>CM050524.1:16395789-16850789 GCA_027563665.1 Antrozous pallidus | reverse complement strand
GTAAGACCATGAACACTGAATTCAGTGATGCTGTAAACATAAAACAACATAAATAAAATCTGGTTCAGATTAGTGCACATTAAAAACATAGTAAAAAGAGAAGAAACCATTGGCAGCAAAATCTCAGACATCTCTCATAGCAATATGTTTATAGATACATCTCCTAGGACAGTGGTCGGCAAGCTCATTAGTCAACAGAGTCAAATATCAACAGTACAATGATTAAAATTTCTTTTGAGAGCCAAATTTTTTAAACTTAAACTTCTTCTAATGCCACTTCTTCAAAATAGACTCACCCAGGCCGTGGTATTTTGTGGAAGAGCCACACTCAAGGGGCCAAAGAGCCGCATGTGGCTCACAAGCTGCAGTTTGCCGACCATGGTCCTAGAACAATGGGAACTAAGGAGAAAATAAACAAATGGGACTACATAAAAATAAAAAGCTTCTGCACAGCAAAAGAAACCATCAACGAAACAAGAGAACACACTGCATGGGAGAATATTTGCCAATGATACATCTGACAAGGGGTTAACCTCCAAAATTTATAGGAAATTCATACAACTTAACAAAAGGAAGACAAAGAATCCAATTAAAAATAGATAAAGGACCTAAACAGACAGTTTTCTAAAGTGGACTTACAGAAGGCCAAAGGCATATGAGAAAATGCTCAAAGTCACTACACATTAGAGAGAGGCAAATGAAAACAACCATGAGGTACCACCCTCACACCTGTCAGAATGGCTATCATCAACAAATCAGCAAACGACAAGTGCTGGTGAGGATGAGGGGAAAAGAAACCCTCCTGCACTGCTGGTGGGAATGCAGACTGGTGTAGTGTCTGTGGAAGACAGTATGGAGTTTCCTCAAAAAACTAAAAATGGAACTTCCATTTGACCCATGAGCCCACTTCTAGGAATATATCCCAAGAAACCAGAAACACCAATCAGAAAGGATATATGCACCTCTATGTTCTTAGCCTCACAATTTACCATAGCTAAGATTTGGAAACAGCCTAAGTGCCCAACAGCAGATGAGTGGATTAAAAAGCTGTGGTATGTCTACACAATGGAATACTACACTGCTGTCCAAAAGAGGAACTCCTACCATTTGCAACAGCATAGAAGTACCTGGAGAGCATTATGCTAAGCAAAATAAGCCAGTTGGAGAAAGATAAATACCACATGATCTCACTCATTTGTAGAATATAATGAACAACATAAACGGATGAACAAAAACAGATCCAAAGACAGAGAAGCACTAATCAGACCGTCAAACCTCAGAGGGAAGGTAGGGGAGGGTGGGGGTAAGGGAGAGAGATCAACCAAAGGACTTGTATGCACGCATATAAGCCTAACCAATGGTCACAGACACCAGGGGGCTGAGGCCATGAGTGATGGGAGGGTGGGGGTGTTAAAGAGGGATAAGGACACATATGTAATATCTTAATCAATGAAGAAATTAAAATAAATAAATAAATATTACATTTACCAATAAAAAAGAAGAAGAAAAAGCCGTGGAGCATTTATACATTGGAATACTATACAGCTACAAAAAAAGAAAGAACTCTTACTATCTGTAACAGCAGGCATGGACTTAGAGAGCATTATGCTAAGTGAAATAAGCCAGTCAGAGAAAGACAAGTATCACATGATCTCACTCATATGTGGAATCTAATGAACAACATAAACTGATGAACAAAAATAGACCCAGAGACACAGAAGCATCACACTGTCAAACCTCAGAGGGAAGAAAGGGGAGGGGGGTGGAAATAGATCAACCAACGAACTCATATGTGTATATTTATAACCCATAGACAGAGACAATAGGGTGGTGAAGGCTGGTGGAGGGGGGAGGGGCGATGGGGGGAAAAGGGGACATATGTAACACTTTCAACAATAAAGATTAAAAAATAATAACAAAAACATGGTGAAAAGGCAAACCCCATAAACCCAGTGCAAGGAAAATATTTTCTGTAGTTGGGAGAGATTCTGAGTAAATGAATGAAAAGCTGAAGAAAATATTTGACTAAAGTGTGGGGCAAATATTGTATAATTTGCTTAATTGTACAATAATTTGGAATAATAGCAAAAAATTAGGAAGCCTTCCAGAGACTTGGGACAGCAGCCCAACCTCTTCAATGGGCACCATAAAAAGGCTTTAATACAATCATACTCATGGTAAAATACCCCACGAGCCTAAATGGCAATGATGAGCCTCCCGGCCACACAGGGCAACAGAGAAGGAGGGTCAGCACTGAAGTGGGGTGACTCAGACTGACGATCTGGCCAGTATGTTGAATCCTGGCAAACTGCAGGCTTCATTATGACCAAATGGACTTTTTGCAAAGGCCTATTGCAGGAGAGGCGCCATGAAAACGGTGTGGAACTCCAGTCCCTGCACTTCCAGGCTAAGTGACGTTGGGCACATTTTTCAGCCTTCAGGTTCCTCCACTAGTAAGTGGTGAGGAAGCCTACCTTGTATCACTATGGAGGAGAGGAAATTAAGCCATAAATATAAAGTACTTTACATGGAAGCTGGCTCACTGTTAATAATCCACTAATGGAGTTGTTATTACTAAGTAAAATTGACAAGTTTTCAATTATAATCAACTATTACAATGGTTTACTATTTTTTCTTTTTTTTAAAATCTTCATTTTTCAGTTTATTAATTACACTGTTCCCTTCCCCCCCCCCCCATGCCACCATCTTGGTTCTCAATGGTTTACTATTGTAGGGTAATAAAGATTGGCAGAAGGTCAGGAGTTCCCCTTGACATGAAATACAGGTCACCTCTCAGCTATATACCCTTACCTTCTAGATGGAAAGGCGGTATGGTTTCTGGTTGGCTCCTCCAAAGACGCACGCGCGCGCGCATGCACACATACACACACACACACGCACGCACACACACACACACACACACACACACACACAGGCACCAATCTTGTTTCTGTATCTGCCAAATAAATTAGGACCAAGGACTTTGGTCAGTTATAGAAAGTGTGACCTTGGACCAGGGGACTAAGTGTGAGGTCCTTGGAGAAGAATACCATGCTTTCCAGCTCATGGGGAGCAAGCAAACATGCTCGGGTTCTCCTCCTCCTCATTTCCCAAAGCGAGACGCCATCAGTCTTCTCTCAGCTGTTCCTCAGATCTGAGATGCCCTTTCTCCCCTCCATCCTCATCACCTCCGAGCCGTTCCAGGCCCCACACAAGCCCTCCCACCCTACCTCCAACCCCTGGCCACTACACTGAGCAACCTTTCTCTAATATGCTCATCATATAAGATTTTCAAATCTTAAATATTTTTATCTGGGTGCAAAGGTAATATATTATTACAGAGCGGGGTAAAGATTTGTGACCAGGATGTCTAAAGTAGTTTATAATGGTGAAAAAATGAAAACAACTACAATATCCAGTAACACAAGAATGATTAAATAAACTGGTATATCCTTTTAATGAAACAGTATATATACCCAGTAAGAATCAGGTTTCTGAAAAATATTTAATAACTCAGATATATATTCTCATACTATAAGGTTATCTTATACTGTTAAGACAAAAGCAAGTTAAAAATAGTGCTATAATATGATTACGATTTTGTTTAACAAAATACACATGCAAATATATAATAAAAGAAAAGACTGCCTGAGTATATGCCAACATGTTAATAGAAGTTTTGTGGTCAAAGGAGATGGGATTATGAGGGACTTTTATTCTCTTTTTTATACTTCTCTATATTTTCCTATTTTTTAATGATGTTATATAACCAGAAAAGAAAGCCCAATAGAAGGTAAGTACTTAAAGAAAAAGAACAAGCGCCTTCAAAAATCATTCTCCATACAGAGTTATATAATAATGTAAAAATATTCACAGCCTAAATATCCATTAATAGGAGACTGGTTATATAAAATAAATCACACCTACACACTGGAATATTATATGCACAGTCCATTAAATTATGATCGTATTTCCAAGAATAACTGTGATATAATATTTCCCTTAAGCCATAACAAAATTCTCACCCAGTTAAATTACAAAGGGAAAATAAGAGATAAAACACACCAGGCAAAATGCCAAAAAATAAAAAATAAAAAATTAAAGTTAAAAAATTACAAATTGTTACAAGACATAAATGTAACTATTTAACTTTAATAATAAAAGGTATAATTCCCCCAAGAGGTTGTAACAATGATGAAGAGGAGCCTTTAAGTACCCAACTGTACAGCTTGGGAATATGTGAGGCAGAGATGCACAAAAACCAGTCACCCACTGTCTTTGGGGGGGGGCTCATCCAAAAGTGAACAGATCACACAAAGATAAGGCTGGATAGACGGGGAGTAACCCCAAATTAGTCTCAGAGTACGTAGGTTATGTAGTTAGTTATACCTGGAATGACACTGAAAGGGAATTATTAAAATCTTAACAGGGGTTATTTTAGAGTGAAGGGCTGTATGTGTTCTTTTCTCTTTCTCCTTTTGTGTATTTTTCCATAATGAACGTACACTTTTATAATGAGAAAAAAAGAAAAGTCACATCCAAAGAGGAGGCAGGGCTCAATCACACTGTCATGAACACGGCGCTCCGCAGCACAGGCTGGACTCGGATGAGCCCGCCAGGGGTGCACAGCTGTGACGGGGCGACTGGCCAAGGGGCGGAGGCGAGCTCGCCTTCCTCACTCCACGGGAGTGTGTGCAGGCCCCTCTTGGAGCTGGGCCGGATTTTCCTCCGGGCAGGCCAGCGGAGGGTTTATGGGCCCAGAGGGACCCAGGCATCTGTGCTCCATCTACCAGAAGTGCTAGCCTCCCTGGTCAGCAGCAGACGGAGCGCCATGCAGTCGGCTGTCCCTCTCTGATTTCCACAAATGCCGCCTTTGTGCGGAGGCCCGAGCCCCCAGTCCATGTGGGGCACAAGGGAGGCAAGAGAGAACAAGGCCTGCAGTGTCTTGCTGAGCTGCTGCAAGCACCACTCCACTGGTGATTGGGGTTTTAACCTTTTTGAAAGAGGCTGCCAGCTCCGCACTCTCCTGATATCCTCCCGCGGAGCCAGAGGAAGGACTGCTAAGTGCTCCCTTATTGATTAGAGCATCGTGTGTGGGTGTTTGAGCCTCACTCATCTCCTCTCCTATAATAAAAGGAGACACAACTGGACACCCAAAGGGATGCCAGGAACCAAGGGCAGGGGTTCTGTGGCAGAGAACCAAGCTGTTCAATCACAGCCTTGAGTTGCTTTTGGAAGGAGAGAGGGTATAAATATAATCACACGGGCAAGAAATAAATGCTGAGAGGCAGACCCTACCCTCCGTGTGCTCTGTTCCTGTCCTTTTAGAATGGGCCTCAAGGCCACAGTAGGCAAAATGGGGAAGGATCTGAGGTTGGCCCAATGAGTAACCCCTTTGGGACTTCTCCTTCCCCCTCCTCCTCTCTGCTCCTCAGGTTGCATCAGCATCCTATCCCACTCTAGCTGGTGCAGGAAGCAATAATGACATGAGATTATTGAGATGCTAGGACTGTAAATAATTTGCAGAACGTGCACTGCATGCACCAAGGTGACTGTTGGAAATATTTGGGGGTGCTTCAAAGGTCCCCCTGCGAACATGGCTGTTGAACTCTCCATACAACCACAGGAGCATATTTCCATTTGCTGACCCCTCAAGGACATACTCACAGCATAAGCACATTGCTCAAGTTCCCTCTGTGTCTACGTGTATAACCATTTTGCATTACTCTGCTGGGTTGTTTCTGTCCATAAATGGAGCCTGGAGTTAGCTGTTAAGCATGATATTTTTAAAAAGTAAACAAAAATTATTTTGCTACAAAAAATCTTTGAGGTTTAAGAAACTAATCCCCACATGTCAGGTCCCTCCCTCCGGTCTGACTTTCTCATCCTTGCTTGGCCTCGTCTGTTGCATTTCAGACATGGCTTGATTTCTTTCTGCCCCAGTTCCCTAGGTCAATGCAAACTGTCAAGGTGATCAAATATTTCCTGCAGCGCTCCATGCATAGGGTCTGCATAGAGCAGAATCAGAAGAAAAGAAATAAAGATTGCCTCAGAAGCCAAAGAAAAGATTTTGAAGGTATGACAATGGGGACATTTGCAGGTGACGGCTGCCTGGCTACAGGCCCAGCTCCTTACTGCCAGAGGGAACAGAGGCTCAGCACCACCACGTCTTCCACTTCATCAAGAGGAGTCAGAAGGCCAGGTCCTTACATAGATTGTTTTGATTTTTAATTGTTAGCTCAAAGTACTGTGCGGCCAAACAAAACACCAACTTGAGAGCCAGATGTGGCCACGAAATTGTCAGAAAGCATCTCTATCTAGAATGTAAGCAACATGATCTCAGGAAGTAGGGCCTGATGCATGACGAGGGGGTGAGTGAGGCCTTTCCTTGGACAGAGGGTGGACTGTCCTGAGAGAGACAATCAGAAGAGATTCTGGCAACATGGCGGGGGGGGGGGGGTGGTGTCTCAAACTCAAGGGGGAAAATAACTACAGAGTGAATGAACTTGAGCCACAGTTGCTGGGATGGAAAGGAAAGGGTGAAATGGCAGTAGACAAGCTAAAGAATTTCCAAAAAGCAGAACTCAGCAAAAGACCAGATGTGCAGGACTAGGGCGGTGATGAATCTTCCAGAGGAAGCCTGCCATGAACTTGGCCAGAGGGCTGAGGGGCTGGTCACGGGAGAGAGAAGGTAAACACATTTTTCTCCACGAGCTTCAAAGCCCTTCATCTGCCTCCTCCAGACAACCTTCTTTTTTCCTCCTCTGTTCTCCCAAAAGGGGACCTGGGTACCTAGAGGCCCCAGCACCAACAGAACCAGAGCCAAACCTATAGGTAATCATGTGCTGAGGTATTCATTCAGAAGACACTGTGAGCAGTTAACAGAGGAATGGGCACGTCAGGGGAGAAGCACCGGACGACATCTCTAGGGAAGTGGTGAGAACACTTGGGCTACTCGGAGTCATAGCACATTGGCTGAATGGTGTGGACATAGCGACAGGAGAGGATGAGAGAGACTCAAATTGTTCTCAAGTCATAGATTATCAGAGCATAGGACAAGTCTTGGGTTCCAGTCCACAATTTTCCTAATGACTCAAAATCAAGAAAAAAAAATATGACAAAGAAAAGTGCTCATGACAAGTGAGAAAAGGCAGACTCAAGTTGATTTCTCCACTAAACAAGATGAGCCTTCTCATAGCATGACTTTTGCGGGCTTCATTCTACAAGAGGACGCTTATGATTATCAAATTGGGTTGGAGGCGGGACAAATCTCAGTTTTCACTTTAAAAGATAAACTTTATCAGGAGTTAAGAACAACTACTACCACTTGTTAAGCAAAGATTTATTACAGTAGGTAATATTTACTTCCTGGCTAACTAATTAGTAAGTAAGTGATTGCTAACTAAGGATCAAGGCACTATCTTGTAAATATTTACAACAATTCTATGAAGGAGCTGATGACATCAACCCCAGTTTACCCATTAGGAATAAAAGCGAAACCTAGAAATGTCACATCATCTGCCCAAGGTGACAAAGTGCTTGAGTGCAGAGCTGAAGTCAGAGCTGAGATAGTTCATTTCCAGGGCCCTGCTCTAAGCCAGGGGTCAGCAAACATTTCCTACAAAGGACCAGACAGCAAATGCTTTTGACCTTGTGGGCAACATGGTCTCTGTCACAACTACTAGACTCCGCCACTGTGGTACAAAAGCAGCCATAGACAGAAGCAGGACATAAATATTGGGCATACCTGTGTTCCAACACAACTTTTTTAGTGGACACTTTTTCATGTGTGGTGGAATATAATCCCTCTTTTAATTTTCCCTCAGCTGTTCAAACAAGGAAAAAGCATCCCTAGCTCATGGGCCATAAGAAGACAGGGGTGGGCTGACTCTTTCCCGTGTGCTATAATTTGCAGATCCCGACCTACACCATGAGGCTCTCTTGCCCTCTGACTCACTGTTAGAATGAAACCTGTCAGAGGGCGTCTGAAGGTGGCACACAATCGGAAACACAATTGTGAGAAAAGACCGGACAGAGATGACTCCTCAAGTTACCCCTCTCAAAGGACACCGCCTGATCCCAGGGTACAAGTTGAAATACCTCTTTTTTCCTTTCGGTCCCCTCCCTTGCTCCCCTCTATTGAAATAAACCTTGATTCAGGTCAGTCTGAAACCAGGGCAGATTCTCGGTAAAACAGCAACGCCCTTCCTGCACACGGTTTTCTGCAAACAGGAGTCCACTGTGCCCTTCTTACCTGCAGGGTTTGGCTGAAGCGCTTCAGCGGTGTAGCCTTCACAGGCGGGATGAGGTTTGCTAGTGATGTGACTCTGGAAAGGGGTTTGACCCGTTTATTACTAGGCTCCTGTAGGATTAAAAAGAGAAGAAGAAAGAAATGAAAATGTCAAGTCAATTACGAAGAAAACATAACTCCACCACAAGTCCGTCCCACACGGATCTGTGAAGGGCAAACAGTGACCTGTCTCACTCCAGCTGCGCGGAGGTGACCTGGCTTAGGAGCCTGAAGGAGCAATGGCAGCCAGATGTCACCAGAAGCAGCCTCTGAGCACACAGCTAATGGCCCTGCCCCCACTCCCAATATCCGCCAGTTTTTAACTCAGTAAAATCATTCTCCCCAAACCCTCCTGAGAGAAAAGCTGCCTCAGATTTCCCATCCAATGACCTTGTCAGGTGGCTGCCCTTGATACTTCCGGCTTCTTCTTTTGAAAAACCCCCTTTTCACCTTGCCTAAAGCCACTCTCCACGTTTCTTTATGCAATGGATTTTCTAAAGCACAAGGAATCTTTTAGTTAACTAATTAAAAAAATTTTTAAAGAAGTTCTTCTATTTCTGAGCTCTTAGGAAAGCATAGCTGCATCTTCAGAGTATTTGAAATGTACACAATACTTACAAAGAAAAATCAGACAGCAGAAGAAAATGCACAGAGGAAACCTGCCAGGGGCATTGCTTTTATACTATATATGACCGTAAGCTTTGAAAATTAACTCCACATAAAACAGTGGCAAATCTGCACATTACCCCAAACCAAGCTGGTAGGTGGGGCAGCCTACCCGTTCCAGTGATTTTTGCAGACAAGAATTACACAAATAAAACAGCAGACTGAAAGAGACGACAGACAACACATCCTGCAAGGACAAAGAGAACAGTTACCCTTGTCTTCCTAAGCTCCATCTGACCTGTGGTGGACACTGGACAGCACATGAATACACCAGCTTTTAAGGAAAAGCCCAAACGTGACAAACGTTGTGGCGAACCTCAATCATTTCCAGAGGGAGTCTCAAGATGCTCATCTTTCTTTTTCAGCCATCGCTCTCTCAAAGTTTCGAGGGGTAAGCCAGAACTTCCGCTTCTCCAGGACGACCCTGCAGGGTGTTCTGAACATAGTAGGTGCTTGGGAAAATCTTGTCTGGATTTGGAATTCTGCCAGGGAAGCCTCATGTCATTTTATGCCCTTGCCAGCCTCAGACATCAGAAGCCTTCTTTGACACAGACCCACCTTTTCTGGCATTTAAATACAAGAACAAGAACAATTCTACACTGTGGCCAGGAGTGATGTCACAGTTTTTCGAAGCAGTGAAGCACTCTTCCAAGACAGAGAACGAATCCAGGCTGCCAGCTACCTCTCTAGCTTCTCCGCTTGCTGAGCTGAACAGACAGTGGAAAACTCTCCCAGCGCTGGGAAGGCTCAGCTCCAAAACACAAAAGATAAACCTCTCAACGAAAGAGACCTCGCATTCGAATTCCTGGCGTGCTGAGGGGAAGGTCCAGCTCTGCTGCTCCAGGTGACAGTGCCCTTCAAGATGCCCCCTGTCCAGTTCCTGGCTCCCGAGCATCTGCCCTCAGAGGAGGATTTTAAAAATATGTTTTACGTAAGAGCTGCATCTCTGGCATAATGAATACACACACACACACACACACACACACACACACACACACACACACACGTGCACGCACACACTCTTGAGCATCTCCTGAATTCCTCTACGTGGGTGCTGCCTTAGGCTAGCGATGCCAGCGTTGTGACATCACCATCTTCTGTGGCATGAACTGCACTGCAGCAAGCGAGGTGAGAGATTCCCTGGGTGGGGGCCAGGACTTGGTCTCCAGTAATCCTGCACCCACCTCAGTACCTGCAAACTCCTGGGCCTCTCTTTCTTTCTTTTTTTCTTTATTGACTAAGGTATGACATGTGTCCTTATTCCCCCATTACCCCCACCTCCCATTCATGCCCCCACCCCCCTTGTTGTCTGTGTCCATTGCTTAGGCTTATATGCATGCAAATAAGTCCTTGGGTTGATCGCTCCCCCACCTCTGTTTCTTTAATGGCTAAAGCGGCTGGGTCACAGAGTCTATGTCAGAATGGGGAGACTGAAGGGCAAATGCCAAATGAGTTCTCTCGCTTTAAAAAGGGGCAGGGAGCATTGCACGCTTGGCAGGATAGGCGAAGACTCAGCTCTGTTCCACCTGCTGTGTCATCTTTTCTGAGGTTCTGCTGACTTGCTGTCCTTTTACACGACCCAGTTGGACGGCTACAGAACGCAGCGCGTGATGCAAATGCCAGCTCCGCTGCAGGCTGTGCAGTGCTGCTAATGAGACGGCAACCAAAGCTCCCTTCCTAAAGCACTTGACACCAGGCTGCTCTCTGCCGGTCTCATTCCCAAGTAACAACTGAACCACAACTATGATTGTGGGACTTAGTGCTGCAGTCCCGCAAAGCAGGCAGGCAGGTGTGATTTTAAAACCAGGCTACTGGGTCCACGGAGGAGGTTTTGTGCATGACCGACATGAGTGAAGTATGAATTATGTTGTTCTCCTGGAAGGCTTCAGTGAGAATAGGCGATTAAAAAAAGATCTTGGCCTAATTTGATTTTTCTTTTCCATTTAGTCAGTATGTCTCCAGCTACATTTTACTGCTGTCTAAAAAGAGCCCTCGGGGAAAATGTTCCCAGATTCTAGTTAAACAGCTCTACTCAGAACCAGCAAATGCAATACCAGGGTTGCTTCCAGGCATTATAGAAAGATGACAAAATGCATCTCATTGCAGAGGCTTCCTAGTCCAACAACTTGAAGGCCAGACCACGCTGGGCAGGTTTAGCTGCTAAACCCAGAAACAAGGCGTCCTGTTTTAAGTGAAGACACCGCCCTCACCATGCAATTTTAAGACAGAGCAGAAGGGCAGCACACTAAATAAGGTTAAAAGAGAAGTAAAAGGCATTGCATACTTTGTGTAGGTAGCACTTTCTGAATAACAACGCAGTTCTGTTGCATCTTTTCCAGCTTTTTGTTTTTCTTGTCTTATTGCAATGGCTAGGACCACCTGGATTGTGTTGATTACAAGCTGAGCTAGTGTGTACACTAGTCTAATTCTTGAATCAGAAGTGATTATTATCAAGATTTCATCCTTAAGTATTCTGTTTCTTTTTTAAATATATTTTATTGATTTTTTTTTTTTTTTTTTTTTTTAAAGAGAGGAAGGGAGAGCGATAGAAAGTCAGAAACATCAATGAGAGAGAAACATCAATCAGCTGCCTCCTGCACATCTGCTACTGGGGATGTGCCCCCAGCCAAGGCCTATGCCCTTGACTGGAATTGAACCTGGGACCTTTCAATCTGCAGGCCGATGCTCTATCCACTGAGAAAAACCGGTTTCAGCAGTATTATTTTTCTTGAAAGCATGGACAAGACACCCCTTTTCAAGTAGAGAAAGTTCCCTTCATGCTAAGTTTGTTGTGAATTGTTATCATGAATCCATATGAACTTTTATCAAATGCTTTTTTTTTTCCAGAGGACAAGTAAGAGTGAAAAAAAAAATAAAGAGGAAAAAGAGAGGGGTAAGAGGAAGGGGAGAATGAAGAAAGGCACGGAGGTTATATTTTTTTCATCAATCGGGGCATGTGCCCTGACCGAGAATCAAACCAGCAACCTTTCAGGGCATAGGATGATGCCCAATCAACTGAGCCCCACTGGCCAGGGTTAGCACAACTTTTCAATTCCTTCAAAAATAGTTCCATTCTAATAGGCATGACATAAGGAGACCTCCACTCATTCTCCCTGCACTTCATGGTTACAGCCTGAGCGGGGCTGGGAGCAGTAGGAGGGTCTTCCACAGCACAGTTGTAGCTGCCCTGAGACTACCTTCACTGGGCCATAAACACAGCCCCGGGGCCAGAAGCACAGACACAGGTGTGGGACTTACGCTGCTCTGCTGCACGGCAGCACTGCTCCTGGCTGCTCTGCACCTGGCCAGGAACAAGGGAGAGGAGAATCAAGTGTGCCAGCAGATGCTTTTGCCCATGATTTGCTGGAGTCATAAAAAAAAACATGCTTTTCCAATGCTTGGAAATACCAGGGAAGCATTACGCAGAGCTTCCTCTGTGTAACAGGTGTGCATGGAGCTGCACACCTAGGGGTCACGTTTCACCCACCCAGTAACACTCTAGAATGCTTTCATCACCTTCATGTTAAAAAGGAAGCTGTAACCTCAGAGTAGTGAAGGAGCTCTAGCATTATTAAATAAGAACAAGCTAACAACACAGTGACATGCCCCTCTCGGTGCATCGTATCGGGGATGCACTATGTCACTATATGTTATTACTGCTGACAACTTGGACCTGTTGGATAAGGTGGTGTTATGGGTTGAACTGTGTCTCTCCAAAAAGATATGCTGAAGTTCTACCCCCGAACCTATGAATATAACCTTATATGGAAAGAGGATCTTTGCTGAGGTAATCAAGTTAGGATAGAGCCACACTAGATTGCAGAGGGACTTAAACCCAATCACTGGAGTCCCTATAAGAGATACACAGGGAGAATGCCATTTGATGACAAAGAGCAACTGGAGTGATTTATCTACAATGCATAGCACACCGAAGACTGACAGCCAACACCAGGAGCTAGGAAGGCAAGAAAGATTCTCCCACAGGTTTCAGAGGGATCATGGCTGTGCTGAGACCTTAACTCTGGACTTCTAGTCCCCAGAGCCATGAAAATAAATTTTTGTTATTCAAAGCCACCAGCATGTGGTACTTGGTTACAGCAGCCCTAGGAAAGGAATACAGGTGTACTGTTGGATTTCTTGCTTGTAAAGTTACTAGCACAGTAGCCACCCCCCTGCCTACCCTCAGAGAAAATGTTCCAAGACTCCCACGATGTGTTTTTCCTAAACATACATACCTATGATAAAGTTTTATGTCTTTATCATCTTAACTAAGCACTTATGCACGGTGGCCATCACTTTTGCAGTTTGAGCAAAATTAGCACTATGTTCTTTTTCCTTCTTTACAGTTTCACAGAAGATTTGTTCTGACTGTAGAGTTTAGCAACCTCAGCATACAAGTTTTTTTTTTTTCCTCTCTCCTTACGTAGAGAAATTTCACCTTTTCACTTCAAGGACTCTACCGCTTTTCTCTGGCATATCTGAATTGCCAGCGTCACTCCTCTTGTGCTTAGGGCCATTATTAAGGGAAGGCGGGGTGACTTGAACACAAGCACAGTGGTACCCGGAGAGGTGATCTGATAACTGGAACGCCACTAACTGGCCAATGGGCAGGGGCCATGTGGAGCATGAATTTGTTGGACAAAGGGATGATTCATGTCCTGAGCAGCACAGCACAAGATCTCATTACACCACCCAGAACGGTGTGCAAGTTAAAAATTACGAGCTGTTTGTTTCTGGAATTTTCCATTTAATATTTGGGAGTGTGGTACAAAGCAGGTAACCAAAATTGCACCGTGGATAAGGGAGAACTACTGCGCTCCCTTTGCAATGAAGACACATATCGGAAGAGAGACTTTGTGACTATGTGCATCCTTTTAAATCCAGTTCTGCCAGTGTTTACCAGGCACCTACAAAGTGGGGTTCATGGACAGGTGTCACCCTAGGAAGAGCTTCTCCCAGTGAACAGGGACAGCCAGAGGTTGGTCCAGGCAGAGTGCCTAGGAGAGTCAGTGTTGGCTGCTGCGGGCAAGGAGTGGGGCATCAGACAGGGCATCCCCCGTGGCTGCAGGGCAGAGAGGCAGCAATGAGCAGCCTGAGCAAGAGCAGTGGGGCTGCAGAAAGAAGAAGGGAAGCTTCTCTGGAGCCTGAAAGTGACTCTTCACCTTATTTTTATCTGTCTATCTATCTATCTATCTATCTATGCAATAGGAAAAAAAACAGTAAGGAAATAATGGTTTCTAACTCCAAAATTTCCATGAAAAATATTTTTTTTTCTGTTTTTTTTTTCTTCCTCTGGTATCTTTTCCCAGAAATTGAAAAGAAAAAAAAAAAGAGTCCCACATCTAATGAAAACCGGGCTTCATTGATTAGGCCAAACCCATTTCAGAATTATTGACTTCTAACCCATAAAGTGAGCAAAAGATCTTCACATCCAGAACTGTAATTTTCCCCCAAGAGATGCTTATCAGAGATTCAGGCACTTCGGACCTTGATAAACCACCTGGAACAGCTCCCCAGGGAGCCTGAGACCTTTGTCTTAGCTCCCCTCAAAGACGAGGCCACTCCCCTCTGTTTACTTTCTCCAGGAGTCAGGCTGCCTTGCTCCAGCACCCAGGGGAGATCTGATTTCCTCTTTGATAATACGGCCCAACTCTCTCCCTAACAGACCCTTTAAGGAAAACATCCCGATTTCCTTCCTTCTTTAAAAGAAAAAACAAGTGCTGGTGTGTGTGTGTGTGTGTGTGTGTGTGTGTGTGTGTGTGTGTGTGTGTGTGTTGGGGGGAGGGAATATCTTTATTTGCTAATGGGAAATAGGGAGAGCCTGGCTAAATAAAATCTCAGAACATGCTTAGTTCAGGCTCTGGGCCATGCTGCTGCAGACAGAGTGTTCAGATGGCTGTGTTGAGGATCTGATAATTTCTCTAGCCCCCACCCCCCACCCCCCTCCAGTGGAGATGCTAAAAAGCATATGATGGAGGTGTCACTTGGTGGACTGGGCAAATTCACAAAATCAAACCATCAACTCTCAGGGGCACACCACTGAACACAATTAAGGTTGAAGAAATTACAACTTACTCCCTGCATAGTGAGTTTGTCTTTGCCTGGGACAGTCAGTCAGCACCAGAGTCTAGTCAGCATCTCCAGCATCTGGTCAAGGTCAGTCTATGTGATGGCCATTTTTAGGGCAGCCTTGGTTAAGGGAGAGGCATCAGGGGCATTTGACTGAGCTCGGACAATGCTGGCATGAGCCTATGAAAGCCTGCTCAGTCCCTGCCCAAACATAGCTTCCCTTATAGTGCAAGGAAGAAAAGGAGGATTGAAAGAAATTGCACTTCATGACAATATCTGTGGTCATCCTGGCATCATTTCCTCCAGGCCTTCCCTGTTTCCTTCAAGTCCAAAACATGCTAGAAAAACAGTATAGCTTTCTAACATCTGTATAAAACAGACGACAAAGTGAAGGAAAGGTGGGGTGTGGAGGGAGCTAGATGGACTTCACCCAGTATACATACCCTAGAGAAACAATTTTACTACAAACCCTCAGAAAGCATGCCATTTTGTTTTTGAGGGAAGACCTCAGGCTAACATTATTATCTTTATTCTTCTCATTATCACTGAATTTTTTCTTCTCCCACACGGGAAAAGTAACCTATCCTATTTGTCTTCCACAGAGACATTCATTTTTGCTGGATGATGGTTTGTACACCGGAAAATATAAAAGAACCTTGGGAAATAATTCAGTAAAAGGCAGAACTCTGAGCCTTAGCCAGTGCGGCTCAGTGGACACTGTGTCATCCTGTGGACTGAAGGGTCCCGGGTTCAAGTCTGGTCAAGGCCTATACCTCAGTTGCAGGTTCTGCTCTGGCTAGGGCCCTGGTCAGGGCTCATGCAGGAGGCAATTAATCGATGTGTTTCTCTCACATCAATTTTTCTCTCTGACTTTCCCTCTCTCTTCCACTCTCTCTAAAAATCAATGGAAAAATACCCGTGGGTGAGGATTAAAAAAAAGGTAGGCCTCGAGAGCTGCAGCAGGCAGCAGCAGCCTCGCTTACGGAGCGTAACCTCTTAGCTGTGCCAGTAAAATAAAACAGAACCACTGTTTCAGACACTGTGTTTTTGGCTAAGGTTTCACTCCTCAATTACTTTCAAAGTTATTCATTTCAGTCAACATTATAAGGGTAAGTCAACATTTGTCCTGGCAACATGCCCAAAGTTGTTATTTTATTAGTCTGCTACTGGTTAAATTGGCCCAAGATTAAACGCATCTAATAAACAGCCCTAAAATATGGGAGTTTAGTAGAAAACCACATTCAAGTTCTCTTGCACAGGATGTTACTATTACTTAACCTTGGGCAGAAGGAGACATGCATACCCACACCCCAATAAGTTCCTTTTAGCAAATGCCAGCCCACTGCCTGAAACTCATCTCGGTCGTGCCCAGACGTGGCTCTACAGACCTTCGCAGAAAGAGGAAGTGGAATATTTAGCCCTCTCTGCGGTCCCTGGCTCACATCTGCCTCTGAAAGGCAAGCACAGCTCTTCCTCTGTCGAGGCAGCAGGGCCAGCTGACCAGAGCTGTAAGCACTTCCAGAGCTTGACCTCCTGAAGGTGAGGGCTGCCAGCAGAGGCTGTGGCTCCCAGGAAGGCCAGCCTCAGGCCAGGTGATGTGTCCCCGTGATTAGACTGAGGCTGTGCATTTTGGGCAAGAATGCCACAGGAGGAATGTGAGCACTACGCCGCAACCATCCCAGGTCTGGAAAACGGGGCCAAAGCTGCACATCCCTGGGGGGTAGGGTGCCAACAAGGCTCCTGAGGTGGCCGTGGTGGCCCAATCACACCGCGGGGCCCAGAGGAAGGCCCTGCGGTTCGGGGTTTCGTGGGTCATTTCCTATTGACTTCTTGGAGACCTTGAGGTGGGATATCGATGCTGTACTTGTTTATCTCGGTAAAAGGGGTTCCCTGGCTTCCCTTTTGGGCTGGGATGGAGGGGGAGGGAGAGGACAGCGCCACTGGGCATTCCACCCCTGCTCAGGGTTCCGGAACTATTGTGTACAGACACCGAGGGCACTTTAAAGACATTTGCTGAGACTTCCCCAGAGCTTAGAAATACTCCGAAAACATCTGTAGCAATGACCAAGTTCTTATCACTCTGGCTCCAAGAATGTTGATTCTCTGCACAGGACTTACGAGTAAAATAGAAGACAACCTTTCTGAGCTCAATATCCTATGGTCTCGACACCCTGACTTTGGGTCAAAAATGTAACCTCCAAGGGCTCTGCCTCCTCCGTGAAGTGGGGGTGATTCTCCCATTCCCTCACAGGGTTGCTGGGAAGCTGACAAGAGATCATGCCTGCAATGTGCCTGCCCCAAAAGTGGCCCAGCCTTCTCTCCTGCCCTGTCCATTCTGCTCTGGATTTCCCCCTGGCCTCCCAGAGACAACGCTGGAGCCCAAGTATACTGCCATCATCTCACCAAAGACATGCTCTGAACACCAAGGCCCAGTGGCCATGAGACCAGTATTCTGATTTCACATTCCTGCCTTCCCTTTCTTCCTGCACCTTTACCGTCTGTTTAGCCAAGCTCTGGCTAGACAGAGCAAAATTGGAGGTGGTTTGGCAGGATCCAAGGCTATGTCCTGGGGAGAGAAAAACTTTAGCCTTGAAATCCCAAAATCAGAACCTGAGTGGGGGAAGGGAACCCAAGTAGATGGGGCTTGAGGTCTGCTCCCATCCCTCCCACTGCACCCCACATTGCTGGATTACAGGCGAGAAAAACCGGTCTACAATCTTGACGGTTCTCAGTCCTATCTGGGATTAGGCAGTGATAGGAACCCACGGATATTGACTGACTCAAGATATGCATTCAACCCCTGCCAGAGGTTCAAGGTGGAAGATCTCCCCTAAATAACATGTTACCTTTGGCTTCCAGAAAGGACCACAGAGATCCACTGACATGTTCTCTACCTCTCACCCACCTGTTATTCCTCGAAGCTCAGCATTCTCTCAACTTCCCAGAAGAGGGGGAAAAAATGATAAAGATGACAAAAGATGCCTAGATCTTAATCTCAATGTTCTAAGGGAAGAACAGCC
This sequence comes from Antrozous pallidus, assembly GCA_027563665.1. Lineage (NCBI taxonomy): Eukaryota > Metazoa > Chordata > Mammalia > Chiroptera > Vespertilionidae > Antrozous > Antrozous pallidus. The sequence goes on along the minus strand of CM050524.1, from coordinate 16,832,744 downwards.
TGTTCCAGCAGAATCTGGTACAATCCAACACATCTCAGGCAAGCAATGCACACAGCCAGGTCTGTCATCTGACTGAGGACTAGGCTGGGACAGGGGTCCCACATTCAGCTGCTGGATGAAACCTCCAAGGACATCTGAATCTGACCAAGGACCCCGGGTCTGCAGTAGGAGAACACGGACTCGTATGGCATGTTCCCCAGACAATGTCTGTTTCTTAGAACAATGACTTTGAGCAAACAAGCCCTGAAGAGATGAGACACTAAAGACACTCCTTGGTAGCACCCGGCCTCCTCCCCAGCACACCGTATTACTCGGATCGCTGGCCCACGCACATCCTCAGCGGCACGCACCTGCACTTAGGACCCCAAACTCTGCACCCGCATGTTTTAGAACAGCCTGCTCTCCGCTGAGAACAGAATACACTGAAACCCAATTATTCAAAATGGAAACAGCTACCAGTCACACAACACAAGTGACTGACTGAATTGAGTATAAAATTAAAGAAATGTAACTTTCCTGTGTGTGGCTTCCAGCTCATCTCTTAACGGCACTGACCTCTGAATGAGGTGCAGGAAAAAGAAGGCACAAGGCACACTGTTCAGGAAACTGAACACGCAGAACACAACATTCACTTTATTTGAGATAGTTTGCAATCTGTACCACATTTTTAATCACAGGAATTAAAAAATGCCCACCAACAATGGATTTTTCCAAAGGCTCATAAAAAACACTGGCTCTCAGTACTGTATATTTGCAACCTTGAAACACAGTGATTATGTGTTATTTCTAATTCTCAGCAATTAATATGCAGCCAGATGTATCATTATCTACAGTCTATTAAAATTCAGAAGCCTGTGAATTTGAAAAAGAGTGTATCACACGCCAAGGACAAAGGAGGCAGAAGCCTCAGAGCCAGCTCCAGTCCCCAGTCACTCGCGGCTCATTTCAATTACAAAGACACCAGAGGGAAAATGAATAGACAATGGCAGTTGACTTAAAAGAGGTAAATACAAACCTGTGATTTGACTGTTGCGTTTCTTGTGAAAAATGTTGGTTAAGCCATCGGAGAGCCAGTGCTAAGGGATGCCAATAAAAGTTTCCAGAAGAAACAAAGGCAGTTTTGTGATAAAAGAAAAAAGTTATTTATTCCTGTGGTAAAGTACCCCTGTGGCAGAAAGGGGCAAAGTTCCCAGGAGTTTTCCAGCACAGGCCCTCCATAGAGGAAACTACAGGGGGGATAACGAGGCAACAATTTCCCTGGACAAGGTTCCCCAAGGGCCCCCAGGGAGGGAGGGAAAGGCTCATTTACCTGGCAGGCACTTCCTCCTTCTGCTCTGCAATTTAGAAGTCAGGCTCTGGGCTGCTCCTGAATTTGCAAAGCAGAAGTGGGGTGCAAGGAGGCTGCCTGAGCCTGCAAAGCCTTCTGAATTACTGAATTACATGCTGCCAAGGCCCCTGCCTACTCAGACTCTAGCAGTTCTCTGGAAACAAATCGTCCAGCTGTGATTCTTCTAACTGTCTGACAAGCAGAGAAGTGCTATGTAGACAATGGGAATCCCTGGGTGTGAAGGAGGAGGCACCAAGAGCCATGCAGTTACCCCAAACCCGGGGCTGGAACATAAGCAGGAACGTGCACACATAAATAGGACACACACACACACACATTTATTTGGTATAGCAAGCCCCATCACTCCATTTTATAGAAGTGGAGGCAGGTGTTCAGAGAAGTGAAGCGACTTGCCCCAAGTCATACCCAGCAATTAATTGGCAGAGTTGAAATTCAAAGTCAAATCTACCTGAGCTGAAAGCCTTCGCCGCCGCCTGCACACTGGCTTCCCAGGATATACAACCTCCTCTTCTACCATAAATGACATAATAGCAATAACACTGAGGATGACTTCATGCCAAGCTGGGCCAAAGTGCTTTCTGTGCCTGATTTCCTTGGTATTATTAACATTCCACTTCACAAAGCAGGAAACTGAGGCTCGGTGGGGTTAAGAACCTTGCCTGAGGCCATGCAGCCAGTAGTGTGAGTGGCAGAGCCAGGAGCAAGTCCCAAGGCTTTTACTCAGCAAGGCCTCGGCGCTTAACCACAATGCTGCTCATTTCCTAAGCTATGTGGGAACCCTGAAGGAAACCAAGACTGCAGAGGCAGAAGGATGGTGAAGACTGAGGCAGGGGGTAGAAAAATAGAAGATGTTCTTCCAACATTCGAGCCCTGTCACTCTGGAATCCATAGCCCCTCTTGTCTGTCTCCTCAACCAGCATCTTTGAGTGGCCAGCCAGGTGCACAGGTGCAGCGCTCATGCGCCCCCAGCAGTCAATGTCCTCCCTTAAAGGCACACCTGGGAAGTGGTCAGTTACCATTCAGCATCACAGATTCATTTGATGGCCACCTCCTAGTACTGCCTGCCTCCCAGTCTGCCAAACTCCCCAATGAGATCGCCTGCTTCCTTACACCCCTTCCGCTGACTGACAATTACTGCCTATATTTTAGGGTTGTAAATGAGTTGGTCAAATTCAAGTAGAAATTTCTTGCATTCTTTTCCCTTATTTTTTTTAAACCCAGGAGGAAAAATGCTAGTGGAGTCTAGTCTCAGTAAATACTTACTGACAATCAAAGAGCATTAGGGGTCATTTTTAGTTGTTTAACTTTTCCAACTCATATCCATCACGCTATGAAGTTTCCCCACATTTCTATCACAGGATCCACTTGTAATTAAAGTGCCCTGCTAATGAACAGGGCATCCTCACCTTCCCTGGGTCTGTGTCCTCACTAGGAGCTTGGTTAAGATTTCTGATGAAGCCTGGCAGGTGTGAGCTGGCCTTGAGGACAGAGGACATGCTCCTCATTTCCTCTGACCAGGGTGCCTCCACCCAGAGCCCAAACCCCACCTCCCGTGTCAAAGTCATTAGGGGAACAGTTGAAAACCACACTAGACATGTTTCACCCTACCTGGCAGGAATGAATGCAAAGTGTCCCAGTGAGCTTGGAACATCTTTTGTTTGTTTGTTTGTTTTAAAATAGTGCCCAGTGCCAATTCAAACCCTGGGAAACTGGGTGGGTGTTTCCCAAAAGGAGAGAGACCTCCCAGCAGACCACTGACAGGTCTGGTCATCCAAGCTTCCCCTCCATGAATACACATGCAAGATAGAGACTGCTGCTGCCACCGCCTGCAGCTGTGGGCATTCGCTCTGGGCGCCCTCTGCATGCCCATTTCATCGCCAGGATTCCCTCGGAAGTTCTCATTTTACAGATGAGGAAACTGAGGCTCGGCGGATGAGTCACTGGTCCAAGGTCCCATGACTCACAAGCGGCCATTCAAACACAGCTCAGTCTGACCCTCAAACCCAAGTTCCTAACCACTCCACTCGATGGCTGCCCCAAATTGAAATGCAATCTTGCTCAATCCTTGCCTCAGGGTGAAGGGCAAAAGAAGATGGGTTAAATGATTCCAGCTGGAACTTTGGAAACTAAAGCTTTGATAAAAAACGAGAGAGCTTTGTTTTTAGAACAGAAATCCAGTTTTATGTATTTTTTAATTGGCCAACATTCAGTCAAGAATTATTACCCACAATACATTAAGACCAGTTTTTGTTTTTTTTAAGACCAGTTTTTATCATTTTAAAAATCTTTAGTATTTGAAATCTGGGTCCCATGCTGAAAGTCCAAATTTCATGTTTAGCCTATAAGCGGCTGTGCCCAAATATGAGAACCTACTGTGGCAGAGTTCTGATTGTAGAATGGCGTCAGCACACTCCTAAAGCACTGTTCTAAAGGATTGATACCATCATGACCATTTTTTTTTTTTTGCAAAATGTACGTATCACCTGAGCTATTGTGTAGTTAATATTTTCTTAACTCACATTTTACTTGAGCAAAGTTGTGAAAACAAACACTATCACTGCCTTACAGGGAAAAGCACTATCACTTGCCATAATTAGAAACTAACTTTAAAAAAATTAGTCCTATTGTTAAATTCTTGTTAGATACTCCTGCCCGGAGGATGCAGAGCCTGAAGCCTGCCTGCACTTCCTTAAAAAGGAAAATTAGCAAGGGATAGTTGTTAAGGATACTCTAGCAGCAGGTATACTAGCTGCAAACTGAGACTTTCTCCTGGACACAATCACAAGGATTGGTAGAGAACTGGAAAGAGAAAGTGATTCAAAACTATTTTATGCCTTGCCTTGGCCTATGTGGCTCAGTTGGTTGGAATACTGTCCGGTGAACCGAAAGGTCACCGTTTCGATTCCCCATTAGGGCACATATCTAAGGTTGCGGTTTGATCCCCAGATGAGGCGCATATGAGAGACAACTGGTCAATGTTTCTCTCACGTTGATGTTTTTCTCTCTAAAATAATTTTAAAAACACACATATCCTTAGGTGAAGATAAAAAATAAACATATTTGGTGTCTTGGGCCAACTCCATCTCTTTTCAACCACTAGCTAGTTCCTCTGTATCACCTGGCTCTGTGTGGGCTATCACAAGAGATATGAAACTCACCTTCTGAGAAATAATGATCTCACCCAGTCTGCTCATTCCAGAAACAAAGGCTCAGAGGTTTCAAGAAGCTGAGTCTACTTGTGTCCTGTCCCCAACTAGTAGGGAAACTCTTGTACGAACCGACTTAGAAATAAATGCTGGTAAAGAAACTCAGATGAGCCAGTAAAAGTCCTCTGAAGTGAGTTCCCATCATTCCATGTTGAGGCAGAACAAAGCTCACTCTCCTAGACTTTTCAAGTCTAGACATACGACATTCAGAGACTAACAAGAGAAAACCAGGGTTCTTCAATGATATTTCTCCTTCAAAACTCGCCGATAAGACACCATCAAACAGCTGGGGCGGAAGGAGGTGACTGTTCACCTCATGTCTGTGGTTGACACTTAAGCTACCATCAATTTTTCCTCTTTGAACAGTCTATTTCCTTCTCAGCAGTTTCAGCCGCCTCCTGAAAGACCATACCCAGAAGCACGCAAGGCAATCACCAACCAGCAAGGCGGATGGCTGACAGAGGTGTGTGAAAATGAACCAAAACTGTCAAAACCTAGCAGGATATTGATGAGCCACCCACACCCTCCCCCACATGTGTGAAAAATAAGAATAGTCTTCCCAGTGACCTTTCATTATCCTGTTTTCTTGGGGTTGTTCTTGACATGCCTTTGTCAAGTGGGGATTATGAATGTTAGCAGTTCAATATAAGATAACACACTTGAGCAGGGAGTTTACACCAGCCTTGTGTCAGGGCCAAAAAGCACACAAAAGGAAACCTTGGCTTATCTTTCAGCCCTCTTGGCTATGGGCCCAACTTCATCGCTTTCCAACCACTAGTTGGTTCCTTTTTCCCCCTTCTCTGGCTTCTTCCTCAATGTATGGCACCTGCTAAACATTTAACTTTATTTTTCCAAGATCCGGACAGTTTTATTTTAGATAGTCTGCCAACTTCTAGTGATATCTCTACAGAAACAGTACCCTCAGGGAAATGCTCTGTTTCTCCTTATCATTTATCGATCACGTCTGCTGCAAACTAGACCTGCGGAGTTCAGTAAGACATCATTTTAAGGGATGTCATCTACATGGATAGAAGGTTGGGTCTAGCCAAGCCAGCGTGGCTCAGTGGTTGAGCACCGATCTATGAACCAGGAGGTCACAGTTCAACCCCCATACCCAGGATGTGGGCTCGGTCCCCAGTGAGGGGTGTACAGGAGGCAGATTAATGATTCTCTCATCATTGATGTTTCTCTCTCTCTCCCTCTCCGAAATCAACAAACATACATTTAGAAAAAGAAAAAAAAAATGAGTTTGGGTCTATCCATTCTTTGTGGGTTTTTTGTTGACTCTAACAGGGATTTCACATCAAATATAAAAATCTTGCACTTGGATCTGGAGTACATGCCAAGGGAAAGGCCCACCAGTCCACTGGCCCCAAGGCAAGTTCTAGCCAAGTTTATAGGGTTCATTTTGAACACCCGAAAAACAGTGCTGGTGTTTACAACTGGTCTCACTCAGGAACATGCCTGGCTTAAGCCAACATTGTGTTATGCCAAGAGGTCAAGGTTAGGCAAGGAGAGACCAACATTTTGGCCCTGCCTCCTAATCACGCTGAATCTCTGTTTCTTCCGTCATAACAGTCCTTGCTTTGCTCAGCTCCCTCAGCTGGAGCAAGGTTCAAAGGAGATAATGCATGTGAAAGCAGCCAATTGCTGTTTGAATACTGGGTGGTGTTTCTTTGAATGAGAGTTTAGCGAGCAGGATGAGAAGGGGAGGTGCTCTGTCTGAAACGTCCCTCCCCCCACTTTACATCCCATGGTCATGCATATATGTTCAGATGGGTTACATCATGCATCTCATTATGCTCAACCTTTTTCCTCTTTATTTTTTCCAGGAACACTAGGGTAGATCTGTTTGCTAGTGTGCAATGGCTCAAATGATGCCCCTGAATCTTGTGCCAGAGGCCATGGTACATGGAACCGTTCCTCCATTACAGGTCAGGGAGGTTGTTGGCTTTTCTGACAAGTATAAGTAAGTACCAGAGGGTGCTAGATTGAAATCAGAAGACTGGACTTCGAGAGCTCTAGCTCTCCCACTCCTAGCTGCGTGATCCCGGGGGAGCCACCGCACCCCTTGACTCTTAGTCTCATCTTTAAGATGAAGAGCCCAGCTGGTGTGGCTCCGTGGTTGAGCATTACTTATGAACCAGGAGGTCAAGGCTCGATTTCCCCTCAGGGCACATACCCCATGGGTTGTGGGCTCGATCTCCAGTGTGGGGCGTGTAGCAGGCAGCTGATCAATGATTCTCTCTTGTCATTGATGTTTCTACCCACTTCCACCTCTCCTTTCCTCTCTGAAATCAACTATATATATATATGTAAATATATATATATATATATATGAAGATATACTCAGGTGAGGCAAAGAATATAAAAGTGCTTTGAAACTTATAAAATACACAAACATAAAATGTGAGTACTATTGCAAATGATATCGTGATGAATAACTTTGAACAAACAGCACTTCCTCCCCAGAACTGGGATACTGGGCCCAAAGACTTTTTTGTCTTGTAATGTACACTGACAAGTTCCCTCATTCCACAAGTCTGTTATTTCCCTGCAGCATCCTCAGCATTGGGTTTTATCATGTCTTTCAGATATTTGTGACATCAATTAAGTATGAAATAGAATCTTATTACTTTTTGCCTTTTTTATTTCTATACTATTAGGTTGAATATTTTAAATAATGTTACTTTGCTATTTGCTGTGTGCAAATTGCACATCTGTCATTGGACATCTTGAAGTGATCTTTTACATGTGTATAAATTATTTATATGTCAAAGATATTAATTTTTAGTCTGTCATCTCTATTTCAAAAATCTATTTCAATGTATTAGTCTACATCCCTGGTCTAAGGAAGCACATTAAGTATAAAAGAAACCTTGTTATTTGTACAGCATCATAGAGTGTCTTTGGGCTGATCAATAATCAAGATTTCCACGCACACCAGGGATGCCCAGTAGAAACCAAGCAAGAAAAATAAGTTGGACAGTGTGTTCTATTTGGAACTTGTTAGAGGAACTGGGAGTCTAGCCAGGAGAAGATGAGCACCTGAGGGGGGAGAGGGGGCTGTGGGCTAAGGGAATAACCCATGAGAAAGTATTACCCATGAGAAAGTAATGTTCAGCTTCAGAAGGCATCACTACAACTAAGAAAGAAGTTTCTCATGATTCACACTGAACAAAGACAGAATGTACAGCCTTAAAAGTAATGAGCTCTCTGTCCCTGCAGGTGTTTCGCACACTGAATGGATTGAGCAGGGGACACAAACTGGGATCCATATTCTCAACAGATCTTTCCCGCTCTGAGGTTCTCTAATGAAATGACCTTGGGTCATTTCCCGGAGGCTAGTTTTGTTTGCTTGTTTCATAAATCCCAGGAAAAAAAAAAAAAGCCTGTTTTGTTATTCCTTTCCTCCTCATCTTAGAGCCCAAGAGAAAAAAAAAGTTTAGTGGGTTTACCATAAGGTTTCTGGTTCAGCTTCAATTAACTGACCTTTAGTAATAATTGAGCTGCCTTCCTGCTAAAGGACACAATAGCCCAAACGCAGGAGGTCCAGGCACAAGTGTTTGTCGACTTAAAAAGACCCCTCCTGTTCCAGCCAGCCAAAGGTCCAGGAGCCTTTCTTGATTAATTTATGACACCATCTCTTCTAAGCTAATAACTGGTATCAATTCATAAAAAATGAAAGGTATTAAAAGCCACCGCCCTTCACTCCAATGGTCCATCAGCCAACACAACAAGAATAAATGGCAGTGCAATTGCAGCCACGGACTCATTTTGTGTGACCTGTACCTGTTACCAGTGCTGACAGGTTATGGAAGGCAACTGCATGCATACATCACAAATGAAGTCACCCTTTCAGATATACACCCGATGCCATTAATAACAACTACATGTTATTAAAGCACAGGGCTTTTTGAAATTAGGATATGATCAGTAATTTATTTTCATTCAGTTGTTATGAAAACAGTGGCTCTGGTCCAGGATCTTACAGGCACTTGCAGGGTGTCTTGAGAAAATGACACAATTTGCAAATATCCATATGGCAGTCGGGACCTTCCTGCTATTGGTTTACTTAGAAGGCTGGTGGTTAATGTAGATCAGTAAAGTGACTAATCGCAGAACTAACGGTGTCACCTCCACAGAGCTGAGCCTGCAGAATTCTGCCAAAGACCAGCTCCCTGCTGAGAAACACAAACAGAAGTTATGGAAACCTACCGCCTGTCTTCCCCCGCCCCCCCCCTCTCCCTCTCAAGAGAGGTTTGCAAATTCCACTTCTGTGGGTCCCAGTCTGAAGTACTGACTACTGTGGAGGTCTCCCATCCAGACACTCAGGAAAAAAATGGGCCTCTGACCGTAAGGGGGTTCATTCTTCATGTGTTATGTGGCAAGGAGACCAGCGATTTAGTCATCTAGAGGCAACATGCTGTGATTGGGAAAGTAGGGACTTCAAGGTCAGATTAGGGTGCCCAGCTCTAATCCTAACTTTCTTCTACAAAAAGGGGAAATTACACCAACCCCAGAGAGTGAAGACGTTCAGAAGACTACAGGAAGATCCCTACTGCACGGCTGTGCTCAAAACAGCATCAGGAAATTAAGATGGTGATCACGTCTCTTAAAATTGTTTTAGGAATCTTTTTTAGATGTAGAGGTCTTGGTGATGATATTTATTGAGCACCTACTATGTGTCAAGCACTGTGCTAAGCACTGTACATGAATCATCTCATTGACCCTCACTGAGGTAAAACTATTTCATCCCCATTTTCACTGAGGAAACAGGGGCTTAGAGAGGCACAGTAACTTATCCACGGCCACGCCATTAGCAGGGGGCACTGGGGCCCAGGCAGTCTTATTCCAGAGTGGATGCCTTGACCTCAAATGTACACATATAACATCACCATATTTTCCTCTAATAAACTACTCCTAGTTCATGTGCATCCTGGAGGCCCAAGACCCCCAGATATTTTCCATCTGAACAAGACTGGATGACCATATCCAAATCCTATCAGCAAGGGATAGCTTTTACCTGTGTAACTCCACATGGCTCCTCACCCAGCAAGATCTGAGGTCACATGATCTCAGAGTCTATTTAGTCATTTGAAGAAATCCCAGGATTCTTAGTGCAATAACTCCTTGGAACTATTTCCATGCAATTGGTTGTACAGTTCAACACTATATGATACAGATTTCAAAAAATGTATAAATTACTGGAAACCAGTTGACTCTTTTAGCTCTCCAACGGCATACAAGGAATACAGCCCCAGGTGCATAGAATTTCCAAATACACGTGTGGACTGATTGGGGCAAAAATTATGACAAAGGCATAGGGTTCACTTTCCTCTTTAGAGCTAAAGCTTAAAGGTACTTCTCAGTTACATAAAGTACTCAAGATTCTATATTTAAAGTAAATATTTGAAAGCATTTTACATGTCTGTTAAGTTTCAACCCCTTCCCCTCTTTTTTCTTCTTCACAGAGATAAACACCCTTAGATGCCACTAGGTATACAGGAATTAAACTCTGGACTAAACCTGGCATTGGATCTTGGTTCAGCTGCTGATTTTCTTTGTGACTTTCTGCAAGTCACCTCTTCTCAGTGTCTTTATTCATAGAGAGGATAATACGTGCTTCACGTTCATCTTACAGCATGGCTGAGCCTCAAGTGAGACACTAGACATGGTACTTAGAAAAGAACCAGAAAGCCTTCATTTCTCAGTAGGTGTCATTCTAAGGGCCACACAAGGCTACTACTGGATGAGTCAAAACCAGAACACATAAAAGACAAAAGGACAAAGGCAATGACTACAAATCCCACTAACTAAATCTGGCTGAATCCTGACCAATATCTGAGATATCAAATCTTAAAACCAAAACTAAGCTGTCCATCCAATTGTCAGGTAATTCTTAGAAAGCAAACAATGGAAACACCTCTTTGTATGTCCATTAAAAATGAAATGGTCCTCAAACACTTAAGACCTTACACCAGGCTCCAGAATCCTTAGCCAACATGATGCACTCATTTGAGTCCTTTTTCTGTAAGAGCAAACCTCCCCAAGGGGAATCAGTGGCTTTTAAGTTACAATTGGTATAATTTGTGAGCCTAACAGCTTTCCTTTTAATGATTTGGTCAGGTATTCAGAGCATCTAACAGCTACAAGCACCAGACCCTCCTGGCATGGGAAGTAAGCACCCAATAAATATAAAGACAAAGATCAATTGAGCTAAGCTCCATCAATGATCAGAAGAAATAAACTTAGTGATGCTCACGCGATACCATGTTTCTCAGGGAAAATCAGAGCCATGGACTAATAAGCTCCTTAGATTTCACAGTTAATGATTAAAGCTGGAAGGACCTACCTGGCTCTGAGTATTAAAGCTGAACATTTGCAACCCAACTCAAACACCCATGTCATAAGAAATACTAGATTAAGAAGCAATATTATATTAATGTCATAATCGATGCAAAATATTTTAGTCTAAAATATTTTAAAGAAAATAAAATTTGAAAATATGCCATTTTTTTCCCTTTCATTGGGTACCATCATTGAAATAAAAAAAAAAAATTACAAAGCACTTACGGTAAATTTTGTATAGAAACTTTGTTAATGATTTTAAGAGAATCTTTATTGTTGGACATTGTAACTCAAATGTATGATATAAAATGCACATCAACAATACCTGCCCCTCCCCATGAGCCTTTCCTTAAGTGGCCTCCTCTAGCACATTGGTTGAAAGGACAAAAACAAACACTGGAAGGCACTTTCCCATTCAGCACTGTCTCCCTGTCCTCCTCATAGCAAATGCAGAAGGAATAGCCATTACACGCCTAAAGGGCACAGGTGCTTTGCTGTAACTGCCTTTCAAGGTCAAAAAGGATTTTAGAAAGGCCAGGTTTTTTAAATTATTATCATAACCACATTCCTTCTGCAGAGAAAATGATCAATCTTAAGAAATTACTTTCATAGAAACTAACAGTCTATGTCTCGTTTATAAAAAATATATAATCATGTTTTCAAAAGGCCAACTAATGTATGCTGATTTTTAAACACAAATACTGATGACACCTGCTGGTAGAAAATATATTTTCATTAACTGCTTATGGAGAAGTGGGCCTACAAGGCTTAGCTCTCTTTTTCACTCATACTGAAACCAGAAAACTAGCCCCAAACTCACTTAAGTTTCTTCTTCCAACTTATCGTCATTATCAGGAAGTGATACACCAGAGCAATGAAGCTTGGAATTATCAGTATAATGGACTGGGCACCTCTGTCTCAAGGTATAGTCAGCATAAGAGATACTTCTACTTGGATTTACACACTTAAAAAAAAAATCTCAGTGGTGATACCTGAAAAACATCTACCAACTACTTCTGAAATCAAATAGTTCCTCCCCCACCCTTACTCCCACACCAGGACATCTTCATAAAATGAAAGTAAGTTACATTATATAATCTAGATCCCTTAGGAAAATATTTGACATTTGATGATAACATTTCTTTCATCACATTTGTGACACACAGATATATTTACATTCTAAGTATAAGAATAAGAAAAGACTAAGCAGATGAACTTTAACCCACATCTTTCACCAAACTTCTAAAACACACATGAGTACATGATAGCAAGAAGGAACTAGTGAGAGCCCAGAGCTATTTTCAGTGTGATTTTATGTGACCCAATTCAATTTATTAATTAAACTCGGTTATGCTTTGCTTCCTTCCAAAAGGAAGCTAGTTTGAGGGGGCACTAGCTTCACTGCTCCTACATTCATTAAACTGTGAAGTTTCCTTTGAAAAACCATTCTATCCATCCCAAGCCTGAACAACCTGAATCCTATGCAGGTGCCGTCCTGTCAAAACTTAAACTAAGAGTCCACACACCACTGGGGCCATAACACTTCCACAGCTGCTGGGAACAAAAACTCGTGAAGATGTACAACTGAGCTGGGGTGGGAGGTGGGGATGAGGGGAGACTTTAGTTCCGCTTACAGAAGGCTGATCACAACTAGAGACTGGAATCTGTCAGCTTAGAGCAGTTCTCGCTGGAGGCAATGAATCTTCCACGCTGCCTTCCTGAATATATGTAATTCAGTGAGCCGAGCGCACACAGCCGAGCAGACCCAAGGGCAGGGTGCCATGTGGGTGGGACCCCCACGAAGGCCGGATGCACACCGGCCTCCATACTTTCCCTGGTCGGGGGTGGTGGTGAGTGTCAATCTCCCGCGCACACACATGAGTAACAGTGATGAGCTGGGCCCTGTGAATTCCACCATAGCTTGCCAAGAGAAGAAGGTGGCATGGGCATGATCCACAGGGAGGGTACAGATTCACAGGCAAGTTCCCAGGAAGAGAAATATTTCTAATGTTCCAAGACAGCTTCCCCCTGTCCCCAAGACTTTAACTCATTTTCAGGACCCAAGTAGGAGGCACTCAAATGATCATTTAGCCCCCAGACCACTAGCTGACTGACCCCATGGCCACAGGTGACATGCAGGGATGCAGTGGCCTTTGCTGCCAAGCCTGACAGGTGAGATATCCTAAAGGGTCCCCAAGACCAACCCTGCTCCCCCAACCCCGGCAAGAGGAAAGGGGCACTTAAAGAGTAGTTCTTCCCGGAACTGGGCCTGCTGATACAGTAGGAAGTCCCTCTGCCAGGTCTAGACAGAAGACTGACAGTGTGAGAGCCTTGCAGGAAGCAAGCGCTGAGGGGAGGAGAGGCAGGGGCAGGAGGCTGCTGCGCCCTGGTGGAGAGGGGCAGGGGCAGGGACAGGGATGGGGAGAAGGCGGCGCAGGCTTGATCCGCAGGGAGGGTACAGAGGGAAACAGTGAGACAGGGGAGTAAGTGTGAGAGACGGAAAAAGGCAGAAGTCGAACAGAGACGGTGACACGGAGCCAGACCAGAGAGTCCAGGTGGAGCCCCTACCTCCTCGGCATCCTTGGCCGGACTGCTGGCCGGGGGCACCTCCAGGCTGCAGTTCGCCCTCTTGACCGAGAGGTAGAAGGGGTAATCCTTGGCCACCATGGCGGCTGCCGAGCCTGCCCTTTGGGGTGTCACCGCTGACCCGATACGAGTACAAAACTCCCGGGCGAAAGGGGGCCCCAGCTCCACGGTGCCGGGCGCCGCGGCGACGCGGAGACTGACAGCCGGCTTCCAGCCCGAAGGCACCCAACCCCGAGCGCCGGCTGGAGGGGCGGGGCCACGGCAGGGCACGCCCACCTTGCGAGGAGGGGCGGGGCGTCCCGGGAGCCCCAGGTGCCGCCCCGCAGAAACGCCTCGGGCAGCGGGAAGGGGGGTGCGATTGCCGCTGGGTCCTGGGGCCGCTGCGCTGGACCCCCGGCGGGAAGCGGCGGCGGCGGAGGGGAGGCCGGGGAAGAAGCGGGAGGAGGGAAACCGCCCCCCGGGGTGGTGGTGAGGGAGGAAGCCTTTAAAAGCCCACCCTGCTTATTCCCAGCCAGGCTCCCCTCGCATATATATATTTTTTTTAATGAACGCCATTAGAACAGAGTCCATAAACAGTAAAATGCGCCCCATTTAAAAAATGGTTTTACTGATTTGAGAGAGAGAAAGGAAGGGAGAGGGACAGAAACAAAAGCATCCAGGAGAGGGAAACGCCCATCGGCGCCTCCAGCACGCCCCCCACTGGGGATGGAGTCTGAAACCCGGGCCCGTGCGGGGAATCCAACCGAGGACCTCGGGGTTCATGGGTCGACGCTCAACCACAGAGCACACCGGCCGGGCAAATGCGCCCATTTTAAGTGATGACAAATATAAACACTTGTAACCACCTCCACAGTGTTCCCGGGGCCCTTTCCCCTGCAGCCTCAAGGCAATCAGTCTCCCTCACCTTACTGGAAAATAACTCATTGCAAATGCCCCGCAGGCAATCAATTACCGGATCTTCTGCTGCAGCCCTGTCTCGGCAGTAAAAACCAAGTCGCACCTGCAAACGGCTAACACCCATCAACAGGGAACACTTAAATAAACTCTCCTCATTATGGAGCACCCCTCAGCAGCGGTCAAAGAGAAGATGGGTCTATGGGTCTGGAGTGGAAAGCTATTTAATGTATGAGGTTCAGTTAAAAATTAATTACAGAGTAAGCACAGTATAATGCCATTTGTGTGAAAAGACATTTATAAAAGAATACCGTATATTTTCTATAGATACCTGGAGGTAGGTACTATTGGAAACCATCCAGAAGGCTCTGCAGCAAACGCATATCTCGCGTTCTTAGGGCTGAGGGGAGGCAATCAGTACCAGAGTGTACCTGGCATTAAGGGATTAAAGGTAACAAAGGAGACTACAAGTATAGCTAATGCTCTTAAAATTGTTTTTAACCCTCACCCAAGGATGTTTTTATTGCGTTTTAGAGGGAGAGGGGGAGGGAGAGATAAGAAGGGGGGAGGAGAGGAGGGAGAGAGGGAGGGAGAAGAGAGAGGGAGGGAGAAGAGAGAGGGAGAGGAGAGGAAGGGAGGGGAGGGGAGAGGAGGGGAGGGGAGGGAGGGGAGGGGAGGGGAGGGGAGGGGAGAGGAGGGGAGAGGAAAGAGAGAGAGAGAGAGAGAGAGAGAGAGAGAGAGAGAGAGAGAGAGAGAGGGGCAGGCTGCTTGTCTCCCATAAGCACTGGGATCTGGGATTGAACCTGAAACCTAGGCATGTGCCCTGACTTGGAATCGAACCTGCAACCTTTCGGTATACAGGACAACATTCCACCTGGCTATGGCTAGTCTTAATTTTTTTTACAAGAAAAATATATTCATAAGTTTCTTGGGAATTTAGAAGTTAGTTTTTAAAAATTAAAATGACCATTACCTCAAGTTACTTTGTAGATTGACTGCACTGTTGGCTTTTCTACCCCCTCTTTATCAGAGTCCTGACCACAGTGTGTGCAGGAGAGAGGAGGAAAGGAAGTCTGTAGCCCCTGTTTCTGTGGTCTCTGCTTCCAGCTGAGGGCAGAATCCTCGGTTCCCACTTCCTAGACAGGAAAAGTCAGGACACAGGACTCTCATCTCAGGTACCAAAGCCGCACCCGGCACTAAACTCACCCACTTCCCCGTCCAACAGTGAAGATGAACTGCCTCGGTAAGGAGCTCTAGGGAGAATCGGGCCCAGCTTCGCAGCCTCACTGCTGCCACAGACAAGGAGGCTCCTGAAGGAGCGGGTTCCAACAGAGAATGAGGGGAGTGCCCGTTTCCTCTCAAACGGGGACCTTAAAGTAGTGATAAGGAAGCGGGATGGGACCACTGATTTTCCCTCCTTGTGCTCCTGAACACAACTCTGTCCTTTTAGCCGGGGCTGTGCGGATGCGGTGCTTACAAAGGTGCGCTCCACAAGCTTGGCTAAGCTTGGTGGGGGGGTGAGAGGATCCCCATCTTCAAGGGCACCTTAACCAAAGCAGCCCCTGTTTAGTTCTGCAGCCAAAGCAGGGCCAGGAGGCAGGGAGATGCCTCACTTGAGGCTCCCCTGGCTGCCAACGACAGGAGCTGAAGCACCTGCAGCTGCTCCTCATTCCCTCCCTGCTCTGCTGGCTCCCATGTCCCGCCATCCCAACTAGAGCAGTGGTCGCTAACCTTTCGGACCTCAGGGACCACTGGTTGGCAACCGCTAAACTAGAGGACTGCCAGCAACAGCCCTTCGGGGGTGGGCTTTGATTCCTGGAGGAGCTTGCGGGGCCTTGTCCTCCAGCTGGGAGGGCTACGCCCAGCATTTGAGTGACCCAGCAAACTACGACAGCCCTAGGATTAGACTACTCACTGTAGGATCTGCAGGGCCAAGCATGAAATCTGACACGCCATGCAATCCAGTGTGGTAATAAACTAAGCCTTAAGGAAGGGAGGGCACTTTAACCTCAAGGTTAAGTACAACTATCACAGAACAAAGAATGGTCATTGGTTGATGAGAACGCTTCCATATTCAGTTTCTTATAACGTTTGTTATTTGCCCCTCCTTAAAAGATTTTGATCCATAAAAATCAAACAATATGCGTGGCCATACAACATATGTGCAAGGTTACATCTTTTCTATTATCCAGGCTAGGGAGAACTGGAGGAAGAGAAAGAGGAGAGGGAGAGGGGAGTTGATTTATAGCTAATGGTCAATAACAATTTAAATGGTGCTGCCATCCAAATGAAACGAAACGACTGTGAAGGGCAATCTGGAGTGTTTTTGGGAGGCCTGAGACAGTTAAAGGACTTTCGAGGGTACTGACCCCATGCGACTTCCATCTTGTGCCCTGACTTCAGAACCTGTTCAGTGTGTGAGGTGCTGCTCCCAGATTAGCAGATTTGGGGTTCGGGAAATCTACATAGGATTCCAACCAGAGGAGTCTGTCACCAAAGACTTCGTCAGAGAGCAGGCTGCTCCACAGAAGGGTTCCCAAGCACACACCTGAGGCTGGTGTCACAGTTGAGTGAAGCCGCCCAACTCTGCAATGCTGCCCAGCTGAGCGGGCCCCAGGAGCCCGGCATTCCCCATCCTGCCTGTGTGTGTGTTTATGGGCTTAGGAACAACACTGCCCTAACAGTCAGCTTCACTCAAAGAAACAGCACAAAGTGCCTTTCAGAACTCGCCTTCGGCAAAACCCCTTATAATCCTATAAAACGCTTCACAGCCGGGCAGTGTTCCTCGCTAGCCAGAAGCCTGGAGCCTGGAATAAAGAAGTCTGTTCTGCATTTCCAGGACTGGTGCCAAGAGCAGGGCCTGCGTGCTCGCCTGGGCTGAGCAGGGCTCATTTGTGCTGCTGGTAGAGCGGTGGTCTCCACACATAAGCCCACCCCTGATTATGAGCTCCTTTCAGACGCACAGTCAGCCAGGCATGGCTGGAAGACCATCAATCAACTCCTCAAATCCACTGCCTTGACTGTGAGCAGAACAGGCTCAGCATGAGGCTAAAACTTCAGAAGTTAGAGCAGTTGTGACAGTCTTCTCAGCCAATGGGACAATACTTTGTCCTGTCAGCATTATACTTAACATCAGGGTTGGTGTGTTCTTCTTTTTCCTAAGCCTTACTTGTTCATTTGTTCGTTTGTTCATTCATCCATCCATCCATCCATCCACCCATCCATCCAATAGGTAAGAATGCCTAGTACAGATAAGTGCTCCGTTAGTTACATTTCTCCCCTCTTTCCCACCCATTCCTGAATCTCTATGCCAGGAATACACACCTGCTCAAGGAACGTGTTGTAAAACATGGCTGTTCAACGCTAACCTCTGCAGGGAGGTCTGCACTTGCAGGAGCAGCTCAAGTAACAGTAGCCCATTCTCCAAAGCATGGCCTTCAGACCCGTGCCTGCTTCCTTGGCATCTAAAGCCATCTCTTCTGTCCCTGCTAGTCTGACATGGTCATGTAGATATATGTCAGACACACATGTGTATCAACACCTCTCCCCTCCCCTTTCATTTGGTTGACATTCCCAGTTAATGACCCAGCTCCCTCTCCTTTCTGAAACTTCAGTCTTGATGGGAGAAGGGGGTTAAAAAAAAGTCTTCAGAAGTTCTGGCATTGAATTTTGAGAGATCAGGACTATGGTTTACTGCCAGACAGGTAAAAATGGCACAAATGAAGCGCTGACAATATCTAAGATCATACCAGTGTTATTCTCCCTCTGCCTGGGGATATGTCTACTGACTCCAGGCTAGATTTATGGAAATACATCCCTACATATTCTAAAGCTGGAAGGCAGAGAATTCTTGCATTCTCTGAAAGATCTCATTTTCTGAAACAAGTCTGAAAAACTGGTTAAGTGACAATTTCTCTTTTTCTCCGAGGGCTGAGCTAAACTGTGGATTACTAACTCCAATACAAAAATAATCAAGACTCTATGTGTGGGGGCAAAAAGGGGAATGGATGTCTGTCTTGCCCCGACATGCCGCATGCAGGTGCATTCTGGTTCATTAAGCTGTGAATCTCAACAGGGGGTGATTTTAACTCTGGAGGTGACATTGGCAATGTCTGGATAGACTTTCCATTGTCCCTGGGGGAGAGCGATAGTGGTAACTAGTGGGTAGAGGCCCAGGATGCTAGAATAAACATCCTATAATGCACAGGACATCCCTCTACAACAAAGAGTTAACGTGTCCAAAATGCCAACAGTGCCACTGTTGAGAAACACTTGCATTAAAGATAAAGTAAAGCTGAAATACAGCATCAGAGCCAAAAGATTCTGTTAATTTTGACTTCAAAGATTTTTCACTTTAGACCTTGGATCACTGGTTGGGGTGAAACGTTAGCTTAGGCAGAGCGGTGTGGAGTAAACAACGGCTCAATGTCAGCCCTGCCTGGTAGCTCAGTTGTTTAGAGCCTTCACCTGATGCACCACGATCTCGGGTTCAATCCCCGATCAGGGCTCATCAGAATCGGCCAATGAATGCATAAATAAGTGGAACAACAAAATGATATTTCTCTCTATTGCTCTCCCTGCCTCTCTCTCACTCTAATCAAATTATTTTAAAGGCTGAGTGTCAAGAAGCCTCAGAATATTGACATGCCTAGAATCTTTCCCTGATGCCCAAACTTTACCCCTAACTGAACTACAGATTTCATAACATCTGAAATGGACAAGAGAATAAGGAAGAATATGGGAGTAAGGCAGGCTGGGGGCAGTACAGAAAATTGTCTTAAACTGCTTCAGATATGAAAATGCACTTCAAAAGATCAGTGAAAAGGAAAGTTTCAATAAAAGACAATACTTGAAGAAAAAATTTGGGAGGGGCATGGAATGTTCCAAAGCTTTGCCTTTTCCAAAACAACCTTTACCACCACATTTAATTGTTTTGGGGGGCAGAAATGCAATCTCAGCGATGAAATCAAAACACCAAAGAGTTCAAGTCATTATTGTTTTGGCTGCACAGCATGTGTGATGGGAAACTTGTCTTCACTCCAGATTTTGCAATAAGAATCCTGATCTTCTCCAATTTTAGCTGATTACTATCAATAGCTTGTTTTGCTTAGAGAATCCAAGCCATGTCTGAAACCACTTTCTGTATAATACTAGAGGGTCTCTGAACTTTATGGATAGTTTGCATTTGTTTTAGAGTCTTTAATATTTTTGACCAATAATTTAATAAATTTGTTTATACCTCAAAACAATTTATTCCCTGTAGACTACAGCTAATGGATGCATTGTATACATCTTAAAATACTAATCGTTGCATGGAGAAATTAGAATCCAAAATGTATAAAGTCTAGCTTTGGATATTGGAAGTGTTTTCTATCAACTACAAACTCAGCAAAGTACATTTCATCAAACCTAAGATACCACAGACTGTAATATATGGTATTATTTTATGTACTACTAGGAAAGAAAAAAAATCTGCCAATTAAATTATAACATGTGATCAATTCCAGAGGAGTTAAAAAGAGGAGCAAATATGCATATAACAGTATTCGTACATCTGGCTGGGATTTGAAAGCACACATTTGTAGAAACATGACTTCTGGGAATTCAGGGACAATAATTCCAGAGACTACCTTGACGAAACCAACCAAAAAACTTCTCAAGTCCATATCCCTGGGCCTCACTTTGGGTCCATGGAATTGGAATCTTCAGCAGTGGACTCCAGAAATTCAGATCACAATTGTCAGGAAGTCCAATAATAAAACTGGCTCGCTCCTTCAGAAACCCTTTGACTGCATGCAGATCCCAAGCCAGAGCTGCCCAGGGGCAAAATGTGGGAGCATCAAAACCCGGAATGGGCACGGGAACCACTTATTTGCTCATCCAACACTGAGAAACTATTATGTGCTAGACAGGCTGCTACATATGTATGGATGCATTGGAGGATACAATGAGACATATGCAAGTCCACACTTCAGGTAAACTTCCAGCTGAGCCACCCACCAGGAGATGTGTTCTGGCTCTTGGGACCTGCTTTACAATCAAGTATCCAGCTCCAATGAAAAACATGCTTATCTTCATAGCCAGGGGGCACGACTGCATTTAAGTTTTTAAAAAATTAGCTGTAGCAGTCGAGAACTGGAGGGAAGTAGCTGGCTTGAGATGTTTACTCTAATAAGACCTTGTGCTGTGAGGAGGCGGGGAGAAGACTGGCGTGTGTAAAGGAACTTAACGACAGAACAAGTTCAGCTAGCAAAAGCAGACTCCCAGCAAGCATATGCCTCACTCGCCTGGGAGTGGAAGTCGGCTGGAGTGTGCTAGAGAGAGCAGCCTATTAGCTGAAGTGTTCCTCCAGCCAAGGGTGTCTGACAACACTACAGAGTTCACTGAGTGCAGGTTCACTGGGCACTTTGGTTAAGCTGACTTACACGCGCTTCTGCTGTATTTGAATTTTTTTTTTTCATCTCACATCCAAAACTAAGCTCAGCAAACACAGGTCTCCCATGCCCACAATTCTGACTGAACCAAGAGCCTTGGCAACAGAATGCTGAACACAAGCATCAGCCTCTGGTTCACCAACTTTGGTTACTGCCTGGTCATTTAGTTCTTTGGCATGCGGAGATTAACCACCAGATGGCTTTCTGGCTAATGCCTCTCATCTGAGGCTGCCCCGATGCCCCGGCTTGGAGAACCCTTGCTTTGTGCCCCCACATTGCTGAGCACCTTTCATTCCCCAGTACTCATCCTGCTCACAGGGACTGACTGGATGTGTCTCCACTGCTCAACAGCAGCGAGCGGCTAGGGCACAGGGGCTGTGTCTCTCTTGCTCACCACAGAGACTCCAGCTCCTTCCAGCACACTGGCACATGGTAGGAGGACACATAATCTACCTAATAAAAGAGTAACATGCTAATTGAATGTACCATCGTGACATCCACCAACCAATCAGGAATGAACATGCAAATTAAAAAGATGGCAGGTTAATTTGCATATGCAGGTGCTGAGCAGCTGGGGTTTGTCTGGGCGTGGGAAGGCGGGAAGGTGGCTCCAGCCAGAGCAAAGGTGGTGCCGGTGCCAGGGGAACTAAGGCCCATTCTTGCACGAATTTTCATTCATGCATGGGGCCACAAGATGTTAAATAAAAATTAAATTGAAATGGAGCTAATCAAAGAACACATCTTGAAGGAGATAAATCCAGAGAAGAATTTTTGTAACAAGGAACAGAAGTTTCTGAGATGGGATGAGAAGTCATTTACACAATACCACAGCTAAAAGACATTTTTAAATATATATATATTTTATTGATTTTTTTTACCGAGAGGAAGGGAGAGGGATAGAGAGTTAGAAACTTCGATGAGAGAGAAACACCGATGAGCTGCCTCTTGCACACAGCCTGCTGTGGATGTGCCCGCAGCCACGGTACATATCCCTGACCAGAATCGAACCTGGGACCTTTCAGTCCGCAGGCCGATGCTCTATCACCTGAGCCAAGCCAGTTTCGGCCTAAAGACATTTTGAAGAGCACACCTGGGTCCCTAACGCTTATCTTCTTGAAGAGTCCAAGACTCACCGAAAGCACTCTGAGAGCCAGCTCCTGAGGTGTAGGCTGTGGGCCCGCGCATATTACTGAGCTTCCAGTTCCCCCGGGGCTTCTTTTACACACCCGGCCAGTTACACTAATTCCTGAACAAGGTGGGCTTCCCGGGAGACTGAAACTCTGGTGGCAAAGGTATGTCAAATAGTTTGTTTTCAGAGACACCACCTAACATGCTCATCTGAACCTTTTCCTTCTTCCAAAGGCACTTTCTTCCTTTTCCTGCTCTGCTTTTATTTCAGGCGGAACTATAATTTTATTTTGCTTTTCAACTTGCCATGCTCATACCTAGTGCTTTTAAAATATATTTTTATTGATTTCAGAGAGGAATGGAGAAGGAGAGAGAGATAGAAACACCAATGATGAGAGAGAATCATTGATCGGCTGCCTCCTACACGCCCCACACTGGGGATCAAGCCCGCAACCCAGGCATGTGCCCTGATCGGGAATTGAATCATGACCTCCTGGTTCATAGGTCAAAGCTCAACCACAGCCACTCTGGCTAGAGCCAGGCTGGCTGAGTGAAACTTTGCTCTCTTCATTTGGGCCCAGAGGGACTAACTTTTAAAGGGGTAGGGGATAGTTTTGCCTGTTTCTGCGAGATTAAGCATGGCACGTCTCTGAAGTGCCCAGACTGATTACGGACCAAAGGACTTTTGAACCCAAGGAAACTGCCCTGCTGGCTAGTCTACCCGTCTGGCCTTCCTGGAACATTACATGCTCTGAGAGCTCGGTGTGACTTAAACCCAGGACACGCTGCACAAAACCCATCTGTCAGTGAGTGGGAGGAAGGGAGGGTAGAGGTAAGAGAATTAAAATTTTAAAGCCAACATCATGTGGCTTCCTCCTTGAACTTTAATAACCCAGAGCTGCCTACGGGCTCAGAAAAACCAACTGCAATGGGTAGGGACAAGGATTGCACTGTTGCCAGGAAAACGCAATAAGACATAAATTTTACAAGGTAAGCAATGAATAAATGCCCTCCAGAAACAAAAAGCCTTTAACATCTCCGAGGTTGGCAGCCAGATGCCTGAAACGTTGGTTCAGTGCGTCCAAAACGCACAACAGGTAGGACTGACCACCTTCTTTTGGATGAAATCATTGTCCAGGGCAAACGATAGCTGTGGGGAGGCTGGATTTTATGATTCAAGGAAGGAGGGGAATTAGATCAGTATTTTCTTTGCCATAGCAAGACCCATTTGAATGCACAGTAGAGGTTTTCCACATATTGAGCATATTTTCTAGAATGTTTGTAAAGGAAACACTCTGTAGACTGCCTTGGTTTCTGAAAGAGCTGTCTTTCTCCCTGTGGGGGAGGAGAATCTGACTCGTCCCATGACATTCTTAAGAAGATCCACAACTCCAAGTCTTCATTCGGGTCTCCTGAAATGTAGCTTGCTATTGCTTTACCCCCAGAAGTGTTGAAGGAAGTGCCTGTCACCATAACTCAAAAATAAAATTGAAAATGATGCTGGCAGAGCTCAAAAACCAAAGGGATCAGCATTCTGCTGCAGTTTCCTGTTCATAAAACTTTATAAAAACAACCCACCCATCAAAGAAAAAAGCCTACAACAATAGCTCATTATTCCCTTCCTAAACGCTGGCCTCCGACCACTCTGAAATTAGGTGCCATCGCATTTCCTGAGTTATGGGCTCTGAACACCACATCCCTTTCCTCCCTTCCTCCCGCTACCCAACCTGGCACCGTTCCTGAATTTACACTTCTCTGGTGTATGGGCTCAGCAGAGAGAGGCCAGCACTCGCCTTCCCACCTGTCCAGAGACCAAGTGCCTGTACCGGCTGGAAGCAGGAGTAATGGAGACTTTCTTCCCTCAAATTCATTTTCATTTCCTAGATAAACTTTTAATATGGAAGGTGCAAAGTTACAAAGTGAAAAAAACAAAACTATACAGACTGCTCCAATAAACTGAAAAATAGTATAAATCAATTGCCTTGTGACATTCATTGGCTATAAAGTAAAAATGTATGGAATATTTAACACGCCATCCTTTAGTACTTGGTAGGATATAGGACAATACAAGCTCTAGAAAAAAGAAGCTTAGATGCAAATACCAAGTTTTCCACTTGCTGTCTGTAGGACTTGGGACAATTTATCTAACCAGGCCAAACCTCAGTTTAATCATCTGTGAAATGGGGAGAGTTTCAAGGTTTTAATGAGATAAAACATATTAATAGTTTAATGAGTTAATACATAGGTCAGCATTTTAGATACAAGGTAAACAAATAATCCACATTGTTATTAACTTTCTGGTATATAAAACATCCCACTCCCTTTTGTTTCAATGAGTTAGAGAGGAAAAGATGGGATTTGGGGATCCTTGCTTACAAAGGGGTTAATTCTTTAATTTAAACCAATGGTTTCATATGCTGATTTAGTGACTGAACATACAGAATAAAAGCAGTACAGTGAAAAGTGGAACTGACCTAACTTTGAAGACATGGGTCTAATCCTGGTTCTACAACTACATTTGCTGTGTGACCTTCAGCAAGGCAATAAAACTCTTTGAGATCAGTTTCTTGAACTATAAAATAAGGAGATTTAAACAAAAATGCTTATCTTCCTAGCCAGCTTGGATCAGTGTTTGAACCTCAGCCTATGAACAGGAGGTCATGGTTCGATTCCTGGTCAGGGCACATGCTCGGGTTGCAGGCTCGATCCCCAGTGGGGGGCGTGCAGGAGGCAGCCAATCAATGATTCTCTTTCATCATTAATGTTGCTACCTCTCTCTTCTTTCCTCGCTGGAATCAATAATAATAATAAAAAAACATTTTAAAAATGCTTATCTTCTGTGATTCTATAAAATAGCAATAGCTAATATATATATATGAAGTATTGTTTAAATTTCATGCTGTATTATTTCAGGAAAGAAAATAAAAATGATAATGCTATTGACGAAAGTATCCTTGCTTAAAACCAGCAAGTTTGATATAGGCAGCCCACAGTTTGGGTTGGTTCAGTATAATCATATTTCATAAGGGGGTCTATCAGACAATTCAGCTTGATGTCCTCATTTGTCAGGAAATGCATAAGCACTTGTATTTCATTAACATCAAATGGCCAAGAAAACAAGACTGAAGCAGGGGTAAGATCAATGATGACCAATGAAACACTGAAGAGAAAATGCAGCTAGACTAAAAATGGAAGGGAACAGGCCTAAAATATACTGTCATTTAAAAATAGACACTTGGCCGCATGGTGCCATGTTATCTGTACAACAACATTTGGTTCCTACTGTGTCCTCTTCCTACAGGCCTGTTATGACTGTGAGAGGTCTCTGCTCCCTCAGTGACAAAGTCTTGCTGCTGTGTGGATTCTCCTCCACCCCCAAGCATAACTTCCTATCTTTGGACAGGCTCTCCTTATGTCCAAGGAGCAGGGGTGCAGCTAGTTCTCTCCTGAGTGCGACACACAGATGGCTACTGGCGAGGGCTGAGCACCAGGGGCTGCCCAAGGCTGCAGGCCCTGTGCACCCAGGCCAGATGCCAATGCAAAATACTTACACAAATGTCACACATTGTAAAAAAAATTGGAACTAAAGGCAAAGATGTGCTGTAGCAACTTCTGAACAGTGCCTCAGAGATAACAAATGGAACCCGAATTAGCCAACAAACCATCCGCTTCATTATTCTTTATTCTGTGTCTTCCACTTGACTGTAAGCTCCCTAAGGGCAAGAATCATGACTCTTGTTCACAGTCGTAACCTCAGTGCTGGCAAGTGACTAGAGTTCAACCAATGATGGCCATAGCTAATGCTGACTGAGGGTTTGCTCTCTGCCAGGCACTGTTCTTTGACTTTACAGGATGTATCTCAGATATTATCACAACAATCCAATGAGGTGGGGACATCTATTAAAGGATAAATTGAGGCACAGGGAACTTAAGCAACTTGACCCAAGTCCTAGAGCTAGTAAGTGGCAGAGCTGGGGTTTAAATGCAAGTACTTTGCTTCAGAACCCGCAGTTCCAATGAGGTGGAACATAATTTCTGCAGTCTTGCAACTCAGCAGGTCTTCTAATGCCAGAGACTATGATGCTGAGGGTCAAAGACGCAAGCCTATTAGCTATGTTGGAAAGAACAAATGACAGTCAGAAGACCTGGGTTCAGACCTTAGCTCTGGACTCCTATACCAACTTTGGTCAAGTCCTGGGACCTCTTTGCTCACCATTTTCCCCTGCTGGTTAATACGAGGTTGGATGGTCACTCAGGTCCCTGACAGTCGTAAATCCCAGATGCTAGAGTCACCCTAAACACACTCTTACATCCAGACAACTAACTGCAGGTCACACAAGTGTGCTGATCCATCCTCCACCAAAATATCCTCAACAATCAAGCAAGTTTCTCAATCTTTCTTGGCCTTGGTGCCCTCATCTGCAATTAGGATACAAAAGCACCTACTTCAAAGGGTGGAGGTGACGATTATAGAGAAGCCAAAAAGGGGCTGACACATAGCAGCAATTTCATAAACAGTAACTAGGTTTATTATGCTCCCAAAGAGAGCTTCGAGGTAAGCCTGGAGGAGGAAAAAAAAATCTTCTCAAAGCCCTTGAACCAACCAACCCATCAAAAAGACAGTGTGGACAGAAAGATTTTACATAATTTCTAAGAGCAGAATACCCAGAGCAAAAATTCCGTATTGGATTCTCTTTCAAAAACTGGAGCAATGCAGACAGGATGGAGTTGACTCTGGATAGAAGAAAAAGGAGCCACTGTGATTTGGGGAGTTCACAGGTGAGTGCCGAAATGCTAGGAAATAATGTTAGCTGCCTTTTGCTCCATGCCAGGCCCTGACAAGCATGTAGCACATAGTATCTTACCGAGTCCTCGCAACCTGCTCAAGTGTGTGCTTTCCCCGTTTTATAGTTGAGGGCAAAGAGGTTCACAAAGGTGAAATAATGTGCTGAAGGTCGTACAGCTACTGATCCACACTAGAACTCAGTCTGCTGGGAACACTGATGGCCTTATTCTCCCACACCCCAAAGGGCAGAATATTGTTGGCCTCAACATGGCCCAGGTCCACAGGGAAGCAATCGTTTTCCACAACATGGGCAGGTGGATTTATATGTAGGGTGTGTGTGGCTCAAGCGGCCTTAGGTTTTAGTCTCTGGTTAGCTATCATCTCCTGGGAGCTGTGGACAAATCATTTGATGTTCCTGGATCCTGTTTTGATCAAACAGAATGTAATGGATTAGAGTCTTCCAATCCAAGTCTTGTGGAATATTAACCACATTCATTTTATAACCAGGAAGTCAGGGATGAAAGGGTCAAGGCTTGAGCTGACCTTCTATCATGATCTCCTGGTTGGGGGAAGTAGTGAAATACATCTGCAAGCACGAGTCCTCAATTCCCATTCATCTTAAAAATTCAGAAATTCTACTGACTATGATGTGACAGAGGAAGAGAGAAGAGAGGACCTCACAGGAATCATGGGGAAGGTTGCAGGGGGCTCACATTGACGCTGTGTTTACATACCAACTACACTGTACAAACTTAGCTTATTTGGGATGCTAAGGGGTAGAGAGAGCTGGTGCAGATAATGGGGAGGAAAGCTAAATCTCTCCTTTTGAAATGATCCCTACAGCACACAGCAAGCACTCAATAGATGCAGACAGAAATGACTTCAAAGGAAAACAGACCTGATCAAATTGACAGAAGCTGAGCTGCTGCAGAAGATGTATGAATATGTCAAAAATACTAACAGCAATGCCTTTCTTTTGTTCCCAGCCACCCATTCCACCATAAGCATTTTCAAACTAAAGATCGATTCTCTTTTGTGTGAATGAGCACACCTCTCCCAGGGGGGATAACCACAGGTGAACCCTCCCCCTGCCTCTATCCCACACATTTGGAATCCGAACAAAGGTGAGCTGAATGGAGCTAAGAATTCTTCTCATTTTCAATTGTATCGTTGCCCAGGGTAGTGACAAATATTGTTTCATGCGTTTCCAGCTTAGCTTTAGAGCTCAAAGGATAAAGTGCTTCCGCAAGAAAGAAAGAGAAGAAAGGAAATTAAATAAGAGAGAAAAACAAAAAAACAAAACTTAAGCCACATATATATGACTCTATAAAAAAATCAAAATAGAGAGTCTTGTCCTCCCCGGAAAGGTGGCAATGTGCCCCAGCCTTAGACCTGCTGATGTCTCTATCTTGAGATACCAGGAGTAACAATCTCCAGGAGTTCTCTTTGTACTTTTATTCTAAAAACAGGATTTCAGAGTAACCTCAGTTCATCTGACTCCTGGCTGTTTCTTCCATGAAACCAGGTAACCTCATAAGCTATGTTCCCAGCACGCGCGCGTGCGTGCACACACACACGCACACACACACACACAGGCTGGCACATAATAAGATCTCCATACATATTTGTGGACTAAATTAAAGAAAAATATTCAGAAGATATCTACCGAAGGCCACCCACATGAGTGGATTGACTGTTGACATTTAAAACGTTTTATGTAACTTTGAACTCATGTCCAGAACAGCCCCTCCCTTCCCCCTTCCCTGCCTTTTCAAATATCACCAATTATTCAAATCCTAGACCAAGTTTTTCTTCTGAGAAGCCTTCCCAAATCAACCAGCCCACAGGAGGTGGTCCCTCCTTTTGAGTTCCAACAGCCATTACTATCACCACTCATTGATCGTGCCTGCCAGGTGGCAAGTTTTGAAATTACTTAACTTACTTACCTTTCTAGAATCACAGAACTTTTCTTATTATCTCCCAACCTAGAACTCCTGAAGGCAGGGCCTTCCCACACCTACCTCTAGATCCCTTCTCAGGGCACTGGAGCAAAGAAAGAATGACTTGCAGAGCAATGGCTAATCTGTTCAACTTCTTCCAACTAGTTTCATGGTCAATTGAACCTTTGTGCTGTTCTCCTGCTGCTGGGAAGGCCAGTTACAATTGGTAGCTGGTCAACTGCATAAAACTCTACTGAGGGAAGGACTTTAAGGATGTGTTGTCCCCTTAAAATTAAGGAAAATATTTACCAAGCCTCCAGTTCTACTACCAGTTTACAGAGAATAGGAGGATAGAGGAAAAAGTAAAGCCGTATCGATAGAAAGCAATCCCTGAATCCGGAATAGAAAACATTTCACAAGACAAATGACCAGGTTTCAAAACAGATCAATAGCATGGGGAGAAAAGAGAGGCAGGCAGAGTTTTACAGAATACTACCCACAAGAAATGGGTAGAACATGCTGGGTCCCTGATTCAAATAGGCTAACTGTACAAGAATTAACAAGAATCCTTCAATATCACCTATGATGCAGCCCAAAGGCAAATTTGAATTTGGGGAAATTGATGACACTAAGAAGTTCTTAGTAGTCTTGTTAAGTGTGTTAGTTATGTAAAAACAATAAAATGTCCCTATCAGAGAGAGGTATATACCAAAGTACTGGCGAGTAAGATGATATAAGGACTGAGGTTTGCTTACGGTACCCCCCATAACAGTGTGGTGAGATTGCTAAGGCTGGCTGTTGGGGGAAGGAGGTGCTAATTTTACTCTTCTTCCTACTTCTCTAAAGTGGGCAGATCATAAGGTGTCATGTTTAAAATACTAAATTACCCAACTTAGAAAGTTAGTTTCCAATGCTGGTGAGGGTATAGTGAAAAAGGCACACTTACAATAGCTGATGATAGTAAAAACTATCACATCAAGAGATGTTGTTTAGTATATACCAAGAGCAACACAAGAGTGCAAATGTTTCGGCCCAGTGTTTCTACATGTGTGAATTTACCAAAAGAAAATAAACCAAAATAAAATATTTTCAGTGCCTAGTCATTTAATAGTGGTGAACAAGAAATAATAATAGGGTAGCTGCTAACTATGGAGAATACACTATGTGCCAGGAACTACGTGAAATGCTGTAGATATGTTCTCCTCTAAACAACCCTTTGAGCAAAGTATTCTCCCAGTTACGTCCCCAAGAGGCACAACTAGGAAGTGGGGGAACAGGAAATATGGGTCAGACTGGCTCCAGGCCCTGCATGCAGTTACCCTGAAATCTCAATGTCGAACGACAGAGGATGTTTAATTAAATTATAGGACAGCCACTGGACAAGCACTGTGTAAACATTAACAAGTCTACTGATGAAGTTAAGGAACATGAAAAATGCTAGGTTAAAAAGGCAGGAAGGAGACTGATTATTAGGGCACCTCTGCAACCTGTCTGTACATGGAAAAGAGTGGCAGGGAAAACACACACAATAAAAATCCTGGTGGCATCAGAAGGGCAGTCTCCCAACTATGGGCCGTGTGGTTATGCTATTTTCACAATGAAAATAATGAAAGGAAGGTTACTGAGCTGAGGTATTTGACCACTGCTGATGCAAACAACTTTGGTAGCGGGGTTTCCATAAACATTGTGAGCCATCAGTTTCTTTATGTAAGTTTTTTCCCCCTTCTTCTTTGGAAGTCTACCAAAATTTAAAAAAAGAAATATTCTTCTCCCCCCAAATATCTTTCCAATGAGCCCTGCGAGGAATTCGCCTATTTTGATCAGGAAGGAAGAATTATCCCGCAGTTTCCTCTGGCAGCAGAGGCGGAGTAAGATGTTACAAGATAAGATAGATGTCCTAGACACAGCCCAAGAGGAAGAGAAGGCAACAGTGTAAATGAATCTACAAAGCACTGTTTTATGATTGAGGTTCCCTCGGAGTCTTGTGAAATCCTCTCACAGGTCATATATTATTCGCATGACTGAGAAAAGCACCAGAAAACACAGATCCAGTTCTCCATCTTATCATGGTCCAGCCCAGGCACATCCTCACGGCATCTCTCAGGCTGCTAATCACCTCAAAATCCCATCCCGCCGTCAGCATCCTGATCTCTCCCCTCCCCTTCCCCCTCGCCTCCCAGACAGACACATCCGATCCACTTCAGAGACAAGTTCGCGGTGAGAGTGCATACACGGAAGTGCTTTGGAATCTATGAAATGCTCTACAGATGGGAGGTTATCCCGATTAAAAATCTGATATGTGCCCTTGTGCGTTTCTTTGGCCATACAGGAATTCCAGGGATGTTCCTTGGGGAGGGAAAAAAACAACTAACTAGACCCCAGGTTATTTTAACTGGGAGAATCAGGGATGCCATAAATAATCAGCATTTTATGACAACACTTCTGCAGAACCCTGGGGATCATCATCACCTGGAATAAAGCACTAATCTGTGAGGCAAGCCACATGACCATTTGCGACTCTCTGTGGTATTTATCAGTACCTGCCACCAAGATAACACCTTAATCTTGAATGGAGGAGGCAGAATATTTTAGAGAAAGCCCTGCAAGATATTCCCCCTAGAAAAGAAGGGAAACAGAACAAGCTAGACAGTCAGCTGGAAGCAAAGACTGAGCGATAGCCACCACCGACCCTTCGGGGAGTTAGCGCAACTTCTGCTGAAAATTATGGAAAAGCTACTGTTTCCAAGCCTCTCAACACCAGAGGGAAAACACACACACAAGAGAACTTGCTGAACAGAAAGCTTTAAACAATTCAAGTTCAAGCAAACAGAATTCCAGGAATTAGGAAGAGAGGAAATTGCAAGGTGCTTTGTAAACCATAGCAAAGAAAAGATGTTTATTAAATGTCAGTGATAAAAATGGAACTCTTGTTGCCGTGCAGTTTATTTCGGAGGGGGTAAGGGTGAGGATAAGAAATAATCACAGTTGCAAATAATAATAGTAATTGTAAGAATAAATGATTGTATTCCTGGCAGCTGGCCTTTTGGACCACTTATTAGGGGCAGCACTGCTGAGTACTTTGTAAGCGTCATCTCCTTTAATCCTTATGTCAGCCCTGTGAGCTCAGACCTACTAATGACCCCCTTTATAGATGAGGAACCTGAGGTTCAGACAGGCTCCACAACTGCTTTGAGGTCACAATGACAGGACTATGATTCAAACTCAGATCTGTTTGAAAACTCAGCCTTTGAACGATTTACACACAGGTATATATAATTACCAAATCTTACAGATCATTCTATTTTTTGAAGATCACTGATAATTCTAAAATTCAGAGCTGATGGCCAATTTGGTCAGTATTCTGGCTCCTTGCCTTCCTTCCTAAAGATAAGATGAAAGGAATGGAATGCTAGTTCTAGAAAAGGTGGGAGGAAACCAATTAGGAAAATCTGTTGTTTTTTTTTTTTATATGTGGTCCATCTTTATCAAGAGGTAAATATACACCAGGATTCTCAGAGTAAAACATTTTAGGGGCATCACTGTGTAAAGATCCTCCTAACAACCCAAGTGTTTATTTCTAAAAAGGAATTCGAAAACCCTGGGGGTGACAAGGTCAGGGTTACACAGCCAGCTAATTACCGAGCACGTTAGGAGCCCGGACACTGGAGTACAGCTGCCCGAGTCTGAATTCTGACTCACTTTTGCTCTGGGATCCTGGGTGAGTAAATCTTTCTGAGCCTCAGTTTCCTCACCTATAAAATGGGGGTGGAAAGAGGCCACAGGCTGTTGTGAGGACTGAACGCGATGGTGCCTGGAAGGCATGAGCTTGGTGCTGGACACAATGTTAGCTACTGCTCCTGGCACAGCCAACAAAGTAGCCAGACCATTTCACTGACAAAGACCCCTGCACGCACGCCCGCTCTTCACCAGATGTAGAACATTCAGGTGTGAAATGAGTACATGACTTGTAAAAGCACCAATTAAGAATCCTGCCTGTGCTCTAGCTAGTTTGGCTCAGTGGATAGAGCATTGGCACAGGGTCCCATGGTTCAAGTCGTCAAGGGCACATGCCCAGGTTGCAGGCTCGATTCCCAGTGTGGGGCGTGCAGGAGGCAGCCAATAAATGATTCTTTCTTATCATTGATGTTTCTCTTTTTTTCTCCCTCTCTCCTCCCCCTACCTCTCTCCCTCCTTCTCTTTTCCTAATATATTAAATAATAAAAAAAGAATCCTGCCCAATTCAAGACCTTGTTCTTTCCCCAAATCATAGTCAGTGATCGAGAAGAGAAAAACAATACTCTCTGTATGTTTTTTTTTTTCTTCCCATTGGGTTTTGGTGTTTGACAAACACTGATAACACTCAATGGTAGCTTTTCAAAAATAAATTCAATTAGAAATTTGGAAACCTGACAGGCAGCAATGTTTTCTGTTTGGGCAGTTCTATTTTGTAACGCTGGTGAGAACTGACAAAAGCTATTGCTCTTCGACATCACATGACATAACTCAGTGAGCCTTCATTTTTATAGGCTTAACCAAGCCCAACTGCTCCAGTCGTGACTTTCATTGCTCATATTGTTGGCACCTGGAGTAGATTCTTAGAACAAGAAGTTCATGCTGCAGGGCATTCTGGGGCTTTGACTCACTCCACATCAGTCCCTCCCTCTTTTAATAACAGTCCTTACATTTTCTTTGGGGAAACTGCCTCTCTCTTAGTGCTTGTCGTTTCAAAGGTGCTGAGCCCAGTCAGTCCCCTTTGGAGTACATGTGACTTATGACTGGCCAACCAGCAGCCCCTCTTGCTGGTCACAGGAGTTGGTTCAGGAAAGAGCTTGAGAATCAGGCTTGAGATTTTTGCAGGAAAAAACTGGGCAAGAAAGCTGTCGAGCACCAATTCCAGCATGTGATAATTATAAGAGTTCCATCAAAAGGTTGATGGGACTTGGGAGGCTCAACAAGGGTGAGATACATACATAGTTTACCTGTTGGAAACAGCTAAATGGCACTTCCCCCAAACCTGAATAGGATTGTTAACTGCCAGACAGTTCAGGACA
This sequence comes from Antrozous pallidus, assembly GCA_027563665.1. Taxonomy (NCBI): domain Eukaryota; kingdom Metazoa; phylum Chordata; class Mammalia; order Chiroptera; family Vespertilionidae; genus Antrozous; species Antrozous pallidus. Next base: position 16,799,020 of record CM050524.1, on the reverse strand, counting down.
TTTATTGTCTCCTGTTGGCCAAACATCTGAACAGCTGTAGGCTATTCTCCAAACTGATAATGGTTCTGTATTCTACCCTTTGAAGTGTATATTTTCACCTTGCCTTGGGACAAATTGTGTTAGAATAAAAGCATGGGTCCTTGGTCAAGGGAGAGTCTTCAGTTCCTTTCACCCGAAGCTCCTGTGACCCCCACCCCCCCGCCCCTCAATGCCTTTCAAAAATATCTTTCGTCCTTGGACTCCTTCTTCATCATCTACACACAGCCCCTTTCTCCAGAATGCTGAACCGTTTGTAAGACTGGGAAAAGAACCCCAGCAGAAAGCAGCTGGAAATTACAAGCAGGTAAGCTAAGAGCTGCTGGGGGCCATATTGGCACCAGAAAGGGAGGACATACCTGAGAATAGAATCACCAAAGAGAAATAAAAACCGAGAAGTGCAAAGAGAGAGAGAGAAATTCCTGAGGAAAACAAGCACCTAGATCCAGCCATGACTGAAGGCAATAATCCTGAACTTTTCTGTTATGTGAGCATAAATTCCCTTTTTGTTTAAAGGAATTTGAGTTGTGTTTCCGTTACTTGCAACTGGAAAAGTATCTATTCAAATGCATACACAAAGGTCTTTACCATATAAATGAGTACTTGCCTCCTTGCTCCCTTACATTATTCAGGATTTACATTACATATCTAAATCTCATTTCCCTCAATGAGATTGTGGGTTCCTTGAAACTAGCAGACAAGTGTAATAACCTACTGGTAAAGTAACACTTCTTGCCAAAACCAAACTTAGAATGGGTGAGGAATCATTTCATAAGCAAGACAAAGAGAAGAATGTAGGGAAACATGAAGGATGCATCACACGTGAGCTTTTGGAAGCTGACGGCTTGAGGAACCAGGTCTCATGAGTATCTGAAGCTCCCTCCAAAAGTTTCATTTGCCTGATTATCCTTTCTCAGCTGTCCACCACCCTGCACTTAAGGGTTGGGCCCAGGGCGGAATGGGAAGGGGTGGGACACAGAGCACTCTGGTATGTGATTGATTGGTGGCTCAATGTCTCTGTGGCAGATGTCAATTATATCATAACTCCTCCCACCAGTTGGGGGTGGGGGAGAACCTATCACACAGCAGACAGAAAAATCCTTACCAAAGCTTCAGGCTAGAGGTCTACTTAGAACTGTGAATAATTTTCTACTTGTTCATGGTAACACCAATATACCTGCTTTCTTTTTTTTAAAATTTTTATTGACTGATTTTTTTAGAGAGAGAGAAACATTGGCTTGTTCCACTCATCTACGCATTCATTAGTTGATTCTTGTATGTGTCCTAGCCAGGGATCGAACCTGTACCTTGGTGTTTCAGCACAATGCTCTAACCAGCTGAGCTACCCAGCCAAAAATGTTTTGAAGTGTTTTTTTAAAACCCATATTCCACACAGTATACCAGGAAAAACTTCAAATGGATCAAAGATTTAAATGTGAATGGGAAAACAAGTAAGTTCTAGAAAAAGACGGGCAAATTTCCTGGTGTAGGTAAGATTTTTCTATGTCTCAGAGTTCAGAAAAAAATAAGACATTAATAGATCAAAATACCACAAAATATAAAACACACAAGAACCCATCTACATGGTAAACACAATTAAACATTATAAACAAAGTAAAAAGACAAACAACGAACTCGTATCAGAAAGCTCTGATCGCCATAACACATGAGGTCCTTCTAGAAATCAAGATGCGAAGGACCAACAACCATCTCTAGGACTGTGTGTTTCATTAGTATGAAAACAAAGCCATTTATAACGCCGCTCCCACTATCCCTTCTCATACTCATACAAAATGACCTGGATGGTCCGGCACACCTCTGGCCAGATGACTAAAATGGGGCCTGAGAGAGTGCTGATCACCCATAGCTCACTCCTGACCTCCAGGAAAAAGGAGGGAGAAACAGAATCATGCATCTCCAGGAGGACCTCCTGTGCAAAAAAATTCCTCAGAGAATCAAGAAATGACTCATGTCTATGTTTCCTCAGTTTCCCCAAAGTCAGCGACCCTAAGCTATTTATGTAGCTGTGAACAGAGAGAGAGAGACATGTGGGAGGAAGTTACCACAATACTTATGGTGGTTACCTTGATGGAGGCTGTGAGGTGATTTTACTGTTTGCTATTTTTTCCAGTGTTCTGAAGGAAGCACATTTTTATAAATTTAATACTTTTAATTATTTTTAAAGTGAAGGGAAATGATTTGGGTGATTTTTTAAAAATATATTTTTATTGATTTTAGAGAGGAAAGAATAGGGGGAGAGAGAGATAGAAACATCCATGATGAGAGAGAATCACTGATCAGCTGCCTCCTGCAAGTCCCCCTGGGGATTGAACCCACAGCCCAGGTATTTGACCTTAACTGGAATAGAATCTGGACCTTTCAGTTCATAGGCCAATACACTATCCACTGAGCCAAACCAGCTAGGGCTATTTTTGACCTTCTTGACACGGTGCAGCAGGCAAAGGGATCAAGCGTATATCTGATTAATGCAAGCCCTCTGCTCATATTTCCTTACTCCTCCCCCATCCTCTATGCTTAAGAGGTAATGCCTTATGTGTGTATGAGGCCAAGTTAACAAATTTTGGAAAAACCAAGGGAAAAAACAGATATTTGTTTTTGATAAGTCACTGATGAAATGTTTCTAAAGGAATAAAGGTCATCTATTGCCTACAGGGAAGGAAGCCTTGTTTAGAGTGTTTTGTTTTGCTTTTAATATTCCTTCATACTTTCTTTGTGCACAGAAATGTAACACTAACTTCGATCCATTACTATTTGGGGGGAAATGAGAGATAGTTGACATTTTAAATTACAAGTTAGTTTTGAAACCTTATAAATCCCATCATGGGATTATTCTAATTAAGTGGGACACCCATTCATTTGATTCAATTCATTCAGTGATTTCATTTATTCAATTCAATGATTCATTCATTCACCCACCCCGAGTCCTTACACAGGCCCATTACGATCCTGTGCCTGGGGATACAAATGTGATCCAACTCCATTATGAATGATCCACCTGTTCTGGACACACAAGACGACTAGAAAAGATACAATGTGAGCAAAAGTAGGTTCACAGTTGTGGGTACATGAAATACAGAGCTTATTCTCATATTATTATTTATTAATTATTGTATTATTTGTCATACAAACAACTGTAGACCTAGGTTTTGTCCCACCTTGTATAAAAAGACACTGTGAAAGAGTCAGCAATGATGCAAAGAAGTGGCCTGCATTATGTAGACCGTACTCTCTCCAGAAGGCCCGTCCTCCAGACATTCAACATGGATTCGTGCTTTCAAAGACCTAGAGCCTGCAGGAAGTATGCTTTATTTGATAAACAAATGATTTCCTAAAGAAAGAGTAGAGTCAGGATCAGAATCAGAAAGTTCAGAAATTTTACTTTTAGCTTTTGAAAAGACGGGTGCTGAACTGTTAATTAAAAAGAGTGGTGATGCCTATATCCCAGAGAAGAACTTAACTGAAAGAGACTTTATTTAAAAGGAAGGTGAGGGAGCAAGCAAAGAACCCAGACATTTTCCCACTTCTGCTACCGTATTCTGAAAACAGTGTGGCCAACTGAGTTCGTGGGGGATCAAGCCCATGCCTCCTGGTCCAGCATTACCTCCACAGTCCCATCAGCCAAGGTGACTGGAATTGACTGCTCAGTGGAATGAGTCTTCCCTTTTTAACTGGATAGAATCCAAGAAGTTTTGCCTGACAGTCCACCAGGCGGAAAAAAAATGAGGATGAAAGATGGTCCAATAATTACCAACGGGAAGAGGATGACTACTCATTAAAGAGGCTGTTTCATGAAGCTATTTGAAGCTGGCAGGCAAGGAACTGCTGTGGAGGCCGAGCCTGTGGAAACTCGCCCCTTGTAAACCCTGGACTGCAAGGCCATCACCTCTAGCCCATGAGGTCACAACAGACTGCAACAGGTCTCGGCAAACAGTTTGCTCCCAGCAGTCAGTGAGTCCCCTGAAAAGGCTTCGTTCTGACTGTGAATTCACCCACTGTGAACACACATGCAGTGATTCTGGGGGAGGCAGGGCTGTTTCCTTTGCATTGTATGTGCACAGCGGCTCAGACAACTCTTCTCTGGAACTTCGGGCTATAAACTTCCTTCGGCAGCTGGAAAATTGCATATTGATAACACTCTGGTCAATGTGGGCCATCAGAGCCTTCCTTCAAAGTGTATGGTTCTGTCACAGCAATGTCACTCCTGGAAAGACTGCCTCTTGGATGTGTGCATAAGTGTAACTACTAGTCTGTCCACAACAGGATTATTTATGCTTTAAAGAATAAGAACAACCTAAATAACATTCCATAGGTGCTAAACATAGCCATAAAGTGGAATAATTATGTAGCCTTGCAAAATAAAGATATAGGAAAAAACTTATCAATGTTTCCCAGGGTTTCTATAACAAACAAATATTTTTGTAAAGCATGTGGAAAACACCATGGGGGAAAATAATTAAAAACTTTACGCAGGTCAGTGGTTACGTAGTGGAATGATAATTCAAATACACTGAAAGAACATAATACTGGGGTGATTGTTTTTTTGTTGTAAAAATATATACATAGTACAATCTGGATTCTATTAAATTATCACTGACCTTTGCATTGTTATCTATCAAAATCTGGTCAAAAACTGGGAAGATAATAAAAGGGCTTTGGAAAAAATGTCATATTTCACACGCTAATATAGCCCATGTACTTCAGTTATAAGTATTTTTCCTCCCATCATTCTAGGAAGCCCAAGGACCTGGTTATACAGTCTGTAAAGGTCAGCAGCTGAAATACAGATGTGAGAAGGAGGTCTGTAACAAACAAAAATGCTGACGGCAGATGACAGCTGGCAGCCTGGCAATCTGTCTGGAGCTAGAAAAACTGTGGCGAGCTAACCTGAGGACGCAAAAAGCGCAAATTCCTGGGGCCAAACAGTCCTAAAACATCAAGAAGCCAAGGCAACACAGCAAAGCATAATGACTGGTCGTCACCCCGTAACAGCAGATGTTCACCTGTCAAAAGGCAGAGGGATGTAACATCTATTTATATAACTGGATAAATTGTGTATTTCCAAATGTACATTTTAAAAGTGGGATTTTATATATTTACATATTGGTGTGTGGGTATGTTTCATTATCTTGGTTTTTAAAGAAGAATGTATGATGAAATCCAAATAGACAGTACTTTCATTAGCAGTAGTATATCAATACTACTTTCTTGATTTTGACAAATGAACCAAGATTATGTAAGATATTAACATTAAGGGAAGCTGAGTGAAAGGCATACAAGAACTCTCTGTATTATATTTGCAACGTTTCTATAAATCTAAAATTATTCCAAAATGAAAGTTTATTAAAAATACAAAATAGCCCTGGCCAGTGTGTGGCTCAGATGGTTAGAGCATCATCCTGTGCACTGAAGGATCATGGGGTCGATTCCCAGCCGGGCACATAGCCAGGTTTCGAGTTCGATCTCCAGTTGAAGCTTGTCAGGAAGGCAACCGATCAATGTCTGTCTCTGTCTCTGTCGGTCTCTCTCGCCCCGCACCTTCTCCCTTCCTCTAACATATTCTTGGGTGTGGATTACAAAAACAAAGAAGAATGAAGTCTTGGTTATTCAGACATGTTTCTCCACCCCTTCTCGCCAAATCTCAAGGGGTCTAGCAGCCGAGGTTTTACTAATTTGGTTTTCGGACACTATTGCAAGGACCCTTTAACTCTAGAAGGCTACCTTCTTTACAATCTGACAGCTCCTAGCAAAGAATCACATGTTAAACCTTTACCCTCCTGAGAAAAGGAGTGAGCAGAGTAGTAAGAACATGGGACTGGTCCCAGGTTTGCAAACTCTGCTGTAGGATCCTGGCACCCTCAGGCCCGGAAGTGTTTCATCTGACAGGAAGCCCTTTAGGGATGACTTAAACCACCAGATCCAGGCATTATCTCATCTTGGCACCGTGTCAGCCTCTGCGTTTTGCTAAGAGGAAGTGGGAGATGAGCAGCAGCTCACCTTGTTTTTTAAGGGCACATTTTTAGTACTTTGAGTCAAAGGGGTTATTTTCTTTTTGTTTGTTAATCCTCACCCAGGGATATTTTTTCCCATTGATTTTTAAAAAATGCATTTGATTGATTTTTTACATAGAGGAAGGGAGAGGGATAGAGATTCACACACGCACCCTGACCAGGGCGAAAGATCAGGCCTGCAACCAAGGTACATGTCCTTGACTGGAATCGAACCTGTGACCATTCAGTCCCAGGGCCAACACTCTAACCTCTGAGCCAAACTGGGAGGGCGAGAGGTTACTTTTCAAGATCACCTCAGACATTCTGCACAGGAGAGGTGGAGACTTTCTCTGCTAAACTATAATGAAAAACCCAGGGTGTGCCTAGGAGAGCAGCCAATAATCAGCAACAGGAAAAAACACTGCTCCAGAGGGCCATAAATACTACCCTGTCCAACGTGCACTCGCTCTTCAATGACCACGTGAAAACTAACGTCCTAGGACAAGACAGGGTCTGTTTCTACAGGCTCACAGCGAGTCAAAGCGGGAATGGAACAGAGATGTCATCCAGTTCCCACATTTCACAGATAAGAAGGTTGGGAGTCCAAGCATGCTCCCATCACATCTCCTGTTAAAAATATCTCTATTACAACACACATTCCCTGAGCCACAGTTCACTGTTTACACGTTTGTCTCTCACATGAGATTAGAAGTGTGTTTGCTGAGGGGCTTAGCACAGTGAGCATCAGCAGCAGTCAATAAAAGTTTGAAAGTCCAGCTCTGCCCTGACTCATATTCCCAGGGCCCTCTTCACTGTGCCTAATTTTAACACTGAGAAGACAAAACTTACTCTTTTTTAAAAAAAATATGTTATTGATTTTTTTTCCAGAGAGGAAGGGAGAGTGATAGAGACTTAGAAAAATTGATGGGAGAGAATATCGATGAGCTGCCTCCTGCACACCCCCTACTGGGGATGTGCTCGCAACCAAGGTACATGCCCTTGACCAGAATCGAACCTGGGACCCTTCAGTCCCCAGGCTACATCCACTGAGCCAAATCGGCTAGGGCCAAATCTTACTCTTGAAAGGATGCAAAATCAGACAGGAGTACAAGGGAAATTCACTAGGTGATATATTATGAAATGAATACCATGTATTCAAAACTTCAAAAAATATTTATTTTATTAGATAAAGACTAAAGTAGTATTTTTTTCTCTTTTTAAAAGGTAAGAATACCTATGATGTTGGGAAGGTTTACTGAGCTAGAAAAAGGTTTAAAAAATAGTGAAACAGCCCAGCCGGTGTGGCTCAGTGGTTGAGCATCTACCTATAAACCAGGAGGTCACAGTTCAATTCCTGGTCAATGCCCATGCCTGGCTTTCGGGCTTGATTGCCAGATGGGGTCATGTAGAAGGCAGCCAATCAATGATTCTCTCTCATCACTGATGTTTCTATCTCTCTCCCCCTCTCTTCCTCTCTAAAATCAATAAAATTTAAAATTTAAAAAAATGGTGAGACAGAAAGTTTCCTGTTATTAACAAATAATCAGTTAAGCATTGCTAAAGAAAGCATTTTGCCCTATAATATATCTACCTGACCTTAAGATTGCTGAAAACCCCTTTTCTTCATCCCCAATAGATGAGTACCTCCAGCTCCTCATCTGTACTAGTCAAGTTCAGGGTAAAACAGAATGGAAAATGAATACGCCACACACGTGGCATCTCAATGCAAGAGTCTGAAGAATCAACCCTGGCTTGAGTCTTTGCCTGGAGTAGCAGTGGCAGGAAAAACTTAGGCCACCAGCTAATGAGGCAGAAGCTCTAAAGAAGTGATGAAGAGGAGGACTTGGTCGCTTCCTAACAGGTGGGTGTCCCAGACTGAATCACCTTTTCAGCTATAGCACACTCCCTTATCTCTGTTACATGAGATATTTGAAAGCCTTCATTTAGGCACAACTTAACCAATTAGCTGCCATCAACTCTGCAAGGTTCACACTCTCTCACCTTCTCCATCAAGACCATCACCTGAAAGCCGAGTAGCTGCCCAGCTGGTGCGGCTCAGTGGTTGAGCGCTGACTATGAATCAGAAGGTCATGGTCATGCCTGGTCAGGGCACATGCCTGGATTGTGGCCTTGATCCCCAGTGTGGGGCGTGCAGGAGGCAGCGTATCAATGACTCTCTCTCATAATTTATGTTTCCCTCTCCCTTACTCTCTAAAATCAATATATATATATTGAGTAGGTGAGTAAACTTCACTTTTCTAAGTACAAAATTAATTAGCAAGCACTAGAGAGAGAGCACATATATAGGCGGGGGCAAAAGTAGGGTTACAGTTGTGAATACACAAAACAACAGTTTTGTCTTGTATTATTATTTACTAACTAGAGGCCTGATGCACGAAATTCATGCAAGGGCCTCGGCCCTCACATATGGCAGCTGCCTCGGCCCTCGCAGCCACGGCGCCTGTCTTCGTCCATGAGGTCATCTGGACGGTCGTTTCGTTGTTTGGCCATCTGGTCTAATTAGCATATTATGCTTTTATTATTATAGAATATTGTAATATTGCCTCAATTGGTTGGAGGGGAGTCCCATATACCAAAAGGTGGCAGATTCGATTCCTGGTCAGGGCACATACCCAGGTTGCAGGTTCAATCCCTAGTCAGAGAGCATGTGGGAAGCAACTGATTTATATTTCTCTCTCACTCTCTAAAAAAAATCAATAAAAATTTAAAATATTATTTTCCATATGAACAACTGTAAACATATTTTGCCCCACTCTATTAGAGACTCCACCTTTACAAAGACCATTTAATTAGAAAATTTCTTGGGTGTGAGTCTATGCATTTCCAATCATTTATAAGTAATGGGAAAGATTTTAAAGGAATGAAAATGGGCGCCACATCAACTGAACGAAAGACAAATGGGAAACCAAAAAGTCATCAGTAAAACGTTGCTTCAACAACACGAAAGGTTTTTTTTACATCGAATTGTGAAAGGGATAGAGTCCATCCCAGTCTCATTAGACTGGTTCTCAACTGAGTTCATCAGTCTAGACACTAAATGATTCCTAATAGATGCCTAGAACCAAGACTTTACCTTCAAAGAAGAGTTTCTTTTCTTAGCCCTCTCTTCTCCATCAACTCTCTCTCCTTCTCCCCCTGTCCCTCGCCTACCCAATCCACAGACTCATCTGGCCCTGGAAGATTACCTAACATAGGTGAAGTGATGAAGCACAGAGATGCCTGGGAGGAAGCCGGCCTGCTCACTCATCTTTGTCCCGAACAGCTCACCACAGGACTCCCCCCAGGGTGGCCATAGCTAACTCCTGAGCAAGGGCTCTAATCAGACTATGGCCAGACATCAAAGACCCAGCTGATTTAGAAATCTCAGGGGAGCGGGTCCTCATGGTGATGTGGTATTCTTAGTCCACCCTTTTCTACTTGTTGAAATGACTTATAAATAACTGTGAGTTTTGGCTGGGCTAGTCATGAGGTGGGCTGACTTTGTGTTCCATACGCAACCATTTCAAAAGGAACTTCTAATTACACAAGTAACACAGAAACACTTTCTCCTTGTAGAAACTTAAAATATTAAAGATTAGACTCAAGTTCCCCCAGATTGCCCCATCCTCATTTTAATAAATTTAGGGTGTTACCTTTCAAGGTGTTATGCTCTCAGTTAATTTATCTTTAAAAATTAAAATGACTTAGCCCTGGTCATGTAGCTCAATTGGTTAGAGCAGTGGTCGCAAACCGCAGCTCGCAAGCCACATGCGGCTCGCGAGCCGCGGTTTGCTGCTCTGTTGACTAATAAGTTTGCCAACCACTGTCATATACTACCCTTTACCTCTTTGTACACAATATGCCACAATTGCCTAACTCTCACGGCTTCTAACTGCACAGTAACATTCAGTCTAGTCCAGTGGTCGGCAAACTCATTAGTCAACAGAGTTGCAAACCCCGCGAGCCGAGGTCTGCCAACCACTGGGTTAGAGCATCACTCTAGCACACCGAGGTTGCGAGTTCAATCCCTAGAGCACGTACAAGAATCCTATCTAATAAAAGAGAAACATGCAAATTAGTGTACCTTTGCTACGCTACGAGCCAATCAGGAGCGGGAGGGCGGGGCAGTGGGCGGCCAGTAGGAGGCCAGCAGGGGGCATGGCCACAGCAAAGGACTGAAGTCACCCCTCCGGAGGCTACCCAAGGTCTTATTTCAGCCCTGATGTTGGGCTGCTTACCCCGACCATAAGTTCCCAATGCACTTCCAGCCAGAGTTAAAGGGGGCTTCTGTTTTTAAGGCATCGCCATATCCAGTGCCTGCCAGGCCCCTGTGAAAGCACTACTCCTTAGGTCCGGGGTGCTGGGAGCAGAAGCAGAGAGGCTGTGAGACCCAGCTCACCCAGGATGCTGGCCCCCATCACCCCCTCCCAATTATCCTGGCCCAGCCTTCCCTGCATACCTGCTCACCGCGAGTGTGCGGTGGTTGTGGCAGCGGGACGGGAGGCCGTTGAGGGGCGTGCTACAGCGAGCGGGACGGGAGGCCTACACCCTCCCCCAATCCAGAGGGGCTTGACAGGGGACCTCAGGCCTCGACTCCCATCCTGGCACCAGGCCAGGGGACCCGAAGCCATATCCTCCACCCAGTGGGGCTTGATGGGGGACCTCAAAGTGTACTTCCCATCCTGGTGCTGGCTAGGGTACTTCAGGCTGCTCTCCCCGCCCCAGCTCCAGGCTGGGGGACCCCAGGCCATGCCTCCCACCTGGTGTGGCTTGACAGGGGACTGCAGGCCACACTCTCAACTCAGCAGGGCTTGACAGGGGACCTCAAGGTGCACTTCCCATCCTGGTACTGGGTTAGGGGACCTCAGACTGTTCTCTCCACCTGGCAGGGCTTGACAGGAGATCTCAAGCCACACCTGGATCCCGGCACCAGGCTGGGGGACCTCAGACCATACCCTCCACCCCAGTACCAGGCCAGGGGACCTGAGGCTGTGCCCCTTCTGCCTGGCTGGGCTTGACAGGGGACCTCAGGCTGTGTCCCCCACCCAGTGGGGCTTCACAGGGGACCTGAGCCTGCGCTCCCATGCCAGTGGGGATTGACGGGGGACCTGAGACTGTGCCTCCCTCCTGGTAGGGCTTGACGGGGGACCTCAGGTCATGCCCCCTACCCAGCAGGGCTTGACAGGGGATCTCAGGTCATGTTTCCCACCTGGTGGGACTTGATGGAGGACCTCAGGCCACGCCCCCTGTCCTGGTGCTGGGCCAGGGGACCCAAGGACGCCCCCTACCCTGGGGGGCTTAACAAGGGTAGGACTGGCTGGGTCTGGATCTACCCCAATGCGGGGGGGGGGGGGGAATGGCTGGGGCTGGGTCTCACATGATTTTGAGGCACATGTGAGGGAGTGGGGACTTGACTCTGGGTCCTGTGGTGCGCCCCAGACTCTGACAGGAGGAAGGTTTTCATATACACTTTACTAATTTTCTTTAGTCTCTGATACTTCTATTATAAAGAAAGAGCAAATAGCAATATTAAATTATTTCTTCTAATTAATACCCTTTTAATGTGCACTGGGCCACTAGTCAATCAATAATACATAAATAAGTGAAACAACAAATCAATGTTTCTCTCTCTAAAAAATAAAGCCAATAAATAAAAATTTAAAAATAAATAGAATTGTTTTTATCTTTTTATGTGGTTTAGTTTAGCACACAAATGGCATCCTATTCAAATTTCTGTGACTTGATTTTTTTTATTGTAATTTGATGTATTAAATCTACCAATATATCTTGGCAATCTTTTATCTCAGACCTACCTCATATTTTCCCTTTTCTTTTTCCCATTCATTCATTCATTCATTCTTCCTTCTTTCCTTCCTTTCATTTCTTTTATAAAATTGTAGTATTGTATTCCATAGTGTGTATATACATTTTATATCTTAAAAAGTGAAAATATCATGCAATTCAACGCTTGGTTTTTCTATAATACCTTTTTTTTTTTTTTGAAGAATAGCCTATTGATTGTTTTTTAAAGAGAGAGGAATGGGGATGGGAGGGTGATGCTACCAGGGATTGAGCCCGCATAAGGGCATGCGTCCTTGACCAGGAATCAAACCAGCAACCTCCTGGTGCATGGAACGATGCCCAACCAACTGAGCAATACTGGCCAGGGCATATAACACTTTTCTTAGAGGACAATGACACAAGAAGAAACTCCCCTTTAAGTTCTATGGTTCCTGGCTCCTGAAAAACTGCCACTAGAAAGACCTACAGGGCACTCAGACATGGTAGGACAACCATGTGAGGACAGAGCAAGAACTGGAACCTCTGCAAGCCAAGGAAAGAGGGCTCAGGAGAAACCAAACCTGCTGACACCTTGATTTTGGCCTTCTGGCCTCTGGGACTGTGTGAAAATAATGTCTGTTGTTTAAGCCAAAAAACAAACAATAACTGCCACAAATTTCATTTCAGGAAAAATAATACATGGATGGCAATCTAAATGAGGGATCAACCTGAGTTCCATAATTCCTGGTTCAATGACACATTAACAGGATACAGAGACAGGCAGAATCCTAACTCGTGGTCTTGTTAAACAACATCCTTGAATGTCAGACTCATAATTTTCAAAATGAGGAAATATTCACCTGTCAAGGTCACTGTCAAGACTGTCTAGAAAAGGAAATAAAGAAAGCAAGCACTTAGAGTGTATAACAATTATTTAAAGCTTCATGGCACAATTTTGCTCAATAGTAAAGAATGCAAATCAATTTCTATTATGTGAGATTTCCAGTTTATGTTAAAAATATTATGTCCAAGTTCCCGTTAGAATATCTTATTAGTATGGATACTGCACCTTGTGGATTTATAGGTAGGGAAGTTGAGACAGAAAACTACGCTCAAGATAGACTCACCATGGTACCATGATTAGCTTTTCTGAGAACCATTAAGTTCCTTTACTTATGGTTCATCATTAAATTAATAAAATAATGCTTGAAATTGCTACGTGAAGCCTTCTCAGCACTTATCTGGAATCCTGCCTGCCTCTGTTAATTTTCCTCAAATGACTATTATTCAAATTAGTTGAGTTAAACAAATCAGAGTTAAGAACAACTAAAAGGAGCAACATCTTTCAGGGAAAGAAGGTCATGTTTATAAAATGAAACAGAACAGCCCTGCTGGTGTGGCTCAGTTGGTTAGAGTGTCATCCTGTGCACCAAAAGGTGGCAGGTTCGATTCCTGGTCAGTGCACATACCCAGGTTCAGGTTCAACCCCCAGAGTCTGTACGTTTCTCCCTCACCTTGATGTTTCTCTTTATTTCAAAATAAACAAAATAAAAAAAGAAAATAAAACCAATACCAACTGTTGCTGCCACCAGGATGGGACTCAAATAATTAGCCTGAAAGATTTGGTGGGGATTCTGGATCCACTTCCCAAGGTGATCTTGAGACAACAGCAATATTTTCTGGGAGACCTACAGGCTGGGGTCCCCTCACCCTCTTATCTGTTCCATCGTCTCTACCGAGTCACTGAACATCACAGATGGCAGACAGCCTCCTGGAGTGGCCCCCGTGACTCCTGCCTTCTTGTGTTCATGTTCTTGAATGATTCCTTGCCCTAGAGTAGAGGCTGGCTTATTAATTTGCTTCTAGAGATCAGGAATATGGCAAAGTCACAACATGTACATGACTATGTGCTTGTGATTACATGATTATGTGTAAGACTGTAAGACCCATATTTCTCCTTTACTGGCACTGAAGAAGCAAGAGGTCATGTGGGAAGCCCAGGTGGTAAGGATTTGAGGGCAGCCTCTAAGTACTGAGGCAACCAATCCTACCTAATAAAAGAGTAATATGCAAATTGACCGTACCTCTGCTATGGTAACAGGCCACTCCCACCAGCCAATCAGAAGCTGGGGCAGAGCTAGCCATTGCTAAGGCTGGGGGGGAGGGGCAGAGACGAGGTGGCCCCCAGGGGCAGAGCCAAGGTGGGGGCGGCGACCACAGGGCTCCGGGGGCAGAGCTGAAGCAGCCAGCAGCGATGCAGTTGCAGGCAGACTGGGCTAAAGCCTGGACCGGAGCTGGGCACCGGCGGCAAGCGCACAGCTCCTGGAGGTGGAGTCAAGGTGGCGGCGGCAACCATGGGGCTCCGTGGGCAGAGCCTAAGTGGCAGCCGCTGCATCTGCACAGTTCCCGGAGGTGGAGCCAAGGTGGTGGCAGTGACCGCACAGACCCTAAGGCCAGGCAGTTGCAGGCAGCCAGGACTAAGGCCAGGACTGGAGCTGAGGTGCCCAGCGGCGACCACATGGCCCCTGGGTGGTCGGGGCTAAGGTCAGAGCTGAGCAGAGCAGGTTGATGACTGGGTGCCCAAAGCCTAAAGCCTGGGCCAGAGGCAGAGGCTTTAGGCCTTGGGCAGGCCGGGGGTGAGCGGTCATCCCCTGAGGGCTCCCAATATGTGTGAGGGGGCAGGTTGGGCTGAGGGATCACCCACCCCCAGTGCATGAATTTCATGCACCGGGCCCCTAGTAGCCAAAAAGAAGCATGTAGCTTTGAAATCACAAGGAACTGAATGCTGCCAACAAACTCAACTACTTAAGTTTGCAAGTAGATCCTTTCCCAGGCCAACCTCAGATGAGACCACAGCCCTGGTCAACAGGTTGGTTGTAGCCTTCTGAGAACCAAAAGTAAGAGGACTCAGATAAGCCACATCAGACTCCTGACCCACAGAAACTCTGAGATAATAAACATGGGTTGTCTGAAGCTGCTAAACTGGTGGTAATATTGTTATAGATAACTAATACATCAAATTTGCTTCTGCTCCTCCATCTGAACCCAGGGGTGAAACCATAGAGAGCCTGGTCTCACCGGTAATAACAGAGCAAAAATCTATAGCAATATTGGGCTACCAGGTCTATTTGATGATCCCTGAATAGAAATGAGACTTATTGCAAACATGGTGCTATATGCTGTGTTTCTTTGTTCACTGATTTTTCCTGTTTTGTTCACAGTGAGAGAGAACAACATACATTTTAACACATAGAACTCCATGAGGAAACGATCTCCCTGGCAGATTTCCCTGACTTTCTAATTGATTTACCAGCTGCCAGGTCCTGACTTCATTAAGCCACTCTCTCAGTTCTTGACCTTCTGAAAAGACCAATCCAATCTGATCATATCCCTCCCTCCAAAGCCTGTACAGCCTGAAGAATCAGAGCCAAACTCCCTAGCTAGGCCCCAAGGCCAGGTTTGTTGAGCAAAGAAGGAAAGAATAAAGACATGTGGAAGAACACTTGTCACACTGCACTGCAGTTGTGATTGCTCAACGTCAAAGACTGTATCTCATGCATCTTCACTTTCCCAGTGTCCAGCACAGGTCTTGCCATTTAGCAGCTGCCTCTAAACCTCTAATGTCGGGCTGAAACAAAAAAGCAGCATCACTTTCCACGGCTCAAAATATCTCTGCGTTTCCCTACTTCTGGTAGCCTGCACTAGTGTAAATGAATCCAGTCTGCCCAAGGTCATCAATCTATCCATTATATAACTAGGGGCCCAGTGCATGAATTCATGTACCGTGAAAGGAACTATGGGCCACAAGGCTGCGGTGGGCACAGGGGTGGGTCTCAGCCCATCCTCTGTGCCCCTGCCCGGCCCCTCCTGCCATGGTCCCCAGTTCCCTGTCTGCCAGCATCCATACTCCCACTGCTGCCACTTCCATGCACTGATGGCACCTGGTCTGTTCACACCTGGTGCAACTGGGGCTCACACCAGTAGCAGGTGCAAGTGGGGCCAGCACTGTCAGCAGGTGCGAGCGGGGGCTATTGCCTGTATTGCTCCTCAGGAGCAGGGGGAGGTGGAAAAGCCCTGAGGGGTGATCAGGGCTGGCAGCCACCACTTGCACCCGCTGATAGCACCAAGTGATTAGGACTAGCACTGGTGCCAGCAGCAGGTGCAAGCAGGGCCAGTGCTGGCAGCAGATCCGAGCACCTGGTGGGACTGCAACACATGGAAGCAAAGAATTTTCAGTAACCACCAGAGGCTCACCCCGATTACAGGAACTGGTGCCCACCTTGGTCTGGTGCCCCCACTGGCCTGCTCCACCATCCCGCTGTGGCCAATGCCTGTCATGTTCTGCGCATGCCCCTTGGTGGTGAGACCAGCTGTTCGGTTGTTCTGCTGTTTGGTCTATTTGCATATTAGGGTTTTACATATATATACTAGAGGCCCGGTGCAAGAAATTCATGCACAGGGGTGAAGGGTTTGTCCCTCAGCTCAGCCTGCATCCTCTCCAACCTGGGATTTCTCTCACAGTCCAGGACTGCTGGCTCCCAACTGCTCACCTGCCTGCCTCCCTGATTGCCCCTAACTACTTCTGCCTGCCAGCCTGATCACCTCCTAACCACTCCCCTGCCAGCCTGATTGATGCCTAACTGCACCCCTGCCAGCCTGTTTGCCCATAACTGCTCTCCCCTGCAGGCCTAGTCCGCCACAACTGCCCTCCTCTGTAGGCCTGGGTTCCCTGAAACCGCCCTTTCCTGCAGGCCCAGTCACCCCCAACTTCCCTCCTCTGCCAGTCTGATCACCCCTAACTGCTCTCCCCTGCAGGCTTGATCACCCCCAACTGCCCTCCCTAGCAGGCCTGGTCTGTCACAACTGTCCTCCCCTGCCATCTTGTGGTGACCATCTTGTGTCCACATGGGGGCAGCCATCTTTGACCAAATGGGGCAGCCCTCTTGTGTTAGAGAGATGGTCAATTTGCATATTATTCTTTTATTAGATAGGATGTTTAATAATTACTAGTAAACTTCTACTTTAGTCCATAACAATTCCCTCTTCACTCCAATTCAAGGGATTTATGCCATTCATTTGCTATATTTTACTCTCCATACCTCAAAGGAGCACAAGAACACAAACACAACTGATCAGAAAATGGGGCTGGAGGAAACAGAAGTTGAATGAAAAGACCAGGTCATACGGTCTCAGAGCTTATGGAGGTATGTTGATACTGAAAGTGGACTGTCGGGTCAGCAACAATTAACAAGAGCTAATTGTTAGGGTAGAAAGGACTAAAGACCTGGGCCCAGGTGTTGCTTATTCAAAAGGCACACATTTGTAGAAATTGCTGTGAATGGGCTCTAAGTATGTGTAAGCTGTTGGATTTGCTGTTTTGCTGCTTTGAATGCTCTTCTGTACACCAGAAATTATATGGTGCTCCTTTGGAACAGGACTTGCTCAAGGACTAACTTCATAACCTTCCCCCATACACACAGTCACCCCTCTTCAGATCTAGTCTTTGACCACATGTATCCTTAGTGGGCCCCAGGCCTGGTATCCAGTCTCCTTCCCCTCCCTGTCAAAGCTCTAAAAATCCAAGACTTATTCATAAGGACATAGTACTATTCAAAGTGCTCCTTTTCATAGTCACTTAGATTTTAACAAGGAAAACACCATAATTATTACAAAATTTATTGACAAATTATTGTCACATACACCATCTTATTTGATGCCCAGTGCCCAGCACATGGTATGCACTCAGTTGTATTTACTGAATAGATGGATTGAGAAACAGGGGTTCAGAGAGGTTAAATGACCTGCCTATGGTCACACAGTGAGTCAGATGCAAAACGGGGGTCGGGGGGGAGGGCACAGATTTTCTGATTCCACATTCCAGCTTCATTTATCCCCACCAAGTCACAAACTGTAGACAGAAAGATTCACAAGAATTTCAATTTGCGGGGAAAACTTCCCAATGCTCCAAAATTTATTCCATAAAACCAATTTCTTCTGCTCTGCAGCCAATTCATCCCTACCTAAATTGCGACATAATTCTAAGAATGAAACTCACAAATTCATCCCAGAATTCAGCCTCGTCTCAAACCTTCAATTCAGTTCCCCAAGCAATTACTGGCCAACTGTGCTGTCCACACATGTAAGGTGCTTCCGCGGTGAGGCAGAAAGTTGGCGTTCCCAGCAGCATTTTCTCACCTCTTCCTTCAAAGAGACTCTTGTTTTCCAAGGATTGCTTGAAAATGGTGACCTTCCACTTTCTGAAAAGTTGAGACGTCTCTAAGAGCATCTATCTTTCCATTTTTATAAACGAGAGTTGGGCCCCACCGACTCGGTGCAGAGAAGGGGGAAGGATGACACAGGGCTGCCCCCTCAGAGGCTGTGAGGCACAGGAAACAGCCTACAGAGACATCACAGCACGACAAACACCATGAACTAGAGAGAAAAGTTCACTGTGGAGCAAAGCAAGGCTTGAGCTGAGTAGGAAGGAGCTTTGTGGCCAAAAAATACTGGTAGATTAAACTACCTTTGGGTTTTATTTATGGATTAAATGATACGATGCTTGGACAGACACCAAGATGGCAGCATAAGCAAACACCTATTGTTCTGCCCCGTGCAACGATTTAAGAACTACAACATAACAGCAGAACAGACAAGCACCCAGAATCACCAGAAAGCTGGCTGAATGTAAACTCCACTAATATGAGCAAGGGTGGGACACAGACTCAGGACTGGCGGGAGCGCAGCCTTTCAGACGGAAACAGGTTAGGAGCCGCCCTGGTCGCGTGCGCGCGCGGGCTGGGGCTGGAGCAGGGACCGGCCGGATTTAAGCGGGGCGCGGCAGAGGCTCCTAGTCCTAAGGGTCGCGCAAACCCGCGACTTGCCCCCTGGAAACTTGTCTCCTGGTTCCGGAAACCATCTATTTTACAGCCCTGGGCTGGACTTTTGGTGTGCAGGCACATTTGGGGAAAGGCAGAGTTGTCTGGCAAGGGGAAGAGACTAGCGGCTTTCTCTTGGAGGTGTCTGCAGCCATCCCCATCCAACAGAGACCCGCGCGCGCCAGCGCCGCATAGGACCCAGCTGCCACTGCCGCAGCCGCGCAGCTCAGACTCCGCCCATCCAACCTGAACACAGTCTCCCTTCACAGCCAATTGGCCTGGAGGTCAAACCCTCCTAGGGCTAACAACAAAAAGCTGGGTTTAAATTCAAAAACACTGAATACAACCCATAAAGGATTGCAGTAAGAGTACCCACCTCGGGTAACTGGGGAGGCTGAGCCACTGTTCCTTTGAGGATATCTACCACATAAAGCAGCCACCATGCAGAGACATGGAAAGAAATCAGGTGTGAAAGAAATGGAGGAGAAAAGACGACAAGACATAGAGTTCAAAACCACGGTTATAAGGCTTTTCAAGAGGCTCCTAAAAAAGGCTGATCAACTTAATGAGAATTACCAGGAAATAAACAAGACCAACCAGCAAATGAATGAGAATTACAAGGAGATGAATGATACTTACAAGGAAATGAATGAGACCCTCAGGGAAATGAACAAGACCTCTGAGGATACGAACCAGACCCTCACAGATAAAAAAAAGAACCAACTAGAAATCAAGCATACACAGACTGAAATAAAAAATATTACACAAAGTCCTAAAAGCAGTCCAGAGGGCCACAAGAACCAAATCAAAGATTTGAAATACAAAGAAGCAAAATCCACTCAGCTGGAAAAGCAAGGAACAAAAAGAATTCAGATAATTGAAGATAGCGTAAGGGGCCTCTGGGACAATCTCAAGCAAGCCAACATCCGAATTATTGGGGTGCCAGAAAAAGAGAGAGAGCAAGTTAATGAAAACCTACTTGAAGAAATAGTGACTGAAAACTTTCCCCACCTGGTGAAAGAAACTGACTTAAAAGCCCAAGAAGTACACAGAACCCCAAAATATAGGAATCTAAAGAGGACCACACCAAGACATATCATAATTAAAATGCCAAGAGCAAAAGATAAAGAGAGAATATTAAAAGCAGCAAGAGAAAAACAGTTGGTTACCTACAGGGGAGCACCCATACATACGAGTGTCAGCGGATTTCTCAACAGAAACGATGCAGGCCAGATGCGAGTGGCAAGAAATATTCAAAATAATGAAGAGCAAGAATCTACAACCAAGATTACTCTATCCAGCAAAGCTATCATTCAGAATTGAGGATCAGGTAAAGTGCTTCGCAGATAAGAAAAAGCTAAAGGAGTTCATCACCACCAAACCAGTATTATATGAAATGCTGAAAGATATTCTTTAAGAAGAGGAAGAAGAAAAAGGTAAAAATATAAATTATGAACAACAAATACACATCTATCAACAAATGAACATAAAAATCAAGTGAACTGATAGGCTGATGAACAAGATAAACTGGTGACTATAACAGAAACATGGACATAGAGAGGGAATGGACTGACAATTCTTGGGGAGAAAAGTGTTGTTGGAAGTACAGCAAGAGATTGGACAAAAATCTTCCAACAATGGGAGAGGACATTGGGGAGGGGGAGGTGAGGGCGGAGGGTGGGATAGGTACAGGGTGGAGGGAAGATAAAGGGGGATAAAAAAGGGGAAACAATGTAATTAATAAACTGAACAATAAAAAAAATTTAAAAAATTAAAAAAAATGATATGATGCTTGAATGTGATTAAGATTAAAAATTTTTAAAAAAGAATGAATGTGTGAATGGGGGAGAGGTAAAAGAAAAATGATAAGCAATGGGCAACTATTGGAGCTGGGTAAGTCAGTTTATGGGGGCTTCATCATACCGATTTCTTGAATCCTGCGCATGCTTAAGCATTTCCACAATACACAAAAATAAAATATTTAGAGAGTCAAGTCTAAGATGTGCCATTGGCTAGCTCTATGGCTTCAGGGCAATTCACCTAAGTTTTCAGAGGCTCAGTTTCCCCAAATGTATAATGGCTATGATAGGCTCTCACTGAGAGGGCTTTTTGAGATTTAAATAATAATAAAATATATGTAAAGGAGCTGGTACCACTTCTGGGAAAAAATGGAGGAGCCCAACAGGCAGTAGTTACTGCCGTGATCATGTAACAAAGTTACCTGGGGGGAGGGGAGAGAACAGCACTCAGCTCTCCCACTAAGACATCTTAATACACACGCTGTGCAGGTGGCTTCTAAAAAAGACTGGACTGAACCATAATTATTATCAGCAGGTATCCAGTTCTTTATTTAGTAAAACCATAAAAGAGGTTTATTTTTATCTTAATTGCAGTGAGCCAAGCCTCATTCACCTCCCACAGACATTAGAGCCAGCCTTTTCTGAAGCGACTTCGACCTCTATATCCCAGGGATTACAAAATATCACCTAAGTGTCCTGCACCTATAGAATCATATGGCTTTTCACCAGAAATGTACATAATTCTTCTTTACAGGGTTGTATGAAAAGCTGGAACTCTGACTTATTTAAAATAAAAATAATGCATGCTCAAGGAAGCTCTTTTGTACGTACACACAGCACAGTTTAGGGTAGTCTCTGGATTCATTCTAGCAACGCAGAGTTACAACTTTGATCAAGTTTCTTTACCTGTTTCAGCCTCATTCTTTTCATCTATAAAACGGGGACAGGAGCAGTAAGTAGCAACTTCTCAGGATGGTCGAAAGGCATAAAGGAGAAAATAAGCCAGACAGTAAAAGTTCAGTGCAGACTAGCTGCTTTTATTACTTGTGTACCATGAACTCAGGAAAAAGTTCTCAAATTGAATCACCCCTCCCTCCCATGATGCCTGTGGCCTGTTACCTTAAAGATGATGTTTTGCCAACTCTCATAACCCAAAATAGATGGTCCCTCCCCATCTCTGGGTGAAAGAAGACACTTAGCAAAGAAAACACACTTTTTTTTTTTTCTATTTCTAGATACCAATCTTAAAGTAGCACAAAGAGTGGAAGAGTGTCTGAAATCCCATTTTCAACTTAGGTTGGCTGTTTCTAGAATTCAGGGAACAATGCATTCTAAAAATACTGTGCCTGCCTTTCTCCACTCCCCCCACCCCCCTCGAAGGCTGCCTCAACACTGCAGTTGGGACATGACAGCTGAAAGGCCTTTTGGAAAACATGCCTTACAAAATGTAGCCCTGTGCCTTAGATCTTATCAATTTTGGCCCAAGATCCAAAAACCAAGTTGCTTTATGCATTTTCTGAGTTTTAAGCAGTGCTTCTCCCACCACAGTAATACACTGCCAGACACTGCTCAACAGAGTTTTTAAGCCCTATTTGTT
This sequence comes from Antrozous pallidus, assembly GCA_027563665.1. Lineage (NCBI taxonomy): Eukaryota > Metazoa > Chordata > Mammalia > Chiroptera > Vespertilionidae > Antrozous > Antrozous pallidus. Next base: position 16,776,924 of record CM050524.1, on the reverse strand, counting down.
TAATTGATGCTTTTCCACGTCATCCATCATACACAGGGACAGGCCCTGTGGTTCCTGAAATTTTTTAAAATATAGGCAAACAGTCCTCAGCTGATGAAACAGTTGTGTACCAAGATTTCTTTGTAAATTTGGTTATTTGGAACTTGAAATGAAGTGAGATTTCTGTTCCCCGCCCTCCCTCCCCATCCCCAGGCACAGAAAACAAAGCCATCTGAAATCTAATTATTAAAAAATGAGTTTTCATGTTTATTCATTTGACAACTATATGCAATGCATAGTGTTTACAATATACATGCCTATCACTATGTGAGGCACTTGGAGAAGGTCCAATTAAACATACATTCCCAGTCTTCAATTTGAGTTTCTACTTATCAGTCATTATATAGAGCCAGGTCCTGTGCTAACCACTTGGCAAACATTAACTCATTTAATCCTTATAACAACCATATGAGGTAGGTATTATTGTAATCCCCATATAGATGGGGAAACTGAGGCACAAGAGAGGTCAAGGAACTTGTTTAAGGTCAGGTGATTAATAAGTGCTAGAGTGAAGCCCAAAAAGCCAGGTGGTCTGGCTCCCAGGCTCATCTACTTGCTTATCCACCATGTGGCATTCCCATGGGGAGTTACTCTCAAATTCCACCTGAGGTCCCAGCTGTGTGCTGGAGTGGGGCCTGTGTCCCTCATGTCCCCACTTCCTCTATGCCTACTGGGTACTCCTGTCCCTTCCTCCTCCATCCATCTCTGCTCCAGTGACTGACAAAAGGCCACTGAACATCACTAAGGCCTCTCCTGCTGCCCTCCCTCTGCTCTGTCTCCTAGCACACTGGATTCCACTTCAAAACCCACTTCCTTCCTTCCGACTGTCATGCCTCACCTGGACTATTTCATATCTCCTAATGGGCTTTCCTTTGCAGTCTTTCCTCTACTACCGTTATTTTTTAAAATCCTCACAAAAGATATGTTTTTATTGGTGAGAGAGAGAGAGAGAGAGAGAGAGAGAGAGAGAGAGAGAGAGAGAGCGCGCGCAGCAATGACCAGACTCCTCCCACAGGCTCCCCGACTAGGGATCGAACCCACAATCTGGCTATGTGCCTTGACTGGGGACTAGAGCTGGAACCGTTTAGTGTACAGGACAATGCTCCAACCAACTGAGCACAATGGCCAGGGCTCCTTCAATACTCTTTCTTCTTAAAAAACAAAACTTGTTACTAGTGTGGGGTGTTTTTTTGTTTTGTTTTGTTTTTTTCAGTGTATAAGTAACACATGATCTTTGCGGGAAAACTAGAAGATACAGACAAACAAAAAGAAGAAAATTATAATCACCCAAAACCTACCTCCAGAGATAAATTTTTCATGAAATCATTTCAGATCTATCTTGTCTCTTTTTCTATATAATGTATACACCAACATTTATGTATGAAATCTACTTTTTCACAGTGGCTCGGTATTATTAAGTTGATTGGATCACATCACCTGTGGGGCAGAAAACCCACCTTCAGTGGTTCTAGGTGGAGTGCAGCCTGGTCGATTTGGCCTGGGAGGGTCCAGCGGGCCCTGGAGACCTCTGAGTCTCCCTATCCCATCTTACGCATTCTGCTCCCACCAGTGTTTTCCAGCCTTGGAGTTTGCCACGGCTCCTCCTTGTGCAGAGCAAGCCCACTGCAGAGCAGAGCTGTGGGTTACTGCAACAAAATGCCTTAGTATAGAAACCAGACCCCCCCCCAGAACCCTACCAGATGGGGTCCCTGAAGGGTCCCTGGCCCCTGGGTGTCTAACCCTATTTCATTATTCATTGCTCTTTTTATACTGGAGTGCTTTTATCTCATAGGAGGGAGGATGTGAGTAAGTATTCTTTCCTGGTTCTTCCTCTTGCAGTTTCTTTGAGTTGAAGCAGAGCCTAACAATGTTGGAGACATGAAAAAAGGGGACCTCTGGACCCACACACTGTCTGCCTGATCCCATCACAGCACCAGTGCCCAGCAGGCACAACCTGGTGAGCAGCCTGACCCCTGCATGCTAACATCGCCTTTGGAAGACACACACACACACACACACACACACACACACACTCTCTCACACACACACACACACGTGCACACACCCCAAGACCCAAATTGCTGTTTTCTGAAATGCATAAATGCATCAGCAGAAAGCTACAGGACTGGCCCTTCCCCCCTACTTCTACAAATCAAAACCATGGCTCATTCTCTTTTGTTTCACAGGATTAAAGGAAAAACCCTACAAAGTTGTCACAAGCTGATTCACGTGTTGTAAAACCCCCCACTCATATAATATGCCATTCTTAACGGTCAAATTGGAGAAGAAAATGTGAAGTATGCAGCTGGTAATCTTTCTAGTTTCAGGCTGGAGTGGCTGATTCATCAAACCTCAATCTGACATGTCCACTTTATCCTCTCAACCATTCCCTTGACTCACAAGAATTATAACTTCCCGCAGAGGAAGCCTGGCCAGCTGCTGGATGGATGCACAGCTCATGCCTGCGCCTCAGAGTGGAGAAAGCGGGGCTAAAAGTAGCCAGCGCCTCAGTGGAGAGTCTCCCTTTGAAGTTCAAAAGATTCTCTGTTTAAGAAGACGAGACCTCCCAGGAAGAGGAGATTTTTAAACGCTGAATTTGATCCGTAGATGGACACCTGCACATATGTTGCACCTCGTTTTGATTTCCTGCAAATCGGCTCTTACTCCCCCCAGTTCCTGAGCACGGGGTGCAGGGGTCACAGAACAAGCAACAGTGTTGTCAGAGGAAAAGTTGGGGATGACAAGTCAGAAGCTTTCATCTTCCACCCTCAAAAATATCACCGAGTGCCCAGCCAGTTTGGCTCACTGGTTTGGGTGTTGGGTCTTCAGACCAAAGGGCCACAGGCTCAGTTCCCAGTCAAGGGCACATACCTGGGTCGCAGGTTCCATTCCTGCCCCAGGGCACGTGCAGAAGGCAACCAATCTCTCTCCCCCGCACTCTCATTTTCTCCCTTCCTTCCACTGTCTCTGGAAATCAATGGAAAAAATATCCTTAGGTGAGGGGTTAATATATATATATATCACTGAATTACCTTGTGGTTCAAAGTTTCTTGCTGAATTTTCATTAGAGACTTTTGTTAAGAACCAAAACCAGTGAGTGCTTTAAACTTCCCAGAGACTCTTTCTTCCTCCATGCTGAGTATCTGTGAAGCACAGACTATGTGCCAAGAGTTGTGCCAGGCACTGTGGGTACGTCATAGCAAGTGAATGCAGGCTTCTGTGGAAGCCTCCAGAAGGGGCACCTCACTCTCTTTGAGCATCAGGGAGGGCTTCTCAGGAGAAGTTACAGAGAAAGATCACGCAGGGTTGAGGATGAAAGGAAGAAAATTCCAGGCAGAAGGACCAACAGGTGGGCAGGACTATGGTAAAAAATGACAGTGCATTCAGCTAGCTTGGGGGTGGGGCACGGAATGATGAAACCCCAGAGGCAGGCAGGGGCTGCCTTTTGGAAGCCACATGAAGAACAAGGCTTTATCCTCGGGATTTGGCTAGAGGGAACAGGAGGAGTCGGCAGAGGTGTAAAATAACAGAGCAGCAACCTGACTTGTGTTGTAGGAAGATCCCACTGGCTTCATGAGGCAATGGGTCTGAGGGGAGGAGGAGGCAGACTGATCTCTGAGGTGACAGCACGAATGCAGGCCAAGAACTGAGAGGAGAAAACCGGAGGATCCAGAGACACTGAGGAGGCAGACGGGTCAAGTCTTGAGGGAAAGGTAAGAATCCATGCCACCTCCCAGGTTTCTGGCTTTGGCAACTGAGAGGTACTATTCAGGGGGACACAAATATGTCAAAGGGCCATGGGTTTGGTGGAGGGATGGGGGAGGAAAGGAGCCACAGCTGAGTCACTTCAGTATAAAGCCTCGGGGGGACAATCAAATGCAGCTGTCCCAGAGGCCTCCCTCAGGACCCTCATGGCCATTCCCACAAGAAGAGGTGCCCACCAGAGAATCCCAGCAGGAGTGGCTGGAAAGGTGAGGGTGGAGAGGAGAGTGTGTGGTCTAGAGGTAGTGGAAGGGAGAACTTGACCTGGAAGAGTCAGCCACACCATGTAGCAGAGGTCAGGAGGAAAAAAGAGACATTAGATGTGGCCACGGCAGTTGGGTCATTTATTGAACACCATCATATGGAGTGCGGCTACAAGGGGTAGGGGAGGAATCCAGACTGAAGTGGATCCCAGAGGGAAAGGAGCTGAGGAGGGTGGAGAGGAAAGAGATGAAGATGAGGGGTAGGATGGAGAGGTACCTGCACCCACCAAAGGGTTTCTTCGTGATGAGAAAGATGAAGGTTGTCAAGCAAAATGACTGTGCCAATTAAAAAAATTTTTTTTTCTTTAATCCTCACCTGAGGATATTTTCCATTGATATTTAGAGAGAGTGGAAGAGAGAAGGAGAGACAGAGAGAAACAACAATGTGAAAGAGGCACATTGATTGGTTGCCTCCCGCATGCACCTGACCAGGGCTGGGACTGAGCCTACAATCAAGGAACTTGTATGTGCCCTTCACCGGAATGGAACCTGGGACCCTTTAGCCCTAGGGCCAATGCTATATCCACTGAGCCAAACTGGCTGGGGCTGTGCCCACTTTTATCCAGAGTTTATGATAAAATGATTTCTCAAGAAAGTGGATTCTGACTCTTAAAAAAAAAAAAACTCCTCTTGGTAGCAATCAATGGATCTTTATTGATAGAAAGTCAGGTCCTCTGGACCGCCTCCCCCTAAGTGACAGCAGCAACTGCAGCACTGGGGGGGGAAAGCTATGAGGCTGAGCCAGCACCCTCCCAAATCTGTGGCCCGGAAGATGCACGACTGACGCCATCACCTGTGGCAATTCCAAATATTACCCTTCACCCTAGAATAAAGGAAATTTAATGTTGAAACCTACAAAAAAGACAGTGTCATTTTTCAATTTCACTATTTGGCTTCCAAAGTGTCCCAGTTATGTCACTTCACTCAGTTTTATTCTAAAGACCAGAGGGTTTGACGATGAGGAAGGAGATGGTGGGACTGGCGGCCGAACCGGGTGTCCATCAGAGACGTCTGCCAGGGGCTGGGTGACCTGAGTCCACAAGCTGCCCATCCGGACCCCTGGAACACATCTCCCGGGGGGGGGGCCATGGAAGAGCACCAAGCCACATGAATTACACACAACTTAGGCAGCAAAAGAAGTGGATAAGGGGAGGAATAACCGCTTTCTCAAGCCCTTTACCCCCGAGTCTTCAAATAACAACATGGGACTGAAGAGTTATTATTGTTCTTAATCCTCACACAAGGATATGTTTTTATAGATATTAGAGAGAGAGAAAGGGAGAGAGAGAAACACTGATGTGAAAAACATTGATTATTTGCCTCCTGTACGTGTCCCTCCTGGGGATGGAACCTGCAGTCTAGGTATATGCCCTGACTGAGAATTGAACCTGCAATCTTCTGGTGTATGGAATGATGCTGTAACCAACTGAGACGCCGAGCCAGGGTGGGACTGAAGGATTCTTAAGTCATTAAATCTAATATATTTCTATATATCTATATCTTTATCTATATCTATATCTATATATCTATATTATAGCTATATCTATCTATATCTATAGCTATAGCTATATCTATATATATATCCCCTTTCATTTATTTATATCTTTTGTTTTAGAATTTTCCCAAAGTGAAAATTCTATCCTACCGCAGGGGTATTTTTGAATTTCACAGGCTCCATCATAATGGGAGCTGAACCCTCTGCTGTAATAAAACTGAAATTAAAAAAAAAATCTACAAGCTTTCTAGAGCTTGTTTAGAAGCTTTGCTCTGCTTCCCAAGATCAACTACTTGTTTCTTTATAATCTCAGTACAGTCTAGCAATCTTATTTCTTTAAAGATTTACATTAGAGCTTTTCAAATCCCTGACACACATTCTCCCTTTAAAAGGAACTATGGGGACCAAAGCCTGTTATATAAGCATCCAGGGCTACAGCCATGGGCCATATTTCCTAAGCTGCCAGATCACAGACCAATAACAATGTAATAATTTTAAAACTTTTTTTTTCCAGAAGAAAAAGGCCCAGGTATTTGAAAAAATAAAAATGGAAATAATTAGAACTGTTCCAGAACCCATTCAAAGTGGTTATCACTGTGGATGGGAAAAAGGGCTCTTTGAAAAGTAGCCTCACAGGGTGATCTGATCATAAATTCTTAACTTGGCAGGCTACGGTGGGCCTTTACACCCCAGGCACGTGACTTTCTAGTGAAAGGTTTACCTTTGTCTTAAGCAAGCCCTGTCATTGTTTCTGTGCATCTAGCTTACCACATCTTTGAAATAAACATAACCACCCTCAAGAGAGCACATAATCTTTTTATTTTTATTTTTAAATTGATTTCAGAGAGAGGAAGAGAGAGGGAGATAGAAACATTAATGATGAGAAAGAATCTTTGGTTGGAGAGCATATACTCTTAACTACCTGTAATCTAGTCTCCACAGGGCCATTTCAAATCATTTTTAAAAATGTGTTTTTTATTGATTTCAGAGAAAGACAGAAACATCAATTATGAGAGAGGATTGTCAATAGGCTGACTCCTGTAAGCCCCCTACTGGGGGGACTGAGCCCACAGCCTGGGCATGTGCCCTGACCAGGAATCAAACCATGACCTCCTGGTTCATGGGTGGATGCTCAACCACGGAGCCACACCAGCGCCCCCGCCCCCCATCTTAACTATCCTATAGTGCCATCCCCGAGTTTTTCTCCTACCTTCATGTAATCTTCCTTTCATTCCCTCTTTACTCTCAGCTGCATAAAAGAAACTTCAAAACTTATTCTCCAGGGCATTTGAGATCTTGCTCCCTGGCACATATCAATTTGGCTCAAATAAACTCTTAAAAATTCTCTACATGATTGCACATTTCTTTCACCATTGACTTGGTGTACTCAGCAGGATTGTGAAGCAGCCCACCCAGAACCACCCTGTGAACCAGGACCTGGTGCTGGGAACCAGCAAGGACCATTGTGCCCACAAACTTCCTGCTTTGCACCTGGTGAACTTGGGTGACTTCCTCTCAGAACCCCGGGCCTCCTTGTTTTAAGTAACAGACCATGGCTTTATTTGAGCTGTTCTTTAAAAATCCTCGAGGTGAAAAAAAGTTGAGACAACCCAGAAAAGGGGGAAAAAAAAGTTGCTGCTTTTAATTTTGGGCTTTTTAATTGGCTTGCATACAAAACCTTTGTTGGTTAAATACTTGTAAATTAAATTTTGCATGCACTACTAGAAAAAGCCAACTATAAAATTAGGTAGAATAAATGGAAAACACTCAATTGGTCTCAAAAAGAGGATTTAGATAAATAGATCGATCTATGATGTCCTTAGGTATCAAGCCACACGAGTGAGAGAGTGCGCTACAAACGCAGGGTTTCCTCTGGCCGGTCTGATACAAAGTCAGAATCACGTGTTGCCACCCATGGCTTGAAAAGGGGCTTACGTGTAAGTCCCTCACCTCCCTGGCATGTGGAATCTTCAAGGATCAGCATCGAGGCAAAGGCACGGCTAGTGGACTGGGAGCGGTAGCAGTTTGTCTGTCTTTAAGTGTGCGAGCCCCCCAAATGACCTGGGAGCCACCCAAGAACCTCTCCACACCACAATTCCCCCACCCCCATGCCCACTTTAAATCCAGATCTGCTGAACAGCTATTGTTGAGCCAACATCAAACCACTTTTTACGAGGGTGGGGAAACACTTCTTCCCTAAATCCCTGCTCTTGTTCCAAGGGCTAAACAAAAAGCTTTTATCAGGATTATTTCACTGGGTGACTCGTCACAAAGAAAGCCGTCCGCTGGTAGTCTGGAGGCCAACAGTGCTGCTCTTGTTTGAATTTACAGCTCCTCTGTGAGGCCAAGGCTAAATCGTGCTGCCCCCGGGGGGGGGGGGGGGGGGGGGTCCTCAGTGGCAATGCAGCGTTCATTTAAAGACTCACACAGGACCAGGCTGCGGTGGGCAGCTGACCACGGCAGACCAGCAAACTGCACCTCCTGCCTTTTTGGCCCTGTCATTAGATTTTTTTTTTTTTTTGAGGTCACTGAAACGTTATCAACACTCCTCCGCTGGAAAATGTTTGTAGGGGCAGCTAAGTGTGCCGGTTACAACTGCTGACAAAGGATTCCAAAATTAAAGGACGGAAGAGTCAAATGAAGCCCCTTAGCAAAAACTCCTCTAGCTTTTTCCACTTCACTTAGGCTGTGTACACTGGGCAGCTTCATTAGAATCTCTGCTTTCACTCCTCCTCATCCGAAGGGCTTTGTTTTTCTAATGAATCACACATCTGGTGTGTTTTAAAGAGGCATCTGTTCTGAGCTGAATGTTTATGTGTCCATCCATCCCCCGTTGTCCCCATCTTCCCCCCCCCCCACCTCCCAGGATTCATATGTTGAAGCCCTACCCCTTGCTGTGATGGTATTTTGGAAGTAATTTGGGGGCATTTGGGAAGTAATTAGGCTTAGCTGAGGTCCTGAGTGGTAGGGGGCCTGGTGAGCTTAGTGTCCATATAAGGAGAGCAATTGAGATCACAGCTCTCTGTCCGCCAGGCAGGACAGTGAGAAGGTTAGAAGGTGGTTGTCTGCAAGCCAGGACGGGAGCTCTCACCAGGAACTGAATCTGCTGCCACTCTGATCTTGGGTTTCCCAGCCTCCAGAACTCTAAGAAATAATTATTCTTTAAGCCACCCAGACCACGGTATTTTGTCATAGCGATGTACAGTGACCAAGACAGCACCCTGACTAAAGAACAGTCTTGCGTTTGCTATAATAAGAAATTGAAAAGCTCATGTTCATGGCCCCTAACTGCTTATGTCTTCTTCCCCAATCCCAAAGAGTTGGAGAGAAAGACCTGAAGCAAGGTGGGTTACATGAGCAAACTTACATGTTGGTTTCCCATTATTAACTGGCATTAGTTGTATTTACCTTTTAGTCATCTATCTGAAACACCCAAAACATCATGGACACAGGGAATGTGGGCAATGGAAAGGATGTAATCTGACTAGATTACTTTATAGATGTGGAAATTGAAGCTCAAAATCGTTTGGTCTGGCCCTGCCATGGCAGTAGGGGTAAGTTAATTAAATGTTTGACCAAATACAGCAGTATAATTTTTAAGTTGATAATTTGGTATGGCCTTCAAATGATGTTATAAATATCCAAATAGCCCTGACAGAAAAAAAGGCTTCCCATCCCTGCCCTAAACACAGCGACACCAGCCAGGGCTGTTCACCGTTTCATCCACTTGCCGTCAACACATCGCAAGTATAGGAGATGCTCAATCAACATGATATGAATGAAAAAATAAATGAGAAAAGGAATTTAAACATACACGTAAGGCCCTGGATTGAGGACTAGACATATCTTCCTAATCACCTCTACTGTGGGAAGTTAGTCAATTGATTGGAGCCACTTAACAGAGACCTTTCTAGGAAGGGGGAAATTACTAGACACCCTTCTCTCAGAAGCATGCTCACATCTTTAAGACCACAAGACCGCATCACATCTATAATCTATAATAATAAAAGAGTAATACGCTAATTAAACCAGACGACTGGACAACCTTCTAGATGTCCTTCCGATGACCTCCCAGACTGCCAGGGCTGTGAGGGCTGAGGCAAGCTGCTGCGGCTGCGAGGGCTGAGCCCCTTGCACGAATTTCATACATTAGGCCTCTAGTAAGATATAACAACATTTCAAAGTGCGCTCAGTAAAATGTCACTGCTCCATCAACAATGCAAGACCCTCAGTCAAACATCAGCTCCCAAACTAAACCAAACCTCCAGGTGCCAACAGCAATTTTGCTCCTTACCATGGTTTCCCGGGAGCCCATAAATCATGACCTTCATTACAGAACACACAGAGATAACCCTCCCTCATGCCATCCCTGTTTGCAGACACATTCTTCACGACTGTCTCCAGCAGCCAGCTCATTTCTCATTTCAGACACTCCTCCACATCCCCATGGGGGCAGCATGCACATGGCAGGCCTACTTCCGTAACATGACGATAATTTAAATTAAGTTTCAGCCTCAATTGCTGGTTGTATTAGGGAGAGAGACCATAATGGAGAAACACAGCAAAACTTAAAGCAGCAGCGTGGCAGACACAATGTGACAGGGCACGGATGAACCCGAAAGAAGAAGGATCCCACCGTGGCAAAGAGCAGAGCAAACAGAGCTGTCAGCAGCTGTGCAAAAGGCTCTTCAGCAAACTCCCTTTTCCACGTGAAGGGAACACAATGTGAAATGCTGTCTATAAGAACATAATTTACAATTTTTTAAAGCCGAAGTTTTTTCAGCTAAACATACGTTCACATTTGTGAAAACCAAACCACGTTAAGATGCTGTCTCTCTTCCGCCTCCTCGGTGGAACTAGGTGGCTCTGATGACATTCAGGCAGGTGGCTGGCGGGGTGCCGTCTGTGAGCAGTGGCCTCTGTTAGCGATGGCTGAACCACCTGCCTTTGGGTAATAGCTTGTAAAAGCCTTTCTTTTAAGTTAGAAGCATAATTAAGCGGAGGGGATCATCAGGTCCATTTGGGGGTCCATTTAGCTCCTCTTATGTAGTTTTCCACTGTCTTTGAAATTTATAGTCAATGAAAGGCATTTAAACCACAGCCTTATTCACCTTCTCCAGGTACGAGAAGCTAGACGCACAAGGTAAAGGGGAGGCGCCCAGGTGAGGCTTCCCCATCAGCCTGGGAGGGTGAGTGGGGAAGAATTCCAATCACATCCTGCTGGGAGAAACTAGAACATTCTGGTCCCTACAAAGCTGGATCTCTCCAAAGCAGCTTTCTTGTTTTCTCGAAAATGCCCAAGAATTCAAGGCATGCTCACATTTCAATGTAATCACCAGGACACATTCCAGGGTGAGATAGAGATGATGTACATACTGGTAGTCCAATGCTTTAAACAGCTTGGCATATACTCCCTCATTCAATGGATCACCCAGAGATGAGTGTGACTGACAACTCCTTACACACGCTTCTCCTTCTCTCACCACATGGCGGGCACCCAGAGCGGTGCTTTGCACTCAATAAATGCCAATTTAATGGAAAGAAATGGAGACTTCAAAGGGGGGATGGTATTCATTTTAACGGGAAATTTCCGTTTCTACTACTACCTGATTCCTGCAGCCCCAGCTGGGCTAGATGTGGAAGCACTGGCATTAGCAATTCCACATCTGCAGGAATCCCGGGTGCATTCCACACTGCTTATATCTCCTTATGTCCAGGCTGATTTATTTTATGAGCTCGTAAAAGCCGGGCAGCAAGCTCACTTATCTTGCTTTGTATACCACAAGGTTTCTTCAGGTAGGCCTTGCTTTTGCGCTTGTTTTATGGCTTTTCTTAAAAATTAAGGGAATGCACATACATATATAGAGGAAGATAGACATCCTTAAAGTGTTGTTAAGATAAAGCTAGCTCATGTTTACAGTAATCTTCTAAAGGCAGCATGAAACATAGGAACATTACAGTGGCCACCCATTTATCCAAAAAATGTTAAGTTGGACACACTCTATGCCAGACACCATCCCAGATATTAGGAATATAGCAGAAAAACAAAATAAAAGTTATATTCTAGTGTGGGCAGATGCTAATAAGTAGAAAATACATCATGTGGCAGTTGATGATAAATACCATGAAGAAAAAAATAAAGTTGAGTAAGAGGCATAGGGAATGAGGGATAGAGTGGGGTCTGGGAATGGAGATGATTTCCAACATAGGAAAACAGAAAAAGCCCCTCTAAGAACATCTAAGGAGTGCCTACGATTTGCAACAACATGGATGAAGATGGAGAGCATTATGCTAAGTGAAACAAGCCAGGAATATTCCACTCATTTGTGGAATATAATGAATGGCATAGAATGAAGAACAAGAACAGATCCAGAGACTGAGAAATGTCGATCAGAATGTCAAACTTCAGGGAAGGTGGGGGTCGGTGGGAGTAAGGGGGAGAAATCAACCAAGGGACTTGTGTGCATGCATATGGGCCTAATCAATGGACACAGATAACAGGGGGTGGGGCATAAGTGGGGGTAGGGAGTAACAGGGGAATAAGAACACCTATCTAATAAAAGAGTAATTTACAGATTGACCATCACTCCAACACACAAGAGGGCTGCCTCCATGTGGTCAAAGATCCTGCCCCCATGTGGACACAAGATGGCCACCATAAGATGGCCAGCAGGGGAGGGCCGTTGGGAGGTTCCAGGCCTGCAAGGGAGGGCAGTTGTGGGTGATCAGGACAGCAGGGGAGGGCAGTATGGAAGGACCAGGCCTGTAAGGGAAGGCAGTTGGGGGCAATCAAGCCTGCAGGGGAGGGCAGTTAGGGGTGACCAGGCTGGCAGAGGAGGGAAGTTGGGGGCAACAGGCTGGCAGGGGAGCAGTTAGAAATCAATTAGGCTGGCAGGGTAGTGGTTAGGGATTGATCAGGCTGGCAGGCAAAAGCAGTTAGGGGCAATCAGGGAGGCAGTCAAGTGAGCAGTTTGGAGTCAGCAGTCCTGGATTGTGAGAAGGATATCGGACTGCCTGTTTAGGCCCGATTAAACAGGCAGTGGGACATCCCTCAAGAGGTCCCAGATTGGAGAGGGTGCAGGCTGGGCTGAGGGACATCCCACACCTCCCGTGCACGAATTTCATGCACCGGGCCTCTAGTATGTGTGTGCGTGTGTGTGTGTGTGTGTGAATGAACATCTGTGGAAATACCAGAAGGGAAAGGGGGAAGTCAGTCACAATGGTATGTAAATGAGCTCTCCACTTAGAACCAGCAATTGCTAAGCCCTGGGGTTTGAGCACAGGAGAATAAGAGGTGGGCAGTGTGGTGAGAGCCCATGGAAAGGGGAGGGAATAGGTGATGAGGTCCAGAACCTCAAGGGCCACTAGGAGGATGTGGCAATGCCACTGAGTGAGGAGGGAGACATGAGAGAGACAGTGTGAGATTTAGGCTTAAAAAGAAACCTTCTAGCTGCTGTGTTGATAGTGGACAGCAAAGGGTCAAAGGCAGATGCAGGTGACCAGGTGGGAGGCCCCTGGAATCATCTAGCCCTTGTGATAACGGAGGCCCGACACAGGTGGTCCCACTGGAGGTGGTCATATGTGGTTCTGGCTCTATTGAAAGGCGGAGCTGGGCTGACAGTGCTGTTATCAGTCAGTCACCTGTTGAATGAGATTGCTTGGATCTGAATGAAGCTTTGCAGGATGAAATCAACAGCTCTGTCAAATACCTTTATTAATTATTATAGAAGTGGCTTGTTTAAAAACAAACTCGTTCCACCTAAGAAGGCATAGACCTCCACAACTCTCTTGTTTTAAGCAGCACATGAACATCTTTATTTTCTCTTTCCTGGTATTATGTATTTATCAGAGTTAACCAAATTTACATTACAAAAAAATCTATTCAACTAATCTTAACTAATGGTTGGCTATATACCAGGCACTTTCTTGGGCACTAGGGAGACACTGTTGCCTGAAACAGACAATATCCCTGGTCTCTGGTCCTGGATTCCTTTCGCAGTATCAATAGTAAGTACACTTACCTGTGGCCACATTGTGCCACAGCCCTACTTGTATCATTGTATTGAGTTATTACAGCAACCTTATCATCATCTGTATTTTTCCAGCCAAGAAAACCATAGCACAGAAGAGTTTGAAAATGTTGTCCAAGGTCACCCAGGTAGGGAGTGGTGGGGCCAGTATTCACAATGCCAAAACCAGAACTGTTAGCTTCTACCTCCTCTGGGGTTTAAGGTCCAATCCGGAACATGAGGCCCAAAATTTGTATTCTCACTCATCGTCAGTCACTTTGGGCAGGACAACACTTGACTTATCCCAGCTTCAACTGCCACATCTACACAGTGAAATGCATTCAACAAGACATTCTCTTCCCGGTCCCTTTCAGGTCTAAAAGTTGGAGAGATCTTGCTCTGAAACCCAGTGCTCCCAATCCCTATAAGCTCACAGTAAGGAGAGCATAGGGTGTAAAGCTCACCTGCCACATGGTACAATTTCCCAAGATCAGCTTTTCCATAAAACACTGGGAAGTACTTCCTCAGTCGAACCTTCGGGTTGACCAGCAGGAAGAAAATAAATCAGTTTCAGGGATATTCTAAGGTAGAAAAATGTTACCAGAAGACTACATAGCAAAATTTCTTTATTTCAAAACCAACCAACAATGTGGAATTACTCCCTTACAGAAAGCAGAAAACCAGTGCTGAGTGCATTAAGATGTGCCTTCTCCGTGCTTGGCTAACTTGTGACAAAATCAAGAGCAATTTCCACTCCTCTGCAGATGAATGAGTCCTAAGTTTCACTTCCTTCAGTGTCCTTGCGCCTGACCCAGGGTACAGCTCAATAAATGCTGCCTGATTGAATTAGTACATGCAAAGAATGAACTAAAGAATAAACACGAGTTCATTAATTCTATATTAATAAATATTACCCTTGGATGGGATTTATATAGACCTGGCTGGCAAAAAATCACTTTGCCCTGCCAAATAAAGATAAAGAAAACACTTTAAATTTATTGCTTTTAGTGTTCCTACAAGATTCCAATTTTAGAAACTGATATTTTGAGGTGTGTAGGGAGTAGAAGCAATCTCATTTATAGAAACATCGAAAGAAGAGGTCAATCTGCTCACGGAAGCCTCACAAGAAACACCTTTAGTTCCCTGCAGGACGGCGCTGGCAGTTTGACCACTGAAGATAAGCAGATTCTGTTTCAAATGCTTCACCACCAATCCTGGCCATGAAGTGATGCTCGAAGAGAAACCACCTGCTTACACTGGTTTGGCTTTCTCCATAACATGACCCGAAAACAGCAGTGTCAGACAGCAGGTGCAGGAAGATACGAGAATTCACCTGGACCCTCTATTATTTTGACTTTTTTCTAAAGTTACCCAAGAATTTAAATGTCAAGGGGAACAGAAAAGTAAGAGGGGGGAAAAAGCTTCTGCTACTGAAACCAGGAATATATAATGAGATCAAAGATGAGGCTTGATGCAATTACATAAGTCATTTGGGGAAAAACTCAATTACCTGGCAATGGAAGCCTGGATGGAACTTCCTAACCAAGATTATTTACATAATTTCAGGGGACAGACCCAGGCTACCTTTTAGGAAAAGAAATCATCAGAAAAAGCACTTGTGAATAATTATTTCCTAATGACTGTTTTACTGCAAATAATCTTAAAGTAGAATTAATGATAAACAACAAGATGTCAAAGGCAGTTGAAATGTAAACTTTGCCAATATAACAAACTTATTCTTTAATTCGCAAGGAGAGTCTCCTATTTCTTTCTTTTTAAACCACAAATGCTATTTCTGGATATCTGAGTCTAAGAGATACACACACTATTATTTAAGTGAAGCTTACATGATGGAAACAAAACTTTCTTTCTCCGTCAATTTTAACAACCTGCTCAGACCTGCATTGGGTAACATTTTGCTTTCTGCTTGCTTTTCATTGGTCTCCATGAATGGAACAAAACAACACATGAATCTGAACTATAACAATGGCAACTTACTACTACTCACACTCACTTAAAGAGCACGTACGTATCCACAGGCATTTTTTTTTTCATCAACCTTACTACTGGTTCTGGGGGATGAGGACGGTCACTGTTGGAACTAGGAAATACTGGAAACGACCAAAATGCCTCTACATGGAGAATCAGGTCAAAACAAACTATGACTCATTGGTTTTGTGCATGAACCAGAAGCCATGCAATGAACCATGTCCTTCACTAGGTGAATGGATAAGTAAATTGTGCTATGTGCATACAATGGAATATTCCTTCAGTGATTTAAAAAAAAAAAGAAAAAAAAAAGAAAAGGAGTTCTCCAGTCACAAGAAGACATGGAGAATTTCAATGCATATAATTAAGTGAAAGAAGCCAGTTTGAAAAGGCTACCTACTGTATGACAGACTGGAAAAGGCAAAACTCTGCAATAGAATTATCAGTGTTGCCAACGTGAGAGGGCAGAGGAATGAACAAGTGGGGCACAGAGAATTCCTAGGGCCGTGAAACTACTTTGCAAGACACTGTCATGGTGGATACGTGTCATCACACATTTGTCAAAACTCCCAGAATGCACAACACCAAGTGAACACTAATATAAACTACGGGCTCTGGGTGGTTATGATGAGTCTTACCCGGTGTCACAAACGGACCGCTCTCGTGGGGATGGGGATAGTAGGAGGAGGCTGTGTGAGCATGAGGGCAGAGGGTAGATGGAAACTCTGTAATTTCTGCTTAATTTTGCTGTGATCCTAAGATTGCTCTAAAAGAGTAAAGATTACTTAACAGAAAAGGAAAGCAAGTTACAAAGTAAAACAAAAGATGACAACGCTTATGTCCTTAAAATACCACCACAAACTAATTTTTATTTCTGTACCTATTATCTGTCTGAATAGCCAGGAGTAGGAGACTGAGCTGATAACCGGAATTATATCTGAGGTGGTGAGTGGGGTGGGAGGTGGTCAAAGAGCTGTTAATTCTATTTCTATTGTTTGATTTTTTTAAATGATGAGAATATATGTAGTTTTAATAATTAAAAAGAAAATGTTTTTTTCTTTTTAAAATATTCACTTTATATTTTACTAGTATATGAAAAGAAAGTATTCAAAAGTAAATTACAGATATCATGACATTCTACTCCTTCAGTATTTATCTCTAAAAAAATAAGGACGGCCCTGGCCAGTTTGTTCAGTGATTAGTGTCAATCCATGGACCAAAGGGTTTCGGGCTCGATTCTGGTCAAGGGCTCATACCGTGGTTGCAGGTTCGAGACCCAGTCCCAGTTGGGGTGAGTGCAGGAGGTAAATCGCAGAGGCATTAGCAGCCCTATGCGTTTGTCACCATAGAAATCACTATGTGTTTAAATCACAATGTGGATGATGTAGGTATTTCAAAATATCATTACTCTATCTCCTATTAGGTATATTAGTTTTTAAACTTGCCAGATCTTGTTACTTAATTCATTGATTAAGAAGCACATACATGAGTCTTATTGCAAATTTGTTTTTAAATATTTGGATAATCATATTTCAATATAACTGGGTTTTGTTGTAATCTTGTATATTTTACTTTAAGTACATATAAACAGTCTTCTGGGGGAAGGTATGTTCCTAGGTTTCACAATATGTCAAAGGTCATGACCTCTGGAACCCAGTCATTCCTTCTTGTAATTCCATTCTCCTAACATAACCACTAACCCCAATACGATATATGATCTTCCGTGCTTATTCCTTTGAATGAACAAATATAGTTGTGAAGATCTGGGAGCATACTTTATATTTTATGTGTTCTATAATTGAGTTTTATACTTATATTTTGTAATATATTTACAAGTCTATATAATTTGGACAGTCATGCTGTTTCCAGCTTTTGGCTACTATTCAAAATGCAGTAAAACTCCTTGCATATGTCTCTTCAGATAATGGTGTCTTTAAAAATTTCATGATCAGTTCTGTTTATGAAACACTGGTGCCAACAACCAGTACCTCAAACTTACCCATAGTTGATTTTATATGAAACAAACATCAACAATAACTAGTACTTTTCGTGCTTAATATGAGCCAGGTCCTGAGTGCTTTATAGGAATTAACTAATTTTAATCCTTACAACTCTAAGGTGGAGCATTGTTATAGTTTCAGCTTCAGTTGAGGAACCTGAGGTTCAAAATGGTGATCAGTCTCTAGCTCCCAAAGTTTGCATTTCTTTTTTTTTCTTTTTTTTAATATATTTTATTGATTTTTTACAGAGCAGAAGGGAGAAGGATAGAAAGTCAGAAACATCGATGAGAGAGAGACATCGATCAGCTGCCTCTTGCACGCCCCCTACCGGGGATGTGCCCGCAGCCAAGGTACATGCCCTTGCTGGAATCGAACCGAGGACCCTTCAGTCCGCAGGCCGACGCTCTATCCACTGAGCCAAACCGGTCTTGGCAAAGTTTGCATTTCTGATGACAAATTCGAACAACTATTCTTGGAGCACAAGAACCTCATTTAGCATGGCCCCTGGGTGTCACCTTGAAACGATGATGGACACTTTGCTACCTCGTTAATTTCTGGGCGTGTGTCCTGACGCTCCTTGGATTTCTTTGTTGCTGTGCTTTTGAAGTGGTGGGTCAAAGAGAATAAGATCACGGTTATTAGAATGGTCCACCACCTGATCAATTAGGGCAAAGGCAAGATGCAACTTGTCTATGTCAACAACGAGCTAATTTGCCATCAGAGGTGGCAGCATGAGAACAACCTTGAACTCAACATTGGGTCACCACTTCCTTAGGATATTTCTTCCCCCACGGCACTTTTCTAGTTTAAGTTGTAATGGATGAGAGACACCTGAGCAAAGAGCAGGGGTTCGTGGTGCCCCAGGAAAGGCCTTGGTGGGAGAGCCAGGTGTGTCCCAGTGCAGGGCACTGCTCAGCACCAAGCAGCCTGTCTAAAAAACAAATGAGTTTAGGGGGAACCGGGGAAGTGGGAGAATGAAAATAGTTTCCAATGATAAAAATAATGTAAAAGACAAAAAGGAATATATGTTCTTTGCAGAAGGACAGATCGTAAATCCAAAACGGAAGAAATGCCAGCAGGTTGACCATAAGCACGTGCTAATGAAGACCCCATCCCAGAGGCGGGCCTGGTCTCCTCAGCAATAAAGCATTATTGAAATCCATGTAATTCACCGAGGCCTCACACTGGCCAGGGCAAGACTACTCTGCCCAGTTAGCAAGTCCCAGAACAGATCGAGAGAAACAAAACCACAGAAATGGCATCTTTTTAAACTATCTGGACTCTGCTGAGTAGAGATCAAACACTCCTGCTGCTACTCGGTGTCTGGTTTAACATTTCCTAGCAAGAGCCAGGAAACATTATTTGGCTTAATTGAGACACAGGAAGCTTTTCCCCTTGGACATCGACACTTGTGATTTGAGCATCCACGCAATAGGGTAAGTAACGGGAAAGCACAGTGTAGAAGCTGAGGATGTGGGTCATAAACCTCGAAGGTGGTTTGCCAACAAGACCTGCCACCCACTACGAGAAGCCACAGAACCAAACACTTTCCTTTCCTGCCTGTCCTGGAGGCAGCGTGGGGAAGCAGTGAAACCCAGCCCTCCTGGGTTCAAATCTACAATAAGCTGGGACTTGAAGCAAATTGCTTCTCTCTCTAAAATTCAGTTTCCTCATCTTCAAAAAGATATAACACCTATGGGCATAGCACTGTTGTGAGATTAAATGGATCTCACCCCACCCCCAATCATGGTTCAACCTGCTGCCCTGGAAAAGCCCCGGCCCCCGCAGGTGCAGCAGGGAAGATTCCACCTAAAGAGGGGGTGTGAAAGTCACCGATTAGCAAGGGACCAGGGAGATAGCAGCAAGAGCGATGGGCCAGAGAAACCTGGACACTATCCCCACTCCGAGTCTCCGTACAACATACTCAACTGCTCTTCACTGCGTTCCCACCTCTCACTGCCAGGAGGGGTACAAACCTGTTCTCAGGTTTAGAAAATAATCCATTCTCTTTTAGCCAGGTCCATATTTTATCCTACTAATAAAAGAACACCCACTGGTGTTATTTATAATAGAGAAAAAGTTGTAACTTATCTAAATAGCCAGAGAAGGATGGGTTAAGTAAATCTGGTGCCCCCATTTGACAATGTACTTTATAGTTACTGAAAATAATGCCCTTTAAGACTATTTCAAGATGTGGTAACATGATCTCAATAAGTAAAGTACATGAAAAATAGAAGAATCAACAAATAGCTTTGCTGTTAAGGGTATATTTCTTCAATTGCATTGATAGCTACATGGAATTTCATATTATCTTTTACACCATTTTGTACATCTGCACTATTTCCTACTAAAAATATTTAAAGTGACTGTGTGTGTATAATGCCAGGAAGGTAATACATCAAAATGTAGCTAATGCTTCATGATGGGTTTATTGAATTCTATTGTTCAAAGCTTCCAAATTTTCTGCAAAGAACATATATTCCTTTTTATCTTTTACATTACTTGTATCATTGGAAACTATTTTTTTTCTGCCCCTCTCCCCCAAACCCATTTGTTTTTTAGAAAGGATGCTTGGTGCTGAGCAGTGCCTTGCACTGGGACACACCTGCTCTCCCACCAGGGCCTTTCCTGGGGCGCCATGAACCCCCACTCTTCACTCATGTGTCTTTCATCCATTATAACTTAAACTGGAAAAGTGCTGTGGGGGAAGAAATGTCCCTGAAATCATCACACTCATTTCCTCTGACGTGAGGGAGATTTGTAGGCGGCTGCTGGAGCATTCTCTATTCTGCAAATTGTTCTCAAAAGTATAGGTTGCTCTTTTTTTTATTTTTTGGAACAGTTTCTATTCTATCCTGCCAGGAAGCTGGGGGCTCAGCCAGTGGATTGGGTAAAGTGATAGGAAAAAATAGAGACCAATTATATCATCACATCGTGTGCGCT
Organism: Antrozous pallidus; assembly: GCA_027563665.1. Classification (NCBI taxonomy): domain Eukaryota; kingdom Metazoa; phylum Chordata; class Mammalia; order Chiroptera; family Vespertilionidae; genus Antrozous; species Antrozous pallidus. The sequence goes on along the minus strand of CM050524.1, from coordinate 16,756,424 downwards.
CACCAGTCACAATTCATTTTTCACCAAGTGCTGGGGGAGAAGGGTGGGAGGATAGTTCTGTGGAGGTACGTCTCTGTGCCTCTAGACCATTCCAAACCCTTTTTAACATGGGGTCTTGGCTGGGCTTCAGGGGACCCACAAAATCACACATCAATCTTGTAAACTTTTCTGGAGCCAGTGCTATTACCAGATTCCCAAAGGAGTCTGTGATCCCCCAAACAATGGAGGTCCCCGCTATGTAAGAATAAGCTCTGTTCTTCACTTATCCACTCCTATTTGGTCTCTAAACCCAAGTTCTGTAAGAGGTTGGAGAGCAGTGTAGAAAAGTCCCGGGCAGGTATCAGAATCGTCATCTGAGGCTTTTAAAGAATGCAAGATGTCAGTGGGAATGTCACTCGGACACCCTGAGGGGCGCTATGCATACCTTTGATATTTGTCCACTGATTTTCAGAGAGAGGGAAAGCCACAGAGGAAAACTGATGTGAGAGAAACACATCGATTGGTTGCCTCCTGCACAAGCCCTGACCAGGACCCGGGCTGGGGAGGAGCCTGCGAATGAGGTGTGTGCCCTTAACTGGAGTCAAACCCGGGACCCTCCAGTTTGCAGGCCGATACTCTATCCACCGAGCCAAACCGGCTAGGGCTCTCTGCATACTTTCTAATCCAAGGGAGAAGATTTCATCTGTGTTAACATTCCCCAGTGTCATGTCACCGATACATTTCTTTATAAAAGGGTGCTGAATTCCACATAAACTGGGAGGCTCACTATTTTTAATTTTTAAGATTCATCAGCCAATAACTATTCACCAAGAGCTCATTGTGTATGCAGCATTCAGCTGGGACTCAACAGAAACGAGCATGATCCCCAAAAGACTCCTTCCCCTCATCTAGAACTTCTTGTTCAAAGTTATCTGGTGAATGTTTTTCCATTTATTAATGGAATCAAAATTGAGAGTTACTAATATTACTTTCTCAAACCCTCGCATTCTCCAGTATGAGTCACCCATCGGAACCCACCTCTTTCTGATGGTACTTTCCACGACACATAGAAACAGGCTCAAAACAATTCCGTAGTCATGCTGTTAGTGAAAGGACTGTCACTCGACTGCCTATCCCCGCTTAAAAACCTCCTCACTCCATCATGGCTGTTTGCATCACAGAAAACCCTGTTGTCATATCAGAACCCAATAATCCACGATCTATGAAGAGTCAAAAAGAAAGCTTTTTACCTTCAAAGGCCATTTATTTATCAGGTGGTTAATTTATTGGACTCAGATATTTATTTAGACATTGTTGCCTTTATGGCAAAACATTTTCTCAAAGGTGACCTCACCCCCCACTTCATTCAATTCAAGTCCTCTCTCCCCAGTGCCTGCGAGGTGTCAGGCACTGACCACCAGGACCACTTCCTCAACCTGTCACACATCCTGCCACCTCCCCGTGACAAGGACTGTCAGTAGCCCTACAAAACATCAGTTTTCGTGTCCTCCAACAGCTTCTGGGATTCTTCCAACGTTTACAATTTTTATAATAATGTGACAATGTCTGGAGGGAACTCTGCCCAGGCTCCAGAATCTGTAAGATTCAGGGAAAAAACGCCAGGCAAATCAGAAAGGGGTGTGGCCATACTTGAATCCCAAAGTATCAAAAAAGTATCTTTACTGTGATAAAACATGATATGAAGTTCTTAAAAGGAGAAAAAAAGAAAAAAAATCACAATCTGTAATTGAAAATACTAATCTTTTCACACAAAAGAGTTTAGAGGTTCTTTGATAAAAAGCTACTAGAGACATATTTTTCTAAAAAATAAATACAATTGAGGAAAAATGGATGATGAGGCATGATCTTAGAAATGACCTGGATTAAAGTCTTGCCTAAATCCCGACACCTCCCTGGGCTTCTATTTCTTCACTGACCACGTGAGGGAACGGCTGACAGTAACCTAACTTCTGAAAGCCGAGTCTCCTAACTTCCACAAAACTGAAAGCAAACGTAAAGAAATGCTGCTGATGATGGAAGTTCCATAGACTTCACCTGTCAATATAAAATATTCAGTGAGTCAAATAAAACCCAAAAGAAGACTGGTGTTTGTTTGTTTTTTTTTCTGTTACCGTGGCAACCTAGTAAACTGGTCCAACTTCATTAATGATAGCCTAAAGACAGAAACAAACACCATATAGTAAAATAAATGTGCAAACTCATTAATTAGATGACTCCTCAGGTTCACTCCATCATGGCTGTCTGCATCACAGAAAACTCGGTAAGAACTAAAAGTAACCAAGAGTGCATTGCTCACACCAGCAAACAAATGTTGGCAAACGAGAGCCCAGCAACCACGTTCTATGAAGATTCAAAAAGAAAGCTTTTTGCCTCTATCATCACCAGCACTCAACTACATGTCACTTAAATAGATTTTGCAGACGTCTCTTAAAGAAAACACAGTAAGGCTAATTCACATTAATATTTGGTGGGTGCCTAGTACATGCTAGGTAATGTGCATCGTATTCTCACTTTTGTTTTATTTGATCCTCATTAGAATTCTGTTAGGTTAAGTCCTTTCACCCCTGTTTTCCAGATGAAGACTCAGAGGTGAGGATAGTAAGAATCTTAATTTAAACTACCATCAGTTGAACCCAAAGCCTCTCACTCCGTTGCTGCTGGAGAGTTCTGGCCTTTGGGCCGCCAGCTGCCTGTGTTGGGTCCACTTGCTAACTTCTCCAAAGGGGGACTAACATCTAGTCCATCTTGTAGAACCAGCTTCTAAAATAGCACAGTGGCCTTTTTCTAGATTCTACCCAGATGCCCTGAGTTCATAACTCATTTCATGAGAGAGATGACAGTGGTGTACAAATTGGCTTGGAAGTTTAAGTTGGCCACTCAGCTTCCTCCAGTAAAATGAAATATTTTGTTTTAAAAGAATTGCCTCGCAGGCCACGACTTCCGCAGTCAGACCCTAGAAGCCATGTAACGTGCGCAGCAGGTTAACAAACAGATGGAGAATGAGAGGTGTTCCCAGGGCCGGGCAGTGAGAAGTGCTGTACTTACACCGATGTCGAGGCTACATAGGCTAACAGCATCTTCATCTTGGGCGCTCTGCTTCCGTTTTCGCTGCAAAACAAACAATAAAACAAAGTTCAGATGTAAACATGGATTATGGCTTTGATTAAGGAAAGAAAAAAACTCAATCAAGCAGCACATGCAATCCTTGTCATTTCTAAATGTTCCCCAAAACCTTTAATGTACACGAATAGTTTTTTTAAAAAGTACGGGAAACTATTACATTCTAGAATAATTGTTTTGTGTTACTTGTATTCATGCTGCTAAAAACAATTTCTGTATTTTCCCTCTAAATTTCTTCGTATGTCAAGGTTTAGAAATTTAGACCCAAAGTTCAGATTCTAACTAAAACAAAAGAAAAAACTAGACTGGAGAGAAAATCTGATTCAGTTAAAGACATTCCATTTTTAGAACTGCTTTGTACCAGGATAATTTAAATCTGTTCTCAACCTCTCCCAGGGTCCTGATGTAACTGCAGAGCCAGAACGCTGGAACAAGCCTTAGACACAGTCTCCAGCTTCCCTCTTTACAGACATGAACACCGAGATTCAGAAAAGCCGTTACTTGAACTGAGGGAAACTGAACTTCCAATGAACTTATGACCAAAGAAGTCTGCCAGTTAGATGCAGAAAAATATAGTTTCCACTTTAGAAAAAGAACAGAAACTCAAATCTTCAAACCACACAAAAGGCTCATCCAAGATACACTCACCTCTCTTCCGCATCCCAGCTCAACCAACCAGGCAAGTATTGCTGGAGTCCCTAGTCTGTGACTTGCTAAGTCTCGCTCTCCAACTTGACAGAAAGCTACCAACAGACCAGAATCACTGGCATGAAGTGACAGTGGAGTCAAGAGCCATCTGGAGCCTCTGACCCCAAAGAAGTCCACGCCTTCCTCTTCTCTATGAGGCCGCGAGTGTGAACACTGGCAGAGACTGAAAAGCAGCCAGAGTTGTCCTTGTCCATCTTACTGTAATTATTCTAGTATTTTTCACTTCAGTAAAGATTTGCACCACTATGTGCCAGGACGTGTGCTTGTTTCTGGGAAGGCAAAGATCAGCAGCTCCCATGGTTAAGGAACTTACATGCACGTAGGAGGGTCAGACACTCACATGATTGACTCTAATGCAGTAAGATCCAAATAGTCTAGGGAAAGTCACCTCACTTCTCTGAGTCACCCGTTCTCTAATATGGGGGTTCCTATTCCACTCAAGCAGAGTAATGATTCAGAGATCCGGTGCCAGAAGCCAGTGCCGGAATCAGCCGTTCTGCGATGGTACACGGAACCCGCATCAGCCAGCTGGCCAAGTGGTTCCTGGGAGACAAGTACTCCACTTTGGGGGGAGCCTTGAGAAGATGCTGTTAGCCCTTACCTTTCTTGAGGATGCTTCATATTTGGGGAGGATCCTGACCCCGACTGTATCCAGTTACAATGAGAGTGGCATGGTGGCAGCAGTGAAGCTGACTCCCTGGCTTATACTTACACAGTGACTTGGAGGCAAGAGGCAGTTACAATGATGGAGAGTTCCCCTCCACAGGTGAATAAACAGGGCAGGGGAAATAAGCAGTCTGCTCAGAGTTACACAGCTACAGTGTAACACTGAATCCAGGACATTGTTTAAAGCAGGTCTGGCAAGTAGGCTAGGATTCATCTGCCATCTGGAATGTCTGGGGGCCTCTGCCTGGAGGGCTATATTGAGCAGCGTCACACAGCACAGCAAATGGGAGAAGGCTGTGATCAGTCTGTACCGGGGTGCACGAGTGGGGAACAGCCGTGTTGGTGTCCTGTGGCCCAGGACCTCTCAGTCCTTCCTGAGTCTGGCTGCTCTTGCCATGAGAAGCTACAGAATTATACCTGGGATCCTGGGAAAAGCCGTGTTGGGGGCGGGGGGACTGTGGCTACTGGATGTTGTTTGTAAAGTGGAAATGATGCCTATCAGTCAGGCAGGCAGTGAGGCACATAGATGATTGGTGGTTCCTGGAAGGAATCCTGGCACATAGTAGGGGCACAATAAGTGGTTATGTATTACCCACACTGTAAGCCAAGCTGATGTATGCAGCTACCTAGCACAACTTACACAACTTTATGTTGCTGTAGTTCCATTCCTTGGGCTCAATGATGCTGTCAACTTGGCAAGCAACAACAGTTATCTGTTACCCCAAGAGGAGTAACAGGAGAGGTGATAATAAGAGGTCTTTTTCCTCACAGGCATGCAGCCCTCTCCACTACCCAGCGCTCAAACCCAGTCTTCTTCTTCTTTTTTTTTTATATATATATATATATTTTTATTGATTTTTCACAGAGAGGAAGGAAGAGGGATAGGAAGTCAGAAACATCGATGGGAGAGAAACATCGATCAGCTGCCTCTTGCATACCTCCCACTGGGGATGTGCCTGCAGCCAAGGTACATGCCCTTGACCGGAATCGAACCCGGGACCCTTCAGTCCGCAGGCCGACACTCTATCCACTGAGCCAAACCAGTTCAGCTCAAACCCAGTCTTCTGAGTAGCCCTCCCCCGGACACTTCTGCCCAAGTGTCCAATCCAGAAGACAGAAGTCCTCTCGTGGCCTTTTTCACTAAATCACGGCCAGTTAATCTGGCACAGAATGATCTCCTTAAGAAACCCATAAAACTTATGCAATAAAAGCTGCATGGATTATGAAAGTGGATTTTTTAAAAATTTATTTCCATTACACAGGGTGGTGACTGGCCGCAACCAGCCACAAAGAAGAAACCTTCAGGTTTAAACTCTGGCCCAAAGCATCGCTTAGTCATTTGTCCACTCATTTTATGTTCACCAAGCACTTGTGGTGTGCAAAGCCCTCCTCTGAGTCCCGGGCTAGGAGCCAGGCAGGATCCATGCCCACTGATTGGGAGTAAAAAGAAAAAAGAAAAATTCGGCTGTGATCTCCACCGTGAATGAGTCAGAGGAGACGCAGAGACAGAGAGAAGCAGGAGGGACCCATTTCATAAGGTTAAGTTAATTAATAAAACAATGTCTTGTCTTATAGTCTTTGGTTGAGCTTCTCATGAGTTGGAAGCCCATGAAGGCAGGACTTGGTCTATCCTGGTCATCTTCCTAGAACCCGGTGTAGTGCCTGGTGCAGGGCTGGCTGCCCCCAGAAGAGTATCTCTTTATATATTTTTAATGCCCTCGATCCTGCTTGCTTTGAGAAACTTGTCCTAGTCACCAATTACCCAACTCCAGAGAGGACACAGGTGGAGGGAGTGGAAAGGAAAGGGCACCCGTGCCAGCAGCCTGGCCAGCATAACCAACCCACGTGATGAACAGCCCACACCTGAAACAGCCCCACACTGGTGCTGAACATCTCAGGAGCTTCTAACTCCCACCCGGACTTTTCTAAAATGTATTGGGGAGCTCATTCGTGGCAATGATCTAAAGAACAGTTGCTGGAATAAATCACCAGCAGGAAACTTAAGCCCTGGAGACACAGGCAAATGAGCATCTCCGAAAACAGGGTGTGTGGCTCTACTCTGAACTTCCCCAAAGCTATTAATAATGATAATAGTCGACTGGTAAGAATGGCAGCTTTAGCCTGTTAAACACACACTAAATATTGACCACAGAACTAAATCCATACATGCATGATCTCATTCGATCCTCGTGATCACTCCATGCTCTAAGGACAAGTATTATATCCAGTTTGCAGAGGAGGAGACAGAGGCTCAGAGAGGGGCAGGGACTTGCCCAGTGTTCTATCATTAGTTAGCAAGTGGCAGAGCCTGTATTCTAACCTAGATCTGCCTGACTTCAAGCTATGTGCTTCCTCACTGATCTGTCCTATCCCAGAGTCTGGAGAGCGCATCACACCCGCAGAGGAGGTGAAGAAAGTACTGCACATGAGGAATTTTGGAGGAAACATCTTTATAACTCTACTAGAGGCCCAGTGCACAAAATTCATGCACGGGGGGGTGCGGACTTAGCCTGGCCTGTGCCCTCTCACAGTCTGGGAGCTCTCAAGGGATGTCTGAACTGGCAGTTGGACATCCTTAATGCTGCCGTGGAGGCAGGACAGGTTCCCACCACCGCTGCTGCAATCGCCAGCCGTGAGCCCAGCTCAGGGCATCTGGCTGAACAGCACTCCCCTTGTGGGAGCTCACTGACCACGAGGGGGCAGCTCCTACATTGAGCATCTGTCCCCTGGTGCTCTTTGCATGTCATAGCGACCAGTCATTCCACCATTCAGTCGATTTGCATATTAGCCTTTTATTATATAGGATTTTACTAGAGAATTGGCCTTGAAGACAGTATACCTATCTAGACTGGATAAGCTATACAATTCTGTGGTCCTGTGTAGGCTAGTGAATGAGCCATTTTACCTCCCTTGTGCACCAGAAGCCATGCACAGCTTAGCTAGGGGAGTGTCTGGGAGGGAAGGACCCTGTGTGTGAACTGTCTACATTTGCACAGTTGGTCTCACAGGTTCTCAGCTAATTTGAGTAGCCACAGACCCACCCTGTTATTCTCGCCAAATTTACTGAAGCCAATGCACTGTCCACTCCCTTTCAACCATGGAAACAAGCTCCGTGGGTGAGCCCAACAACTGTGCCTTAGTCTGTGCTCTCCGATTTGAGCACATAACTTGAAACCCCAGTGTCCTGCATGGCAGGTCAGTGAATAATTTCTGAATGAGTGACTAAAAGGATGAATAAAGGAGGCCCATGTTCTTGGGGTTACACCCTTCCTTTCCGCTAACCACCTGGCTGCCAAAATTAAATCAAAACCTCAAAAGCAAAATCACTGAAGGCTGCAATTCTTCAGCCTCAAGTTTCCTTGGAGACTCAAAACCTGCAAGTTCAGGCTACAATTCTTGCTTGTCAAATAAGAAAGAGCATTTTCCTTACCAGTGGGGGCATCTGTTTTCCTGAAAATACACAGACAGGTGAAAAGAAATCACAGCGGTTCAGACATTGGTTCACGTGGGGCATTTGTTAACGTCCACTGCTCCTCTGAGAAGGAAAGTCAGATCTGTTCAAGGGTGAGGCACCCATGACCAGGGCATCTATCCATACGCTGTCCTGAGCAAGAGCATGGGACTCAGCCCTGAGCTTTATTAGGAGCAAGGAGTCCAAGACTGATCAGACCTCACTTGAAAGGAAACAGCTGAGACAAGTCATAAATAAACCGAAAGGGCACCTGAGCCCTCTGCCTGAACCCCAGGTGCCTTGCTGAGGCAGGAAGGAAAGGCAGACACAGAGGGGAATTCTGAAAACAAAGAAACTTAACTGTCAGATTCCTTAGTCCTGGCAGTTACATATTCGATGGAGACAATTCTTAGAAGTGTTTGGTTTCTGGGAAAACCTTCTAATGCTTCTCCAATCAAAAACAACAGGGAAGAGGCCCTTTGTCACTTTGGAACAGAGCAAAGGCCTCTGTATATTCGGATGTAACATCTGGTGGAGATACAGGTACCTCTGGATGCACCAGGTGGACTCTGGGATTCGTCACTGGTGCCTCCATCCTGCTGTCTCAGCTTTAAGCTTCCCCTTGTTTTCTTCCCAAGCAAACACAATGGCTGTCTCCCTTCAGGCTTGTCTACCTTCTGACAGCACAAGGGCAGACATCTAAATCTCATTAGCAAATGGTCCGTGAACAACCTCTTTTTCCGTTGTTCTGGGTGAGGCTGTCTGAAGAATCACTGACCCAAATCTCTGCTAATCGATTTTTAGGAGAGCTGGCCCTGGTCCAAAACTGAGTATCTTCTCCTTCCTGGGCTCGGCTTCCATTCTCCCTAGACCCAAGTCTTGGAGTTCTTTCACATTGTGTCTTAAAATCAAAGGACAATCACCAGGTGCCTCCCAATACCCGAGTGGAGGGACCGGAACCTGCAGGGAGCTATGCAGTGTGCTCACAGAGGTCCGATCTTGAACCTCCTCATTAGTCCAGTGTAAGTATTTACTGTGTTCGTTTTACAGAGCACAGTCAAGCTCAAAGACTCACTGACTTCCTCAAGGTCACAAACTTAGGAACTGCTGAAGAGGGAATTTTTATTTAGGCCTGACTCCCAAATCACTCATCTTTCCGCCATACAATGCTATTTCTCTTTTTATATTTTTTGAAGCAATATGTGTTTTATTTAGTATATTAAACTAATAGTCGCTTTCTCTGCCGCCGCGGAGTTGCGCGGAGGCGGAGGCTTGGGTGCGTTCGAGATTCGGCTCTGCCCATAACCCAGCGCCCTTGCCGAGGCAGGCACGGCTGCGGGAGGTGTCGTGGACGTTAACAGCGCTTTGCAAGAGGCGCTGGAGACCCTCACCCACCGACGGCCGCGCGGCATTCGCGAAGCCGCCAGAGCCTTAGACGAGCGCCAAGCCCACCTTTGGGAGCGTGCGCCCACCTGTGGTGAACCTCTGTACGCCAAGTTGGTGGAGGCTCTCTGTGCTGAACACCAGAGCAACCTCATTAAGGTTGACGACAACAAGAAACTAGGGGAATGGGTCGGCCTCTGCAAAATCGACAGAGGGAAAACCCCCTAAAGTGGTTGGCTGCAGGTGCGTGGTGGTTTAAGGACTATGGCAAAGGGTCTCAGGCAAAGGATGTCATCGAGGAGTACTTCAAATGCAAGAAATGAACAAATAAACTTGGCTTTCGTTTATTTAAAAAAAAACTAATATAAAATAAATATAAATATTTGTTTAAAACAATGTGCTTGACAACAACATAAAAAGGCTCGCAATACATTTACTTAGCTACTTCAAGGAAATTAACAACATAAATGAGACAGACCTGGGTTCAAAACCCATCTGCTCTTTGGTGTGACCTTGAGCAAATTATTTTTTTCTCCCTTCATTCACTCAACAAATAGTTACTGAGGATCTATCACGGGCCAGGTTACATGTGTGTGGGATGTATGTGTCTAAAAAACATTTCCATAAGTGTTGGTTTCTCCATCATAGGGTTATTTCTAGGATGAAAGGAGATAAGATATTTAGAACAGGGCCAAGCACATGGAAAAAATTAAAAAATGGTCATAATTATTGCTACTGTGGTTATTAGCATCTTTACCATTACTCCTATTATGGCTGTTGTGCTGTTGTTATGTGACTTTGAGAGGCAGGCAGGGTGGGTAACTGTAGATGGGGAGAGGGGGTCCTATAGGAGACCTGGGGTGCAGCCTGACCTCCTCCGACCCATGTCACACAGGGTTGGAAGGGGGTGCTCTCTGGATACCTTCAGTCACGTCTGCTGTGTGTTGCTCCCACTTCTTTCACAGAGACAGGACAGACGCGAGGCCTGGCCACCTTCAATGGCCGAGACTGAACTAGCTGGTGTTGGAACCCTGTCGTTTAATCACAGGGCTTTTCTATTTAATAACCAAGTGGCCGGAGCAGCAAAGATGCACTGAGGAAGAGAGTGCAGTGCCTGACCTGACAGCAAATTGCCCTGATTAGTCATTTATAATTAATAAATTCAAACCAGATCGCAAACCCCTTTGATTCATCTCTTTGCTGGCAAACAGCTTTGGTGGTGTCAGAGGCTTTGATGCCTCGCCTTTCATCTGTGCCTTCTTCGGGGAGAGATTCGTGGAAGCATTTTGTGTTTTGTACTTGCCCTTACCTGGAACTTCACTCGCTAAACTCACATTTTGAGCAGGGAAAGGATCCACATTTTGTTTCTCTCCTGCCTGATGCTCCAGGGGTGAGCAGAAGAATCGAGAGAAGGACCCCCTACTCCATTTTTAATACACTGCTAGGGGGGTTTCCTTCTTTTTAAAAAAATATCCTCTCTTTTTACAGCACCCAGGAGCACTGTTCTTTTCCAGATTTTCTCGAGGTGCTCACGGGGCAGAGAACCTGGAAATCAGGGTTCTCTCTGAGCTACTGGTAAAAAACCTTAACTAACAAAATAGGTGGTTTTGCACTCAGATGCCATTAACTGCAGTGTGAAGGTGTGAGGTGGGCCCTAACATCAGACTCGGTGGGTTTGCATGGCCATGACAGTTATGCCATTTATTTGTTGCAGAACCTTAAGCACATCCCTTCACCCTTTGGAACCCGTTTCCTCATCTATAAAATGGGAATCAACGGTTACTGTGAGAGTTAAGTGGATGGATGTGGGAAAGGGCTCAGCACAATGCCTGGCACCCAGTACCCACTATTAGTGGTAGTAGCAGCAGCAGCAGTGACAGCAAGTGTGAGCAGCCACCAGAGGGGAAAACCATGGAGCAAATATTTAGCATGTGTGAAAGTCTGCCCATAAAGTTGACTCTGGCAAGCCAGGAAAAGCCCCAGTGATTGATTTTGACCAATAAACATGGGGCCCACAGCTAGTTCGGAGGCAGAGATGAGGTATTCTTGGCCAAGAAAAGGTCTTCCTCATCTGTGGGAAGGAAATCATATCCTACCAGGCAAGTAGGAGGAGGAGCAGACCCAACCCCCCCGCCCCCCGAGCCACCACCAGCCTTGACGGCCAACAGCCAGGGTCACTGTCATTTCACACACATTTACAGGCTGCTCTCCTCTCCAGAACACTCAAGGCCAAGGAGCTGGAGAGAAGACAGAAAACCTGTCTACTCGGGACAGACAGCTGGCAGGTGTATTTCCCAGAAAGACTGTTCTAGAAAAACTTCATTATGGGCACCAACCTCAAATGGGATAAGGGGGGTTCACAGTCACAAAGATTTTCAATAACAGGATATGACAAAAGCAAAAAAAAAAAAAATCAAATTAACCAGAGCACTTTTTTCTCAGGCCTCTAATAGCTACAATTATTTTATTTTTTTCTACTGGGTCTCAAATACACTGAATTAGATTAATCACAACCTTGGTTCATAAAACTTTATTAATACTGGTGCCTCCCTGGCCCTCTTTTATTTGTTTATTCACTTTTTTTTAACATCATGCACTCCCATTAAAAAAAATCCCATATGGAATAGTTTGAAGTCCTGACCAGCAAAAATATTATCCATATAGTTGAAGGAATGTCCAAATAATTACTTAATTTCTAGAGAATTACTCCATGGAACCAATCAACTTCGATGATTCAACTGCACAATTCAGATTCAAATGTGATTATATTGGGAACCTGAGTTTTTAAAAATATATCTTTATTGATTTCAAAGAGGAAGGGAGAGAAAGAGAGAGACAGAAACATCAATGATAAAAGAGAATCATTGATTGGCTGCCTCCTGCAAGCCCTCACTGGGGATCAAGCCCGCAACCCAGGCATGTATCCGGACCGGGAATTGAACCCCGACCTTCTGGTTCACAGACTGATGCTTAACCACTGAACCACAATGACCAGGCTGGGCACCTGATTTTACAAGAAGAGTTATCAGTCCTTCACTCATTTGTGTTCCTGTCTTTCCCATCTTGAAAGACCACAGAGCTTTAGCCACAGCCTGAAAAAGCAGTATTCTCCCATCACTCTAGATAATTTTTTAAATTCAAGCTATGAATCTAATCAAGAAGAATCATCTAATAAATCCCCATCAAGGAAAACTGTACAACATAACTGGCCTCTACTCTTCAAAACCGTCAAAATCAAGAAACACTAAGAAAGCCTGGAAAACTGCTCCAAATAAAGAGAAATGACAGTAAATGCAGCACGGGATCCTGAACTGGATTCCGGTCCAGCAAAAACAACAGCTATAAAATACATTACTGCGACAGTGGTGAATCTAAGGAATAAACGGTGGAGGAGTTAAGATGTCTCGTCCAGGATAAATGTCCTGCCTTTGACAGCGATAGTGTGAGAGGATGCTCTTGTCCTCAGGAAACACACACTCAGTTGAAGCATTTGGGGTTAAAGGGACATAATGTCTGCAACTCGTTCTCAAATAGGAAGGGAAGTAATTCACATTCATATGCTAAATCCATATCTATGTACAGTCTACATATTCTATCTAATAAAAGGGTAATATGCAAATTGACCATACCTCCAAGCAAGCCACGCCCACAGTCACGCCCATCAGCCAATCAGGAACAAATTATTCAAATAAACCCCAACCATGATGGCTGCTGCCACTGAGAGCAGGAGGGAGGCTTAGGTTTCCCTGGCAACAGAGGAAGCCAAGCTTTCCACTTGCCATTGCGGCCTAAGCCTCCACTCAATGCTACAACATTTCAATTACAGAAGATATATCCCAACAGAGCTGGAGAGAGCAGAGGCTAGGGTTGGCGGGGTGATGGAGAAAGTCAAGCTTCTGCAGCCCTAGCGCCTAGGCCTCCACTCTAGGCTACAAAGTTTCAAATGGCTGTGGCCACGGTGAGCAGTGGCTTGGCTCCACTCCAGGCTACAAAGTTTCAATTGTAGAACATAAATTAATTCCAGATCCCAGGGCCTCTGCTTGGGTTGCTAGGGGGCATGGCCTGCCTGCAAACCACAACAGGCCCCTCGCCCAGGCCACCCCACCACACCCCAAGGGAACTCCCACCCTGATCTAGGACACTCTTCAGGGCAAACCAGCTGGCCCCCACCCATGCACCAGGCCTCTGTCCTATCGAATAAAAGAGTAATATGCAGATTGACCATCACTTCAAAACACAAGAGGGCTGCCCCCATGTGGTCAAAGATCCTGCCCCCATGTAGACACAAGAAGGCCACCACAGGATGGCCAGCAGGGGAGGGCCATTGGGAGGGAGCAGGCCTGCAAGGGAGGGCAGTTGGGGGCAATCAAGCCTGCAGGGGATGGCAGTTAGGGGTGACCAGGCTGGCAGAGGAGGGAAGTTGGAGGCAAACAGGCTGGCAGGGGAGCAGTTAGACATCAATTAGGCTGGCAGGGTAGTGGTTAAGGGGTGATCAGGCTGGCAGGCAGAAGCAGTTAGGGGCAATCAGGGAAGTAGGCAGTTTGGAGCCAGCAGTCCTGGATTGTGAGAAGGATGTCCAACTGCCCGTTTAGGACCTCAAGGGGTCCCAGATTGGAGAGGGTGCAGGCTGGGCTGAGGCACATCCTCCTCCCACCATGCATAAATTTCATGCACCAGACCTCTAGTGTGTGTGTGTGTGTGTGTGTGTGTGTGTGTGTGTGTGTGTATATATATATATATATATATATATATATATAGAGAGAGAGAGAGAGAGAGAGAGAGAGAGATACAGGGAGACGAAGGGGAGAGGAGTGTATAAAGCAAATGGGACCACATGTAAACAATCAGAGAATCTGACTTTGGGATTCAGGAGTACCTTACTCTAAACTTGCAACTTTTCAAGTTTAAAGTTATATTAAAACAATGTTGCCATGCTCTTGTTTCTCTTCAGAGAGAATAAATATTCTGCCTTTAAAAAATAAACAAATAATGCTGCTGAAGTAAAAACAAAATAAATTCACAAATAACCTATACATCCCTTTCCTGTCCGGAAAAAAAAAAAAAAGACAGGCTGTAAACAGCTCCATGCCCACCCGCTCCTCTTCAGGGCATCGGTATGCACTCAATGCCAGGGGCACCGGCCGCCCGTGCTCGGCCTGCCTGGCTGCCGAGGACTCAGCTCCAAGGAACTGCCAACCCTTGGTGCCCACAGCCCAGTGCTCCTGACAGGCAGCGAGTCCGCCCCGGCACTGCAGCACAATTTGGTTGGTAGTAACTGGAGCACAATGCCTTAGGACCCAAATGAATATAATTTAAGGATTTGATAAAAATAAAATAAAATAAAATAAAATAAAATAAAAACCAAAAAACTGTGCTCTCTCAAATAAAACTGGAACTCACCACAGGCTGTCTATCTGTCTATCTGTTCCTCTCTCTCAGCAACCACGGGGCAACCATATAAGAAAAATAACTGTAATCATGTTAAACCCGTGTACTTGAATATACCAACAATGTCTTTTAATTGTAGCTCCTCACAGCGATGCTGCTGGAGGCAATTCCGGAGAAGCCGTAGCTGTCCATGTGGCAGAGACCTCTCTCCCTGTCCGGCCCGAGCTCATTAGCACAGAGGGGGCCAGAGTTTTCAGAGCGACAGTCCCAATGAATTTAAATAACACTCTTGGCAGCAGTCCGCAGGGAAGCCATCAGAGCAGTAATGTGAAAGCCAGTTACCACTTGGTGCGGTGTCTGGAAAGACGTCAACTGTGATTAGAGGGACATTTTCCTTCTGCAGCTGCCTTTGAAAGTGGAGGAGGGCCTCCCCACAACCCCAAATTATAGGAGGGGGCAGAGGGTCCCCAAACGCCGGGGACATGCAGGTATTCGGCACCTCCCTTCTTTAGCAGCATTGTCCTGTCAAGGTCTGAGTAAAAAGCAAAAGTTGTGGTGAGCCACAAATGGCTGCTGGGAGGGGAAAGGACTTCAGGCTGGATTTTCTAATCCTGATTTTTGCTTCAAAGCCCATCCCAACCCCTTTTATCCTGAAGTCTGAAGCCAAGGGTCTGGGTTTTGCAGAATCAAAGCATATTTATCCAGCGTTTAATTCATTTCCCAGGAAATCAGTGTTTTACTAAGAATGGAAGTCTCTCCGGTCTAGAATTTCCCTGGACATTTCTAAGGCCTAGCCCAGCACACAGAACAAAATCAACAAATGTTTGTTGACTGACACATATGAACAGAATAACCCTCCTACCCCCAAGTGGCAAACAGAATGCTGCAGAATTTCTTTTCAGGAAGACTAAAGCACCAAGACATATCAACCACAGAATTTTCATCCTGGGGCTCACAATATTGATGTATTTTGACAATTAAAAAAAAACAAAACCAGGAACAACAGATTCAGAAAAATGAATTTCGTTAGATAGGTTCATTGTTTCAACAAATACTTTATGGGGCACCTACTACCTGCCAGGCGCTGTGGAAGCTCCTGTAGATACATTGGTCAACAAAGAGACAGTCTTTGCCCTCAGGAAGAATACACTCGAGTAGCAACAGCAGGGGTCAGAGATGATAAACCAGTATGCAAGTAAACCAGCTTGCACCAAGTGTTATGAAGAAAGTAAACCAGGAGGTAGGGGAAGAGCCATCTGAAGGGTGGTCCGGAAGACTTCTCAGAGGAAGGCCATCTAAATCTAAAACACATGTTGGGCAATTCTCCGTGCCTACAGAGTGGAGCCCTTCTGAGCGCAGAGCCGTGTCCATGAAGCTGGCCCTGTTCCTGCCTTCCCCTGGGAGGTCTTGATTCCGTGTCACTTCAAAATGTTTCTGACTCTTGCCCTGGTCGGTGTTGCTCAGTGGTTAGAGTGTTGGCCCACACAGTGAAGGGTCAACTCCCGGTCAAGGGCATGTACCTGGGTTGCAGGTTCAATGAATTCCTAGCCCTGGTTGGGGCACAGGGGAGACAACCAATCAATGTGCCTTTATCACACTGAAGTTTCTCTCTCTCTCCTTCTCTCCCTCCCACTCTTTCTAAAAATCAATGGGAAAAATATCCTCAGGTGAGAATTAACAAAACAACAACAAAACGAAAATAATGCTTCTGACTCTGATACATCCTGAGTTACAGTTCGCCCTGGCCTTCACCACTCTCTGAACAGTCTAGGTTCATGGGACCAGACATTCCAGGCACAAATCCAAGCTGAAGACAAGAAACCCTCTCCCCATTAAGTCATCAGTTCTGCTTTGAAATTGCTCGTGGGATTTAGGCCGAAACAGAAGCTCCAACTGCAGAAGCGCCTTTTTGATCTCCCCGAGTTCGGAGTCCTGGCTCTCCTCAGGATGTGGCAAAAGCCTGGCCGGTAGCGGGTCTGGCCACACTCGCCCGCTGCATCTCGGCCGGAGCACATCGCCGATTCATCGCCCCTGAGCATCTACTCGGAGTGAACGTAGGCGGACAGTGCCATTCTCCTCACTGGACGGCTCACACCGGCAAACGACCAATAAACGCCACACAGTGAAGACGTTACAGGCAAGTTCGGGAACACCAGGTTCGTTAGCAAACTGTGATAATACCGTAGAGGAAGAAGAGTGAATGTAGAAACCACATTACTCATCAGCACAGAGTATCCCCAGTATGTCAGGGAAAATGGCAGAGAGAGCTGAACATGAGTGTTTTAATGTAATGTGAATCTGGACTTTAAAGGAAAAAAACGCTAAGTTGCTCATTTGGGTGCATACCTCAGGGCAGCGCTTCCCAAAGGACAGGCCGGTGCCCCGGGGCTGTGAGATCCCATGGGGCACTGTGCTTACCAGCTGAATTAGTTTAGGTTCTCTTCCAACCAGATCCCGGGGGGAAGACTTAGGCGCCAGCTGTTTACGCGGGCGTGAACGCCAGGAAGCACTGTGTGAAGTGGGCAGTGACGTGGGAAAGGGGGGGAAGCCCAGAAAGGGTGTGGAGCCGGCAGGTCACGGCCGTGGGCAGCTGGGGTCCAACCTCCACACACAGTAGAACGTGTCTCATGATTCCCGGCTGAGGGTGAGGAGAGGAAGTATCTAACCCGCCAACTCCTGCCTCTCCTCAACGACGGGGGCTCCTTGGGATGTTCACCTTCTGGGCTGGACACTCCTCAGGTAGAGAACACAGGTAGTCACATGGGCACAGGGGACTCTGCGGTGTCATGTGGGGTGAGGCCAGGGGACATGAGTGGCAGAGTCTGCTACCAAAGGACTTGGCCAGCCTCAGAGCACATGATAAGAAAGTTATTACATTTCTGACTCACTATCCAGCTGGGAGGAGAAAAGCTCAGATGGGGGCTATCTCACCTTTAATACCCGCCCAATGCCCACCAACCTCAATCTTTCTTTTCTGGTTGCAATAGCATCTTCTAGAATCTAGTTACACCGTTTTTTGTGTTATTTATTTACCTTCCTAATTATAGTCTATTTATAACAAGCATATTGGTTTGTTGATTGTGATAATAGAAACTTTCCATTGAAGGTAAATATGAAAACTTCTGTTGAAAATGTCGAGTATTGTTCTGTGTGGCTATGGTAAAAGGTGGTGCACAAAGAGTGAGGGTTAGGAAACACTTTCTTTGTGGAAATTTAGTCTCGTGGCTGCACACAAAGTAACCATCCTGTGCCTGTTTGCTGTTCATGACAACTACAGAAGAGCAGCACGCTGGTCCCCCTCCCCTGGGAGCGCTACAGAGCGCCACCTCCTCTCCCCATCCTCTCCGGGGAGGATTTGTGGCCCTGTCTGCCCAGTCATGGATTAAAAATGAAATTCGTATCTAATAGGTCTAACTTTAGCCACAGGAAATGGGAGCACTTGGGGGACCCAGAGAGTCAGCCAGGCTTTGTTTGAGGATGGACACGTTATCTTTTCTGGGCACGTTTTCCCTTTTTGGGAGGGGAGGGCGTGGAGGGTTGGGTTTGGGGAGTGAGCGGGAAGCGAGGGCCACTGGATGTTTCCTGGTCAGCTCTGCGGGAGATTTCTCCCCCTCTGCTGTCACCGTCCTAGCTCTCAGAGCTATACGGTATCTCATAAGGGTCTATTATAAAAGACTGGAGGCCCGGGTACACAAAATTCATGCACTTGGGGGGACCCCACCAGTGCACCACTGGGGCCTGGGAGGGATGCGGGAGATTGGCCAGCCAGGGAGGGACCACAGGAGGGCTCCAGGACATGTCTGGCCTATCTCTGCTCAATCCCCAATGGCCAGATACTAGCAGCAAGCTAATTTACCGGTAGCAGCATCTGCCCCCTAGTGGTCAGTGCACATCATAGCAAATGGTTTATTGGTCTTAGCATATCATCAGCATATTACGCTTTGATTAGTTGAACAGATAACTGGACAATGGGACACTTAGTATAGTAGGCTTTTACTATACAGGATATTTGATGGTGAAAACTACCCAAACAAAGAATTTAAAAGTCCTTTATGTTGCAAACATATCTATGAAATGCTTCAATTAAAAAAAAAAGTTTCCATCTAAACAGTTTTTTAAAATATATATTTGTATATTTTCTCTGGCTTGATTATAATGTACACAATGTGCAAAAATCTTTTTTTTAATAAATTTTTTATCAGAAGTTGCCAGATCACAATTGATGTTGTCTCTCTTTTAGCTGATGCATAAATAGTAAAAGAGAGAAACTGGGGAACAATTATTAACAGGTTGTTATCTATTTTTTAAGGCCATCGAACTAACTATGTGATCTTGGGCGTTTCACTTTCCCTCTCTGGATCTCAGTTTCATTATCTGTAAAATAAGGGTGTTGGTCCAGGTGACCTCTAAAGTTTCCTTCCGATACTGTGTGCCTGTATGAAAATGTGCAGACAAGAAGACTCTGGGTCAGGGAGGGGAGTGGGAATGAGAATGGCAGAGGTTGGGAAACACTTTCTAGAAGCAAATATGAGATTCTCGATTTGTCTCCGTTACATACTGCAACAATCGCACCTCTGGGTGATACTTCTGAAACACAAGATTGGTGCGTAGGTCCCAGCATGGCCCAGTGCACGGCACAAAGAAAGTGACCACAAATGTGTACTGAACGAATGGACAGAGGCCCCTTCCCTGGGTACCTTTTGAGGACTCAAGGCTAATGCCAGAAAGACCAATGGTCAATGACAGAAAATGGGAAATGCAAGGAATGGGGAGAAGAAAGAAAAGAGGTAAAAAGGAGAGTGAGCAAGGGGGAAAGGATGAGGAAAAACACACATGCATGCATATATACATACAGTGGAGGCTTGTTATTTGTGGTGGTTAAGTCCCATAAGTCTTCGTGAGCATTACGTTAGTGAATGCTGAACTGCTGCTCCCAGAGGAAATATGAGGGTAAGTTCCCGCCGCCCTCTGGTCACAGTATTCCCATCAACCATTTCAAGACATGTGTCTGTTTTATGCGTGTTTACTTAATGTGTATTTTTTATTCACTGACTTTGAACTTGAGGCCCACAACAAGTAACAGAACTTGCGCCAGAAGGCAGCCCATCTAACAGGCGTACACACTCTGGGGCACCCCAACGCCTCCGTGCCCAGGAACCCCGGGCAGCGAGGCAGCCCTGCACGCGGGCAGCTGGCCGGGGGTGGGAGGACATTGTAAACAGTGCAGTCAGCCAGAAACTCAAAAATATGAAAAGCAGGGCACCAAACAGACCATGAAAAAGACACTTGCTTACAGTATGAGAGGGGGAACAAGAAGGCAGCGTTGCCTGGTCAGCCCTCAGCTGGGAAGGCGCATGCCGGGTGACTCAAATGTTCAACGCTCTGTTCGTGACCATGAATGGCAGCAAACGCGCTGTGAGTACTAATTTGGGGTTTACAAATAAATTTTAGTAAGAGGGCAGGTACAGAATCAGTGAATACTGTGGACTGACATATGACGTATATTTATATGAGTGTGTGTATGTGTGTGTGTGTGTATGTGTGTGTACAATTCAGAGCTTAGTATCTTATGCTCCAAGGTGGGGAGTGGGTGTAAGGGTGATGGTGGGGTAGGGGTTAAAACAGCCAGGTGCCATGTCACACCCATTGGATTGGCAACATTCAGAAGTAGGATAATTCTAAGGGCTGGAGAAACGGGCACTCCCGTGCAGGGCTGGAGGCAGGGCCCAGGAGAGAGAGCAACCTGCCGAGATCCAGCCCAGCTGAAGACGCTCGTGCCTTGCTGCCCAGCACTCCACTTGCAAAGAGTCGCTCTGGGGCAACTCCTGCACGCGGCTGGAGGTGGCGTGTGCATGGATGCTCAGGATGCTTATAACAGCAAAGAGCTGAAATAACAGACGGGTCTATTAGTGCAGAAATAGGGCACAGGGCATGCAGCGACGTTCCCACCTATCCAAACCAATCCATCAATCCAGCGTCCCCTGCCACACATACCTGCCCACACCACTTGGTTGCACTCAGACACATAAAACGCACACCTGCTCCAGCACGGCTGCCCATGCCGCCCCCCTGACTCACACTAGGATGGCTGCATTTGCTCCCCGGCAGTTTCTTTTGACCCAATCAGAATTACGGGCACACAGGGCCTCTTTGCCTCTGTCTAGACCAACAGTTCCCAAATTTTTTTGTTTTAATCTCAGCACCTCTCTATACTTTTAAAAATCATTGCATCCCAAGGAGCTTTTGTTTACGTGGTTTGTATCAATATTTGCAGTATTAGAAAAACTAAGAAATTTAAAAAGTGTATTTTTTCCAAAAAGAATCGTTACTACCTTTATTTTTTAAATCCTGACCTGGGGTCGTGTGTGTGTGTGTGTGTGTGTGTGTGTGTGTGTGTGTGTGTGTGTTTGTGAATTTAGAGAGAGGGGGAGGGAGAGAAAGAGAAACACTGATTGGCTGCCTCCCACACATGCTCCAACTGGGATCAAACTTGCAACCTGGGTATATGTCCTGCTCGGGAATCAAACCCGTGATGACACTTCAACCCAACGAGCCACCCAGATTAGGGCCATTATTATCTTTACTAGTGGCCCGGTGCACGAAAGGAAATTAATTAGAAGGTGGTCAGCGGGATGGAACCAGGAGAGATGGGCTGGACACACTTTGGAGCCAGCCTCCTGTGATCCCTCCCCAGCATCTGAGGAGTAAGCAGGCTCCCTCCCGCAGGTGAGGTCCGTAGGCCTGGCCTGTGGGGATCGGACTGAAACCAGCTCTCCGATAGCCCCCTGCAAAGTTGCTGTGGTACAGGGTGTGGAATGCAAATGCAAGTGTGCAGAAAACCAGATTCGGAGCCGACAGTGCCCCAGCAACATAACCCAATGGCTGAAGGTAATCATGTGAGCCCTGCAAGGAACTGGGCTCCCTCCTCTCTGGTTTTGGGGTGCATCACTAGAGAAATGCTGCTGCCAAGTCACTGCAGCTCTACAGCTCCTGTGTTAAGCGTCTGCCCTCTGGTGGTCAGTGCGTGTCATAGCGACTGGTTGGACAGTAGGAGGGACACTTAGCCTAAATTAGCCTTTATATCTATACTAGAGGCCCAATGCACAAAATCTGTGCACTGGGGGAAAGGGGCCCCTTAGCTGGGCCTATGCCCTCTTGCAGTCCAGGACCCCTTGGGGAATGTCTGCCTGCCACCTTAGGCCCAATCCAAAGATCTGGCCTAATCTGGCAGCTGGACATTCCTCTTTCAGTCCCCCTCGCTCCTTACCTCTCCCTCCTGCTTGCTGCTCACCACTTGGCTCACTGCTCTTTAGCACTGCTGCAGAGGTAGGAGTGGCTCCCGCCACCACCACTATGCTGGCCAGCTGTGAGCCCAACTTCTGGCTGAGCAGCGCTCCCCCTGTGGGAGCGCACTGACCACCAGGGGGCAGCTCCTGCATTGAGTGTCTGCCCCCTGGTGGTCAGGGTGCATCATAGCGACCAGTCGTTCTGGTTGTTCCTCCATATCAGTTGGTTAGGCTTTTATTATATAGACTAGAGGCCCAATGCACAAAATTTGTACAAGAGTAGGTCTTCCTTCCCCCAGCTGCCGGCACCAGCTTCCCTCTGGCACCCAGGACCCAGGCTTCCCTTGCAACCCTTGCTTCATCCAGAAGGTCGTCCAGAAGGATGTCCAGAAGGACATCTGGTCTAATTAGCATACTATGCTTTGATTATTATAGATTATCATCCTAACTAATAAAAGAGTAATGTGCAAATTTGACCGTACCTTCACCACACCCACAAGCCACGCACACAGCCATGCCCACCAGCCAATCAGGAGCAAATTATGCAAATAAACCCCAACCAAGATGGCTGCCACCACTGAGAGCAGGAGGAAGGCTTGGGTTTCGCCGGCAACAGAGAAAGCCAAGCTTTCTGCCTCCCTAGGCCTCCATTTAATGTTACAAAGTTTCAATTATAAAAGATACAGAAATAGTGGCAGCCACTGAGCTGAAGAGAACAGAGGCTTGGATTTCCCAGGCAATGGAGGAAGCCAAGCTTTCAGCCTGCCATTGCTGGCCTAGGCCTCCACTCTAGGCTACAATGTTTCAAACAGAAATGGCTGCCGCCACAGAGCAAGCAGAAGGCTTGGCTCTGCTCCAGGATACAGTTTTCAATTGTAGACATAGATTAATCCCAGATCCCAGGGCCTCCGCTTGGGTTGCTCGGGGGCCTGGCCAGCCTGCAAACCTCCACAGGCCCCTCGCCCAGGCTGCCCCTTGCCTCAAGGGAACCCCTACCTTGATCTGGGACACTCTTCAAGGCAAACCAGCTGGTCCCCACCCATGCACCAGGCCTCTATCCTATCTAATAAAGGAGTAATTTGCAGATTGACCATCACTCCAATACACAAGAGGGCTGCCTCCATGTGGTCAAAGATCCTGCCCCCATGTGAACACAAGATAGCCACCACAAGATGGCTAGCAGGGGAGGGCCATTGGAGGTTCCAGGCCCTGCAAGGCAGAGCAGTTGTGGGTGATCAGGCCAATAGGAGAGGGCAGTTGGGAGGGACCAGGCCTGCAAGGGAGGGCAGTTGGGGGCAATCAAGCCTGCAGGGGAGGGCAGTTAGGGGTAACCAGGCCGGCAGAGGAGGGAAGTTGGGGGCAAACAGGCTGGCAGGGGAGCAGTTAGACATCAATTAGGCTGGCAGGGTAGTGGTTAAGGGGTTATCAGGCTGGCAGGCAGAAGCAGTTAGGGGCAATCAGGGAGGCAGGCAGGTGAGCAGTTTGGAGCCAGCAGTCCTGGATTGTGAGAAGGATGTGCAATTGTCCAGTATGTAGACGGGCAGTCGGACATACTTCGAGGGGTCTCAGATTGGAGAGGGTGCAGGCTGAGCTAAAGGCCATCCCCCACCCCCCGTGCACAAATTTCGTGCACTGGGCCTCTAGTAGATATATAAAAGGATAATATGCTAAGTGCCCAACCATCTGGGTAATAACATCACGTAGCAACACCTGCTTCCTCTTCTTAGCGACTAGCCTCCTTGCAGTTTCTTCAGCCCAGGAACACAACTTGCCTTACAGCCAGGTGCAAACATTTCACACTTTAACCAAATGTCTGTGAAGTGGTTTCCTGTGTCTCATCTCATTTAATCCTCCTACTCCTGGAGTAGGTAGATAGGAGACTCAATGGATCTATTTTCTTTTCACTATCAGAAAACAGAGATTTAGAAAGCTTAGAAACTTGACTCAACTGAAAAGAAGTAAGAAATGGCAGAACATGAAAATGACTTCAGGTTTTCTCACTGCATAGTATATAGTCAAACACTACTGCAGTTAAATATTTTACCCTTTGTTCTCCTTGCGTGATCTACAATAATAATCTGCTTCATATTGATATTTACTGCTGTGTTGCTGAAAATTACCTGAAAGAGAAGTAGGGGTGCTTCACTGAACTGGAAAATGTTTAGCTAAGTCAGAAAGCAAGTCTAATTAAGCAAATTTATTCTATATCTATAAAAGGCTAAGTTCACTCATGTATGTGTGATACATATAAAACTCTCACTGGCACAAATCGCACATGCGTGTTTCGATTTGTCATTGTCAATCGTGAATTTGGTTGACGTTTCTATTATAGAGAAAGGGCGAACAGTGACATTAAAATATTTCTTCTAATTAATTCCCTTTCAATGTGCACGAATTTGTCCACTGGGCCACTAGACCAGGATAATAGCCTCATATCCTTAGGCTTCCTTTCCAGATGCCTTGGAACATCTGGGGTAGAGCTTGTGGACCCTTCTGAGCTTTTGGAGGCACTGCCTTCAGGCCTGCAGCTTGCTGGGCAGGAACCTTCTGGGCTGTAGCCTTCTTGCCTTCAGTGCTCACCTTTGCTGCTGGAACCTTTGCAGTAGCAGCACCGTCAGCAGCAGGTGCTTTTTAGGGAGAAGCTTTCAGGAGAGCTGCCTTTTGAAGCTTCCTAACTTGAAGCCTGACTATTCAGTTCCTCATTTTCTTGGCCTTCACTACTTTGTAATGAACAAAACCTGTCATCTTGGCTTTTTCCCCCCTGGCTTCAATCTTCCTGACCCCTCTCGGGGTGGCCCATTTTGTACTGATATCTGCCTTCTGCCCAGCTTATCAAACATTCTTCTAGCGAGCACTGTGTGGGAACCTGAGGATGAAGTCAGGGAGCTGCATGCATTTGAAAGGCATAGGCTGTCTCCTCACTTGAGTGCAAGGCCCATTGACCAAAGTCCTGTTCCGATCAATAACATCCACAGTCATGACCAGCGTCCCAGCATAAGGCCCAAAAGAGCCGGAGGCCACCCAACCAACCTCCACGAAGCACCTGAACACCACATTGGTCATGTCCAGTGAAGAAGAAGGAAAAGGCCCGTCCAACCGTGTGCATGAAAAGTACTCCTTCTTTTAAAGTAATAGTATATTACTTATTAATCTACTTACCATATTTTAATGAAAAGTAACTATACTTTTCAAAACAAAATACATAGTGAGAAGAGAAGCATTGTTCTCTCACAACTCTCCTAATGTCTGGCGGTTCAGAAAACAGCTGGCTTCCCACACCTGCCTCTCCGATCAATCTGTGATTGCTCTACTGGTTGACACACATGAAGAAAATTTTGATTTGTCATTACATGGTTCCTAGGTCTTGGGGACTCCTAGGGGTCCCTGATGACACAGAGAATCACCGTTTCAAATCATACACCCCTCTGCCAAGCGTTGTCTTCCACACACCAATCATGTCATCTCCCACTTCCTTCAAACTGTCAATGACTGCCTTTGGCTCACAGAGTTAAATCCAAACTCTTTTCACAAAACTCTTCCCATTTGGCCAATCCAGTGCCTGTCCACACTCTGTACCCTGAGGCCTCTCCCCACCACAGGGAAAACACAGGTGCCTGAACCTGTCCTGCTCGTTCATGCTTCTGAGCCTCAGCCTTCCTGCTGCCAGAGGACTCCTATGCATCTTTCACAATCCAGCCCAAAGGTAACCTCCTCTCGGGAGCTGTCTCTGATTCACCTTTTCCTCAGAGTTTTCTCTTTGTACGTTTTAGATATTTATTTTTTGAGCAGATAATTAAAGTGACTGAAATTCCAAATTTTGTCATAGAGGCACCACTGTGATCAATTTCTTTTACACTCATCCAGAGCTGCTCTGGACAAAAATAAGTCATTTCTTTAACCTAATGGCATCATGCTAGATACACTGCTCTACTCTTGCTTAACACTATACCTTGGGCAGCCTTCTGAACCATCAAATTGGCTTCACATTTTTCAATAGTTGCCAATTACATTTTTTAAATGTACCATGACTTATTTAACTAGTCTCCTAATGACTAGCTATGTATGTGGTTTCCAATCTTTTGCTGCAGCGAGTATTCTTCTATATAAGTTACTCTACACACATAAAAGGCTGCAATTTTCAGGATGGAACTGCTGGGCCAAAGGCAACGTACATTTGTAATTTCCATAAACATTTCCCAATTGTCCCCCTTTATAAAGGCCATTTTAATTTATTCTCCTATCGGCCGTGCGTGAAAGGTCCTGTTACCCATGCCAAACAGTGTTATCCAACTTTTTAATCTCTGCCAATGTGGTAAATGAAACACAATGCTTTGATCAAGTTCAATGAATAATTAGTATTTTGCCAGTACAACCAAATCTCTAGAGTCACACTGTCCAATACGATAGCTATGGGGTGCATGTAGCTGTTTAGATAGTTCTGCTGGATGCTGCTGCTCTAGATCCGCACTCTCCAGAGGCTACTATGAGCCACGTGTACCAAGCACCTGAAATGTGACCAGTGAACTCAGAGGTGTTCAAACGTTATTAACACACACTTGATTTTGAAAACTTAATATGAAAAGAGATATAAAATGTCTTCTTACTAAATGTTTTTAGTAGCAGGGATCTCACTTTTTTAAAACTTTTTTGGAGAGGGGGGGGAGAGGAAGGGAGGAAAGAGAAACATCAATCCGTTGCCTCCCATAAGCTGCCGGGTATGTGCCCTGCCTGACTGGGAACCGAACCCACCCCCTTTTGGTGCACAGGATGACGCTCCAACCAACTGAGCCATGATGACCAGGGCCTTGGTAATTTTTATACTGATTACATGTCGAAATGCTAATATTTGGATGTATGTATTGGGTTAAGAAAAGCATCAATAACATTAATTTTACATATTTTAATGTGGCTACTAGGAACACTAAATTACATCTATGGCATGTGCTCTTTCAGAGGGCACAGCGTTCTGTTGCTGAGGCCCGGATTTCAGCGTTCTTCTTTTTACAGAGAAGTAAGTGTAGTTTACTGCTATTGCTACAAAGAAGAATAGATCCACTAGGCTCTTTCTTCCTCCTTGTCCTTCCCTGTGCCGTGCAGACAGGGTGGGCAACAGGCCGAGAAAGGGCGGTGAAGATCCTGATGATGAAATGTCAGCCCTGAAACAAACCAGCACACTTCCCACCTGGGCGGCCCGGCAGGAACCAGGGGCACTGCTGACCCCGAGCAGGGACTGATTTCCTGGCTGCTGTTGAAACAATGCACCCGAGAACAAAGTGCCTTCGAAACTAAGAATAGAAGAATGGCTCCAAATAAGAATTCCAGGACAGTGCAGGAACCAATCCCGCCCCTGCTCCCGCCCTACACCGCCTTCCACCCTTGGCTTGAGCTGACCCCCTGGCTTGACAAAGGTCCCTCCCTGTCTCTGCCCCAACCATCCTGCACTCTCGGCGGTCTGTACACACAGCTCGGGGTGAGGGCTGAGGGACAAAGTGGAAAGGGAAGACCTAGAGCAGTGGTTCTCAGCCTTCCTAATGCCACGGCCCTATAACACAGTTCCTCATGTTGTGGTGACCCCCAACCATAAAATTATTTTCGTTGCTACTTCATAACTGTGATTTTGCTACTGTTGTGACCCGCAGGCTGAGAACCGCTAGCAGGGTCGCCTAAGACCATCAGAAAACACAGATATGTACATTACAATTCATAACGGTAGCAAAATTACAGTTACGAAGTGGCAACAAAAATAATTTTAGGGTTGGGGGTCACCACGACATGAGGAGCTGTGTTAAAGAACCATGGACTTAGGAAGGTTGAGAACCACTGACCCAGAGGAAGAGATGACAGCGCTCTGCCCTACAGGACCCGCACCACAACGGTCCTCAGCGGAGACATGGCATCGATGTCATCCATGTCTTTGTAACGTGAGCCATGAAACTGATAGGTCAGAATGAAGACCGTTGTTTTAACCAGGTACTGGTGGAATGATACCCAATTGTATCTGAGTGTAAGTCATCTGCTTGGAGAGAGATATTATTATTATTATTAACAGTTGTGTGACTTTGGGCAAGTGAATTAACCTCTACAGGTCTTAGTTTTATTATCTACGAGAGGCCCAATACACAAATTTGTGCTTGGGTAGGGTCTGGCCGGGGGGAGGGGGCACAGGCAGTTGACCAGCTGGCCCCACCTCCTGGTCAAAATCCCGGTTGAGGGGACAATTTGCATATTAGCCTTTTATTATATAGGATAACACGAGCATAAAAATAAATAGATACTTGTTATTGTTTGCCACTGAGTTTGGGGTGGTTGTTGCTCATCAAAAGTGGGCTGTGACAGTCTCCTTTACCCTCATCCAGAGATTTCAGGCAGAGAGTGGCTGTGGCTTCTCTTCCCATTTCAGCAATTAGGTCATTCTATGGGTCTCTCCATTCCATTTTCTCTGGGCCGGTAAAGTCCCACTCAAAGAGACAGCAGGGGCTACCGAGACCCATATTTTGGCCATCTTGGCACCTGGCACTGAGTCAAGCACCACACTGGTTCTCAAGCAGTGTTTGCTGAGTGAAAAGATCGGCGCTGTCCATTGGGTGGGAAATGATCGACGCTGTTTAACTGTGGGACGAGCACGGTCAAAATCACCAGCAGCAGCACGCTGGCCTCAGCACTCAGAGCCACTGGTTCCACAGCGCCCAGAGTGTGGGAAGTGGACATACCGGTGACACAATATCATGTCAGACCACAAGCTGCAGACCTGGGTGCATCTATTACAATGTTTTAGGGAACACAGCATAGTGTTTACTAACGTCAGGATTATTATTGCTTAAGATCAGCCCAAGTTAAACATCAAGTAGCGAATTTAAAGAAAAAGTAAGTAAAAAATAACAGTACAAGTGGTTTGTGGATATGGGAAACATGACTTAAGTTTAGGAAACACTGACTCATATCAAGTCTCATTTCCTTACAAATCACAATCATAATAATAATTAGCACTTTTGAGCACTGACAAGATGCACTAGTTTTAAGGGTTTCACAGATATTTTATAAACTCCTTCCAGTGTCTGAGGCAGATACTAGCGTCATTTCCACGTTGCAGGGAAGGTAACTGAGGCACAGAGAGGTAAAAGGAACTTCCCGAGGTCAAGTGGCAGGAGGGTCAGAACCCAGACTGTCACCCTCCAGACCCAGGTTCTTAACAGCACGTCTCTACTGGAGACTCTGGGCCCAGGAAGTTCAGCACTGTAAAAGGTGAACCCCAGCACCTAAAACTTGAACCCCAAACTCCTGACTCCCAGCCAGTAATCCATGAGGAGCACTTTGGCGGGAGCACCTAGAGTTTGTGGCAGCAGCTGCATAGGGTCTGCAAGGAGCAAAGGAGAGAGGCAGTAAACTCCACCAGCAAGAGGTGGAAGGGAAAAGATGGGGACATAAACCTGCCAAACAGGCGGGCACCCAAAGCTTGAGAAGCTAGAATAATGGGTAAGCCTATTCGGGGCTGACAGAGCAAAGGGGCTGCTTTCTGAGCTCTCCCCCAGGGACCCACCCTCCCGGCAGCATCGGGAGCTGGTTTCCCTAAGTGACATCCACATAGTCTATATTTAGGTCCCAGAGTCACCCATTGTTTCTGTCCTGGTGGACACTCAGGGGTCAGCATCCTGACCTCGCCCTCTCCGCATCACCTCTGAGTGTTTCATCAAGAGAAGCCAGTTTAGGATCTGGTTTGAATCAACTTCCCCTTCCAGGCTCCCACTGGCATCCTGGGAAAGCTGTAAAAACATGGCTGGAATCGGCACTTTAAAACGAAGCACCGACCTTCTGTGGAATAGGCTGCTTCCTTCCCTCCACAAAATCAGACCAGGGCCACCCTCATCGCAGGACAGAAGGTGTTTCTCAGCCCTGTTGTTACCAAGCCCTTATGCACATGTGAAGGATTCTTTTTTTCTGGTAACAACCAACACATTTTATGGTCAATAAGACCTGCGACATAAATCACTTTTGTTGAGTACTGACTCTGTGCGAGGCACCCTCAGGGGTCATTTCATTCACCCCTCCTGGCAATCCTAAAGGTAGACACTATCTATTATTCCCATTTTACAGAGGAGGAAACAGATTTGAAGAGGTTGGATAACACACACAGGATTGCATGGCTACTAAGAGGCAAAGCTGCGACTCAGACCTAACTCTCTGGTTTAAAAGCCATGCTCTTACCCATTACACTCTATCTAATTTTCCCACAGAGACAGAACCAGCGTGGCCAAATCTCAGAGGATGAATGCATGAGATCTGTCAAGGGCTTCTCCCCTCTTTTACTCCCCTCCACATCCAATTACCAAGTGTCCCTCCCGCATCCAGGCCAATTCCTCCAGTCCTTTCCTGGAGACTCTCAGAGCCAAGAAATAAAAATTCATTTAATAATATTTTCAAGAGCAGAATAAAGGTCAGTAGCTAGCCAGACAATTACATTTTGAGTTCCAGTGATATTCTTGGGAAACGTGCACTCATTAAATCACTTGACTATGAAATAGGGAAGATATGAGAACTATATTTTACTTTTTGTACAAGATATTTGCATACCTAAGATTCACATAAGAGCTAAAATGAGTTTAGAGACATGTCCATTTGAGAGGTGGGGAAACTGAGTCCAGAGAAAATGGTGACTTGTCACAAGGACCTCTATATTGATGTTAATTGGGCCACGGCAGACATCCACCAAAACAGGCTGATCTGCCAAAGTACTGAAAAGTAAAGTACCACTGAAGATGCTGTGTGTGACAGATGTGGGAAGGAACCCACATTAAAATAATCATGTAGCACACAATGGCTAAGAATGTCATTTCTGGATCCCTCATGCCTGAATTTGAAGTCTGAACCCCTACTAACCAGCTAGGTAACCTTGAGAAAATTCAATGACTTATCTTCTCTAAGCCTCAGTTTTACCATCTGCAAAATGGCCAAGATACTAATAGCGAAACCCCACAGTGCTGTAAGAATTTCATGAGCTAATGTGAATAAAGTGCTTAGTAACATGAAAAGTATCTAATAAACGTTAGCTATTATTGTACTATTTCCTAGCACTGTTGCACTGAAATGTGGTAAATCATTTTAAATGTTGTCTATTTCCATATCTCAAAGGCTCAAATGTTATTCTTTACCAGGAGAGCAAATAGCTAGGTGAGTGAGATGAGAAAAAAGAGACACAACGAAACCACCCAAATCACATGAAAAGACTAAAACCGTTATTCTTTTTCAGGTGAGTAAATAGCT
The DNA here is from genome assembly GCA_027563665.1 of Antrozous pallidus. Lineage (NCBI taxonomy): Eukaryota > Metazoa > Chordata > Mammalia > Chiroptera > Vespertilionidae > Antrozous > Antrozous pallidus. The sequence goes on along the minus strand of CM050524.1, from coordinate 16,725,164 downwards.
TGGTGCGTGAAATGGGAAGGAAGATATACAATGAGACCACCCAAATCACATGAAAAGACTAAAAGAATAAAAAAGTGTATGTCTATAATGGTCATGCACCAAAGAGATGGAATTAGCATCACAATTCTGAAACACAATTCTGATGAGAGAAATGGGCATTTCCTTTAGACTATAGTTTTGCCTTCTCCAAAGCTTAATACCTACCCACAAACAAACAAATAAATGAACAAAAGGGACAGAGAGAGTAAGCCTCGGGGCTCCTAATTAGCCCACAGAAATGGAGTGTTTCCAGCCTCTCCCGAAATAACCCACGCCAGGCACCCACACTCTGAATGAGAACACCAGCAAGTCAGAGTCTCCACGGATATTAGCGGACTTCATCTTCCTGATGATGAATATATTCAAAACACCAGGATTACTTTCAGGAAACCTACAAAAAAAGGTTGCTCCGAGCAGAATGAACTTGCAAAACTGAGTTCGGCCATCTTCCAACGCAAAGAAGAGAAGATCTTGGAAATCCACTTTGTGAGCCAAACAAACAAAACAGAAGGCAGCTGCATCCTTTTTCCTTCTCCATCGACTGAAAACAGGTCTCATAAAAATTAAAATAGCAGCATCGTGGGCCAAGATGAAAGGTCCACCTCCCCTTGCTCTCCTCCAATCACAGATGCTCAAGGACACGCTGACACCTAGGCGCTCCGCTTAACTCACCATCTCCACCAACTCAACCAGTTGTGGCCTTAAACTCAACCACACACTCTTTTCTGATTCAGACTAAAGTGAGGCAGAAGTCTGCCTCCACCATTCCAGGTGTTTTTAACTGACCTACCTGCTCAGTTTCTTGGGAGAGAAATAGACAGCTGTGCCCTCCTACACCTCAGCTCCTGGCACCGCTCAGCCAGGCCTGGGTGGGCGTTGGGAGCCGGTTCAGCACCAGCTCAGCTGCAGGGAGCTTACCTGAGCTCGGACAAAGAAGCAACACCACACCATGGGGCGCTCCGACCTCATCCACCCAGGAGTCCCCCGCCCCTAGCTGTGGCGGAGCCCTGCAGATGGGATACTCGGAGCAGAGCAGAGCATGGTTTCCCTAAAGGAACTCCTCCCCCTACTTGGGCTGCATGACAGGAAGTGACAGGGGCGATCAGTTACAAGTGTCAGGAGCTGAGAACCACACCAGCCAAGAACTCCGGTAGTTTCTTCGCCCGCTGCCTGTGCTGCTGCTTCTCGGAGCACCCTAGCTTTGGGCATTCAAAGGGACACAAGATATCCGGCTCCTGGCTGACAATCCCAGCCTGTAAGAAAGAAACCATGTTCCCTGGGTCCCCACCTAAAGCCATGCTGTGCATTTTGGCAGCTCTGAAGGGTGAGCTGCTAAGACATCCTGCCCCCACTCTGCAGCTTTGCAGACCCAACGTGGGGTGAAGTGAAGACAGAAGGAACACTGGGAGGAGAGTTCGGGGTATTCAAAGAGAAATCAATAGCCCACGTGAACTTCACCCAAAAGCCAGCAGCCCTGCCTGGATACAGAGCCCACACCGAGTCCCAATTTCACAGCAACTCAATAAATGAGAGCAGTGGTGAGCGCCCCACCCATCCGTTGCTTTCTTTTTTTTATTTTTTTCTTAGGCAAATGTTCTCTTCAGAGCTTCTTCAAAATAGCTGCTTCTGGAAACCTCCCTTTCAGCTTCTGACATGGGTTACAAGAGGTCTGACTGCTCCTCTCAGAGTTATTATGGAAATAACTCGGCTGGCATTTCTCATTTGATGGGCTGGGGATCTCACCAGATTGGACACCTTGCCCCAGTTCCCTGCCTTTTACAAAACCCAGATTCTCTGGGTGAGAAAGACGGTTTCACAGTGAACTACTAGGTTTCAGAAGAAAGCTATGTCCCACTCATGCCCTGCTCACAAACAAATCAACATCATCACCCTGCAAAGCGGCGGTGAGCCTCAAGCCCAAGTGTAGTTTTCAATTTTTTTTATTTTTCAGTTCCCTAACAAGGTAGCATTTGAATCACAAAAATCTTTTTCTTTTCTCTTTGATTTTTAGAGAGAGAGAGGAAGGGAGAGGAAGGGAGGTTGGGTGGGGGGGCGGGTGAAGCATCGATGTGAGAAACACGAATGATTGACTGCATGCCCCAGACTTGGTATCAAGCCCACAATATGGGCATATGCCCTGACTAGGAATTTAACCAGCAAACCCTTCGTGCAGGGGATGACACCAAACCAACAGCTGCGCTGGCCAGGGCGCAAAATTCTTTCTAATTGTAGTGTTAGGGTGCAAAGATTTATCCCAGAGTTTCCCAATGCATTCTTATAAAGGCATAGACTTTTTAAGAGTTTATACCTATCTTATCCCTGAGTAAAGTGGGGAGCCCAAAGAAGAAAGAGGGTTCACTTGAACAAGATTCAATCCAAAACTCAATTTCCGAGCCTACAAGGAAGCAGCTCTCCCCACTCTCTCAGGCCAGTGCCCTAAGATAGGGCCTCTGAAGTGAGCCTTCTGCCCATACAGGGATGCACCAGGCTCTGGTAGCAACGAAGATGAGCTGCTGATGACCAAGAATAAAATAAATGCCGCCAGGAACTTTCAAAAAGTGTTGAGGGGGCCAAGAAATAAGCGAGCTTGGCAAATGCACTTTTTATGGGGACAAAGTCTGGGAAGGTTTCTCAGAGCAAGAGACACATGGGCAGAAATTGTGAGTGTGTTCTAGGCAGAACTGATTGATGAGAACAGCAGGGCGAGGTGCAGAACCACAGCGCGCTTTGGAAGGAAAGCAAATGCTTTGAAAGCACTGCTCTGCTGGCTTGGGTTCTGCTTCAAGGAGCATGGGTGTGTGTGTTTGGGGGGCGGGGAGTAGAGGAGAGAAGTGGGGTATCTGCTTGAGAAAGAAGGAAGTGAAATCACTGTAAAAAGGTTCAGATTTTTCAGGCAAGCTTCTGGGTCATCTCTAGACCCATGTGCGATCCCTACCCGGTCTGGCACCCAGGAAACACTCAGTAACTTGTGCAAATCTAACAGCAGTGTCCACACTGGCCTTGGGATCCCCTGCTTCCCAAAGCTTGATTCCCCACACAGCAGAGGGGTCTGGAGGCGGGGCAGATGAGGGGAGGCATTCCTGAGAAGGCCTCTTGCTCCAGCCTCCTGCACAGAAAGGCCCTGAATGTGGACAGGCCTGGAACAACCTGTGACTCACCAGCTTTAGGTGAATGAAGCAGCTCAGCTAATGAAGAGTGTCAGTCCCCTGAGACGCGGGGAGGTTCACACTCACCCAGCCACTCCGCTCCTAGAGGCTTTTCAAGAAAGCCACTTTGTGGAGCCCCGCAGCCAAGGTCAGGATCCAAGCGAAATCTGAGATCCCCAGGGCACACTGGGGTTTCTTTCTTTTTAGGGGGAAGGGGGGGCACATTCACATGAACTAATCCTAGAATGATGAGGCCTGACTTCCGCTGCTGCCGGGCCGAGAATGGAGAACCGAAACCCGTGGGTGGCAGCACTTACTTCGTGGAAGAGGTGAAACTAGAGTAGGCTCTGGGGCAGGTAGCGGTGGAGGGGGAGGAGGGAAGGAGAACCAGCAGATGCCCTGGCAGGCCAGCGGGCAGCCTGCAAAAAGGAAGGAAAGAACGGGCACGGCCGTTCCCTCTGATGCTCCTGCTCTGACCGGAGGCCGCAACCCCAGCCGTGAAGCGGTGCCCAGAGAAGGCACGGGGCGGGGGGAGGGGGGAGCGCGTCCGGTGAGAGGCTCCTGCCCGCAGGACCCAAGGCTGGTCTGAGCTTCAGACGGGAGCTTACAAAGGGACAGGAATGTGGGTTTCTGTGTGGCATCTAGGACCCCACCAAGTGTGGGGGGCGGCCCCAGACAAGACACCTTGAGCATTCTCTAAATCTTTGTGCTGGCTGAATTCAAGGCGCCTGGAAAAACCAGGTCTTGGAAAACATATTTACCAATGTTATCAGCTTGGCTTACTTTGCCTCAGGTGTCAGGAAGAGGGCTTGATATGTAAATGCAGGCTTGCCCACCCTCCACCCCCACCCCCCAATGGGTGAATGAATAGGGCCTGGGCTCACTGAAACTCCTTTGATCCTAATGTTGGAGAGACCCCTTTGTATTGTGGAATATAAATAAACAGCTTCGTGGGCTCAGCGCAAGTGGCTGTTTCTCCATGAGAGGGAGAACAGATGCCCACCTAGCCCCAGCTTTTTACTACTTCTGTGTCTTCTCTTCTATATTTCATTTTTCTTCATCCTCAGCTCCTATACTCAGAAACTGAACCCAGGCTCTCTCCACACTGGACGTGGGAGAGAGAGAGAGGAAAAAACATCCCCAGATAAGTAGTCAAACATGTTTCTCTATTGATTCCTAATGTCAAAACTGACTTAGGATCACAATTACACATTCAACCACACTTAGAAGCACACAAAGTGAAAGTGAGTCTTCCCAAAGAAGACTCCACTCCAATCCCATGTCAGAGCCCCATGTAGATAGGGGGGCACACAGCCACATGCTGTCAGCGCTGGCAGTCAAGAGACACCGGAAAGGTAAGGCTGGGTGGGCACCGGCACCATTGACAGTGTTGGCCTTAGGGCAGCTCCAGCTTGTTGGGGTCCTGAGGGGCTACTGGCCCAGGGTGACCAGACATCACAGTTTTTCAAGAGAAGCTGGAAATCCCAGGTTTCATATAAAAATCTCCCTATGTTTAAATGCTAGCAACTAATGCCTCATTTTTTTAAAAATACCACACAAAACACAGTTGCTGGCTAGATTTTTTAAAATATATTTTTATTGATTTCAGAGAGGAAGGGAGAGGGAGAGAGAGACAGAAACATCAATGATGAGAGAGAATCACTGATCCGCTGCCTCCTGCATGCCCCCCACTGGGATTGAGGCTGCAACCTAGGCATGTGCTCTGACCTGACTGGGAATAGAACCATGACTTCCTGGTTCATAGACGATGCTCAACCACTGAGCTACTTTCGCTGGGCATTGCTGGCTAGATTTGACCAGAGGGCCACCAGTTTGTAATCTCTGGTGGTGATCCTTCTAGACATTTCCTTCTAGACACATAGCTTGCTGAATATAACCTTTGGGGGGAGGGAGGTTTAACCAAAAGTAGAATGATAACATTATTCTAACACTTTCTTTTACTCAGATATCTTTCCACATCGTATACAGTTTGGACCTCTACTGCCGAGCCCTTGTGGTATAGAAGTACTTTGCTTATTAATTCATTAGCCCCTGCCCTGTGAACACTCAGCAAATATGAAAGATGCACTTAAAATGTCGCCTCTAACTGCTCACTGCCCTTCCCTCTGCCAATGCTGAGAACATGACTCAAGACGAAAGTGCACCTGTGAGCAGATAGGAAAACATTCTAAAGCCACAATCACTGAAACCATAAATGGTGGCTGCAGACCTTTGATGTTTTAATCTGAGAATTTACCATGAATTTTTTATTTGATTTTTTAAAGTATATATATTTTTTACTGATTTCAGAGAAGAGGGGAGAGGGAGAGAGAGAGTTAGAAACATTAATGATGATCCCAGACTGGGGATCAAGCTGGCAACTCGAGCATGTGTCCCGACTGGGAATCACACCATGACCTTCTGCTCCAGAGGCCAACACTCACCCACTGAGCCGTGCCGCTGGGTCATTTGATCTTTACACCCGTCCAGAGGCAGATCATACTGTCATCTCCACTGTACTGACTTCTGAAAGCTGAGCCTCACACAGGGGTGAGCCTGGAGGTGGCGGGGCCAGGAGTGTAGCCTGGGGGGCTGACTTCAGAGCTCCCGCTGCACACATCCAGCCCCCAGAACAGACAGCCAGAAACCTGCCCGAGGAGATTCCACAATTTGACAGACGGCAAATGTGGGACCGCAAGCCACTGGTGGAGAGAAGAATCACTAACAAATGGGACAATTCATTTCTTGAAAGAATAAAAAACAAATGCCTCTTTTTAGGCCCTACTTCACATTCATTAAAAAAATTTCCCCTTGGATTAAAGTGAAATATTAAAAAGAAAAATATAAAACTACTAGAGGCCCGGTGCATGAAATTCGTGCATGGGGGATGGGGAGAGTCCCTCAGCCCAGCCTGCACCCTCTCCAATCTGGGACCCCTCAAGGGATATCTGACTTCCCAGGGAAGTCGGACATCCTTCTTACAATCCAGGACTGCTGACTCCAAACTGCTCACCTGCCTGCCTCCCTGATTGCCCCTAACCGCTTCTGCCTGCCAGCCTGATCACCCCCTAACCGCTACCCTGCCAGCCTAATTGATGTCTAACTGCTCCCCTGCCAGGCTGTTTGCCCCCAACTTCCCTCCTCTGCCGGCCTGGTCACCCCTAACTGCCCTCCCCTGCAGGCTTGATCGCCCCCAACTGCCCTCCCTTGCAGGTCTGGAACCTCCCAATGGCCCTCCTCTGCTGGCCATCTTGTGGTGGCCATCTTATGTCCACATGGGGGCAGGATATTTGACCACATGAGGGCAGCCCTCTTGTGTGTTGGAGTAATGGTCAACTGTGTATTACTCTTTTATTAGATAGGACAGAGGCCTGGTGCATGGGTGGGGGCCAGCTGGTTTGCCCTGAAGGGTGTCCTGGATCAGGGTGGGGTTTCCCTTGGGGCATGGAGAGGCCTGGGTGAGGAGCCTATGGTGGTTTGAGGGCCAGCCACACCCCCTGGCAACCCAAATGGAGGCTCTGGGATCTGAGATTAATTTATCTTCTACAATTGAAACTGCCTTCTGCTTGCTCCATGGCAACAGCCATTTCTGTTTGGATTTATTTAAATTCTATAATTGAAACTTTGTAGCCTAGAGTGGAGGCCTAAGTGCTAGGGAAGGCAGAAAGCTTGGCTTCCTCCATTTCCTGGGCAATCCTAGCCTCTGCTCTCTCCAGCTCTATGGCTGCCGCCATTTCTGTTGGGATTATGTATTTTCTATAATTGAAACTTTGTAGCTTGAGTGGAGGCCTAGGCTGGCAAGGGCAGGCAGAAAGCTTGGCTTCCTCCATTGCCAAGAAAACCCAAGCCTCCCTCCTACTCTCAGTGGCCACAGCCATCTTGGTTGGGGTTTATTTGCTCCTAATTGGCTGGTAGGTGTGGCTTGTGAATGTGGCTTATGGGTGTATTGGAGGTATGGTCAATTTGCATATTACTCTTTTATTAGAATGAAACTCTGGGGGTTCTCAGGGTATGCCATTTTTCTTTAAGTGTATGGAATTGAAACATCAGATATTTATACATGGGAAACTGCCTTGAACCTATAATGCAAAAACTAGCCCTGAAAAGATGTTCAACATCATTATTCATCAGAGAAAAGCAAATGAAAATCACCAAGAGGTATCGCCTCACACCTGTTAGAATGGTTATTATCAAAGAGACCAGAAATAACAACTGCTGGCAAGGCTGTGGAGAAAAGAGATCCTTTGTGTGCTGTAGGTGGGAATGAAAAATGGAAAACAGAACTATGGAAAACAGTATGGAGATTCCAAAAAAAATTAAATATAAAATTATCATATAATCCAGCAATTCTATTTGTGGGTATTTACCCAAAGAAAAGGAAGACACTAATTCAGAAAGGTATCTGCACTCCCATATCCACTGCAGCATTATTTACATAGCCAAGATATCAGTGCATGAATGAATAAAGAAATTGCAATTGCAACAACATGGATAGACCTGAAGGACATTATGTTAAGTGAAATAAGTCAGACAGAGAATTACAAATGCCAAATTTGTTATTTGTAAAATAACAAATAACATATTTTTATAATTAGAATCTAAAAATACAAAATACCAAACTCACAGATACAGAGAACAGACTCATAGTTTCAAGAAGTGGAGGTGGGAGAAATGGGTGAACTGAGGTTTCTTTTTAGTTTAAATAAATTTATTTTTTTTAAATTGGTGACCAATGGTGATACTTTACATCTGAATTTTATTCTAGTTCCTCAATATCTTTCCTATTTGTATTCAAGGGGTCACAGATTTCACAAAAGCTCAGAGTTGGCCTGTAATTTCAGAGTCCTTGGCCACATTCCATTTGGTGCTTTACATTTTAAAATAATTCCACAAACTGAGCTGAAGGAGAGGTGGTAAAGCAACTCATTAAAATGGGGTCATGGCAGTGACCAAATTAAAACAGGAGACTGTATACCGATTTAACCAAGGTTTCAACATCAGAAAAAGTGTTACCTCACAGGTCTAAGGCTTCTGAAGCTGTTGTCAAATTCAGGTAAGACAAAAAAAAAAAAAAGATCTATGCTGTGGCGGAGAAAGGAGGTACAGGAACACTCTTTGGTGTTGCTAGGTTGGCAGGAAGGAATAATGCACAGCAAGTCAGTGAGAAATAAAAAGAAGTTCAAAGTATTTAGAGCTTGGGGTTTACTTGCGGTCATACTTACTAAATGTCTTTCTATCTACTCCTCAGTGCCAGAAATATGTTAACCCAAGAAAAACCTGAGCAGCTGCTCTGCCCCCTTCACCAGGAACTGTGGACAACTAGGAGGGGGTGTCCGGGCCAGGGTCGTTTGGGCATAAGGTGGTTTAACACAAGAGACTCTGGCTATTTGAAGAAGTGGACCGCTCTTCTGGAGCCCTGCTTAATATCCCAGCTCAATGAGACTGCAATGTGATGAGAATAATGTGGGAGCAGACCTGGCTGCCCCAGATCAACAATGAATAAACAGCAAAATCTGCATCTGTGGTTTCAACACGAGAACTAAATATAAATGAGGCTTGAACATGGACGTCTCCACAGATTGCTAATCATGGCTAATCTTAAGTGCTTATCTTACTGGTTTTGTCATGAGCCATGGTTTGAGCACTGTATTTTCTCTCTCTCAACAAATCTGAACTATTATAACCAAATTCCTCACATTATTTTGCAACTGACACATGGACAGCTATTTTTTTAAAAAGCAAATGAAAACCAAGGAAACTTGTGTGCTGCGAAGCTGCCACCAGCCCAGCCTGGCCCCTGGACGAACACAAGCCCAGGAAACCCCAATACCTCTGCATGGAGCAGACTGGGGTGCTTGTAAATCAGCTCGCTCGGTTATTTCTTAGAAACTCGAACAACCTGTCTACAGCTTTTTCAAAAGACTGTCAAGTCCCCTTCCTTAGACTGACAGTTAAAAGCAAAACTCCAGCAAGTTGCTGACCTCTTCCCAATTCTTAGGAAAAAGAAAGGGTTTAAAACTGGTGAGCTGATATTTATCAGCCAAAGAGCTTCCTTACTCAGAAATGAGAGTTGCTATTTAGCATTATAACTGTCAACATTGATCAGAAATGGAAAATCTGAACATGAGGGGGCTGGGATTTCCAACACGTGAATACTCAGGAGGATTTTGAAAAAGTTGCTGCTATCACAAAGCAACTCTTGAAAAACTGAATTTCTTAGATAAAAATATATAACAAAAGCAGGAATAATTTTTATTAAAAAGTTCCTCATTGTGATTCTGACTCCGGATGTCTCCTCAGAACAGTTTCTAGGAATAACTGGCTGGCTGGAATAATTAACAATAAATTAATACGGGAACCTTGTGGTTTTTGGCTCTGGCATTACTACTTCAGTGACCTGGTAAGTCACTTCTTAACTTCCTTGACCCTCGATTTCCTCATCTGTAAAACAGAAATGATGATTCCATTATCCCTCCCAGGCTGCAGAGAGAACCATAGGAATCTAACTGGTCTAGAACCAAAAATGACAGGGATATCAGAGGGTCATTATATTATTCTATTTTTGTATAAGTTTAAATTTTTCCATAAAAATGTTAATGACAAAGCACAGTAATAATGTCTTTGCTTACTTTTTTTCAAGCAGAAAAGGGAGGTTTTTGGTGTAATTATGAACATTAGTGAAATATCCTCTTAACAAGCTGGATATTGATACTAAGTCCCACAGAGTTTTATTTTTACCCTGATATATGTGAGAACTGTAAATTGGGCACTTGATAAGAAAAAAAGCAATGGGAATGTGCAATTTTCCATTTCCCCTCTTCACTCCAATAGAGGGAGAGAAATGGGAAGGACGATAAAACTTAAATCCTATCTATTTTTTAAATGTTATATAATGCTGACTTCCTTGAAGTCCTTGGGCCCAAAACTTTTATGAAAATACCCCCAAGGTAATACCAAGAGATTGAAAAGCATGTGTAGACTCCCATGACTCAGAATATTATTCTGCATAACAGTGCGAATGGGCTTTTGTGCTTTATTCTGTCAAGTGTGTACCTTTGTGTCCTTGAAGAATACTGTAATGCCATTTTTCCCCCTTAAATTGGAATCGGAAAGGAATCACCAAAACACTGAAAACCTGCAAACCAAGTGGAGGACACTCAGAAAAGGCCCCTCGCTGGAGAAGCTCAGTGCCTCCTCCCAGTCAGGGCTCTGCCCTGGAGGTTGTCCCTTTAAATCAGACTTCCTGGTGAGGCTCAGAGATTTGAGCATGCAGCTTCCTGGAGACAGCAGAAGATAAACAATAAACTTTGCAGCAAACTCTTGGACAATAAGCCCCACGTGGCCATCACAAGAAGCAATTATAAGCACTGACAATGGCTATAGCATTTCCAACAGGAATGCAAATCTTGATAAACACAGCAGAAACATGCTACCCCACACACCTGCACAAACTCAACTAACTTAAAAAAAAAAAGTAATTCCTAGCTTCTCATCAGATTGAGAAATAGTTGCTTCAAAATCTGGCACTCTCTTTTTTTTTTTTTAAATCATTGTCTAAAAGGAAAGCAGTCAGGTCTTCGTTAAAGTGCCACCACCCATTAGATGAATACTGCGAAGGCCAAGTGTCTCCAAGAGTCACTTAATCCATGTCTCTCTGTAAGGGACATTGATCACCCTCTGGAGACTTTACAGCTCAAACCCCTTCCTAGGCTTGGGGAAGCCCTAACTCAGAAATCACAGTTCCCACATTCCACCAAAGGAGATGAGGATGCCAATATTCACTTTCCCAGCTTCCCTTGCAGCTAGAGCACAAGAGCATGAGCGAGGCTCAGCCAATCAGATACTCCCACTTCAGACTTGGCATCAGAAACTGGCATGCAAAGCAGTAGGGACTCTGCAGACTCGGTTCTGGTGAGGGTGGGGACAGCTCACAGAGGAAGCAGTGAGTGCAGACTGCATAGCCATCCTATATAATAAAATCCTAATATGCTAAGTGTCCAGTCATCTGGTCAGCTGTTCAACCAAAGTGTAATATTCTAATATGCTAAGGCCACTCAACTGCTCGCTATGACACGCACTGACCACCAGGAGGCAGATAGTCAACCAGTCATAATGATGTGCACTGACCACCAGGGAGCAGACGCTCTGATAGGTTAGCTTGCTGCTGGCGTCAGACCCTGATTGTACATTGGTGGGGTCCCTCAGCCTGGCCTGTGCCCCCTCACAATCTGGGACTCCTCAGGGGATATCAGAGAGCTGGTTTTGGCCCAATCCTGCAGGTCAGGCCGAAGGACCCCACTGGTGCATGAATTCGTGCACCAGGCCTCTAGTGTTCTATAACTGGTGTCGGTGGACCACCAACACCCACCCAGTAATGGCAACAATGGTATCCTTGTAGGAAATGTTTGGTAGTGTAATTTGGGGTTGTTCCTGGGTCCCTGATCCCTCCAAAATTATCTGAGCTTCTTACTAGTATATCCTTTAATACATTCATTTTCTGCTTAATCAGAAGTGGGTTTTATTGCTAGAGTTCAGTTCATGCACAAAGAACACAGAAAGGGCTAGAGCTGAAGTACTCCAGAAATCAATCCCAAGATTATTCTTTTTTCTTTTTAATGTATTTTTATTTATTTTAGAGAGGAAGAGAAAGGGAGAGAGAGATCATCAATGAGCACTGTATTTTCTCTCTCTCAACGTCAGTGATGAGTGAGAATCATGTTTCGGCTACCTCCTGCATGCCTCCAACTGGGGATTGAGCCTGCAACTCAGGTATGAGCCCTTGACTGGAATCGAACCTGGGACTCTTCAGTCCACAGGCTAATGCTCTATTTACTGAGCAACACCAGTCAGGACCCCACAGATGATTCTAAGCCTAAGGACTGGATGGCTTTTTTCACACCTCAAATTCAACCTGAACGCTGACCCCTGGCCTATAAGGCCCTGCATCAGTGGGCCCATGTTTTCTTGCTGGACCTCACCTCATTCTACTCTTCACCCTCCTCTCAAACTCTGGTCACGCTTGCTGTTCTTTATTAGGCTCTTTCCTGCCTCAGGGCGTTTGCACTTGCTTTCCAGAAAACTCCTCCGGCTCTTCTCATTGCAGCAGCTTCCTTCTCATAGTTCAGTCTCAGGTTACAGAAGGCCTTCAATGACCAGGCTGTCTAAGAGACCACACAGCACACCCCACCATCCTCCGTCACAGTACCCTGTTGATTTCCTTTCCAGCACATATCCTATGATTAATTTATTACATTATTAATAACAATAGCAACCACCACTGTTTGGAGGCTTGCTAGGTGTCAGACACTAGGCTAAACTCATTTAATTCTATTACTACCCTATGAGACAGGTACTTTTGTTATCCCTAGTAAATAGATGAGGAAACAGAAGTTGTCCAAGCTGCCAAGCTTGGCGCTGACAATAGGGATTTGAACTGAGGCCTGCAGTGTGGGCTCATTTCACTTGCTCATTCAGACAGTGGCCTGACAGCAATGCCATAAGCATCACCCCCGGTGCCGGCTCTGGGCCACAGGACAGAACGGGCTCTCCAGAGCCTACAGCCTGTGATCCAGATCTTCCACCTGGCAGTCTCTGTTCTATCCATGGCCCTCCTCAAGGGGGAAATGCAGCTAAGCAGGTGTAAAGAGGGGCCAGAGGTCCTTTATTCCACAAAAAAGTGCCCAACTCTGTGCTGAAAGTGTCTGCAAACAAAAATCCCACAGCGGAGCTCACAGGACAGTGCTTTCTGCTCAACCTGCCCAATTCCACAGCCTTAGGGTGTATGGGAGTCACCACACTGAGGGGATGGAGTGCCGGGCTGAGGAAATGGGGTACCGGGCAAGGGAGAAAAGTGGGGAGCAACATGGGTCATTTGGGGACGGGGGAGATGTTCAAAGGGTCTGTGGAAGGGGCAGATGAGAAGGCTAAGAGATGAGAAGATTGGACTTCCAACTCTAACTTGTAGATTATGGGGGGGGGGGGGCGGGGACAGAACAAGTTGTTGTTTTGTTTTGCTTTGCTTTTTTTTTGGCAAGAGCAGACGTACAACCCGATATGGATTCTTTTTGTCAGGAACAGAGGCCATGGATACTGCTTGAGATGTTTTGGTACCCTGTTTCCTATTTTTCAAAAATATATTTTATTGATTTTTTACAGAGAGGAAGGGAGAGGGATAGAAAGTCAGAAACATCAATGAGAGAGAAACATTGATCAGCTGTTCAATTGCGGTCAAGGGTATGTACCCTATTTCCTATTTTAAATACATCAGCTAAACACCAGAATTTTAACAACCACAGCAAATTCCATGTCTATGCTTCCCGACTCCCTCTCCCTACTGAATGAGAAGTTAGGTAAATTTGCCCTCCCAACAGGAGCTGAGCACTGCCTTTCCCTCTGGAATGTAAAATTACACAGAGCTCTTGCAGCGGAAATTTATGGAGAAACGAAGGAATTCCCCGCTACTTGACCTTACCGCTCCAACCACCTCTGCCCAGATTCCCCCAGTGTGATAACAGGAGCCTCACCTCTGGCTTGTGTCATCGTTAAAATGAAAGGCTCACTTAAAAAAAAAAAAGGACAGGGTCGAGGCACACAGAGCTCCTGTGTTGAATTAGCATCTGGGGGCTGTGGGAGACCAGCAGACAGCAACAGGCCCTGGGAAATGATAGGCTAATGCAGCTGAAGTCAGCCAGGATGACCAGGGCATAGCACCTAGAAAGTAGACTGGAAATTAATAAAGGCCGTGAAGCACAGGAGTTAGGAATAGGAATTCTGAGCCAAACAACCTCGATCAAATTCCAGGGCTATCACTTACTGTGTGACCTCTGCCGATGTACCTAACTTTTCTGCACCTCAGTTTCATCATCTATTAAATGGGGTTAATAAGAGCATCTGCCACACAGGGTCTTTGTGAGGATCAAATAAGTCACTTAAAACAATGCCTGGTACATGATAAGAACAACAGCAACTTCCTGGAGACTACATAAGAATGAGCTTTATAGCAAAATCATGAACAATAACGTCCCATGAGGGATGACAAAAAGCAATTATTAGTACTGAGAATGGATAGGATATTTCCAATAGGGATGCAAATCTATGCAAATAGTTGTTAGTGCTATCATTATAATATAAAATATGTATTACGATAAATAATAAAAACATATTTTTAAATATAGGACATGCAATATTATACAAATAATCCTATGTAATAAAAGAGTAACATGCAAATGTGACCATACCTTGGCTCCTGATTGGCTATGCTACCACCCAATCAGGAGCGGGGGGCAGGGCCAAGTGGCACAAGTGCCCGGCCCTGGGGGTGGAGACAAAGCTGCGGCGGTGGTGGCGGAGAGCGCCTGGCCCTCAGGGGCAGAGACGAGGCAGCAGCAGCCTGGCACTCCAGCCAGAGCAGAGAAGACTGAAGGCTCCAGCTGGAGTGAAGCCTCCAGCCGGCCAAAGCAAAAACAGAAATAGCAGCCAGAGGGAAGGCCTGGGTCCCACGTTCCAGAGGAAAGCTGGTCCTGGCAGCCAGGGGAAGGAAAGCCTATTGCATGAATCTTCATGCAATGGGCCTTTAGCAGTATTATAATGTTTTAAGCCAGTTTTTAAAAAAAGAGTTTCTCAGCAGAAGTTCGGAGTTTGAGGAGAGGTGCCCAGAAACAGGTGCCTGGGTGGTGCTTGTGCAGTGGCTGTTGGCCACCTTCAGGGGGCACCAATGTGAGCTGTGGCGCCAACTTGCTGGGCCAGAGCCTGGGCTCCACCACATAGGATTTCCTCAATTCGGCAGAGCAAATAATAATAGCGCCTTCTCCATAGTTTGTGCCAAGCACTCAATTTCATATGCACTTTTCACATATAATTTTCCCACAACCCTGTAGATCACATGCAATTATGATGTCCATTATACAAATGAGAAAATGCATGGCTCAGCAATATTAATCAAATTTGCAAAGGGCATGCAGCTAGACTGATACCCAGAAAATCTGACTGGAGCCGGCTCTCTAATCCCTCAATTCTCAGACCCGTATAGCATGAGAAGTGTGCACCACAGCCCCTCTGCAGGATGCAAGGGGTAACCAGAGAGGGCACAGGAATCATCCTTAAGAAGGGTGTACGCCATGACCACCTTGGGTTTATTCCAGGGATGCAAGGCTTGTACAATATTTGCGAATCAATAAATATGATACATCACATAAACAAAATGAAAGACAAAAATCACACGATCATATCAATAGACACAGAAAAAACATTCAACAAAACCCAACACCCATTTTTTATTAAAAGACAAACAAACTCTCATCAAAGTGGGAATAGAGGGATCATATCTCAACATAATAAAGCCCATATATGACAAACCTAGAAACATCACCATATTCAATAGGCAAAAACTAAAAGCATCTCCCCTAGGAACAGGAACAAGACAGGGATGTCCGCTTTCACCACTCTTATTCAATATAGTACTGAAAGTCCTCGTCACAGTAATCAAACAAGAAGAAGAAATAAAAGGCATCCAAATTGGAAAGGAGGAAGTAAAACTGTCATTATTTGCAGATGGCATATTGTACACAGAAAACTCAAAAGATTCCACCAAAAAAACTATGTGATTTAATAATGAATTCGGTAATGTAGCAGATACAAAAATAATACCCAGAAATCAATGGCATTTTTATATACCAACTAGAGGCCTGGTGTACAAATTCATGCATCAGTGGAGTCCCTAGGCCTGGCCTACAGGATCAAACTGAAACTGGCTCTCCAACATCCCCCGAGGATTCCTGGATTGTGAGAGGGCACAGGCCAGGCTGAAGGACCCCACCAGAGCATAATCAGGGCCGGGAGGGACGTGGGAGGTTGGCTGGCAGAGGAGGAGCCACGGGAGGTTGGCTGGCCGGCTGAGGGTAGGGACCACAGGAGGTTGGCTGGCCATGGGAGGTTGGCTATGGGAGCATACTGACCACCAGGGGGCAGTACCTGCATTGAGCATCTGTCCCCTGGTGGTCAGTGTGCATCATAGTGACTGGCTGACTGGTTGTTCGGTCTTTTGGTCACTTAGGCTTTTATATGTATAGATAATAATCTCTCAGAAAGAGAATCTTAAAAAAAATCCTACTTACCATTGTAACAAAAAATTAAGATACTTAGGTATAAACTTATCTAAGGAGGTAAAAGACCTGTACTCAGAAAACTACAAGACATTGAAAAAGAGATAGAAGAAGAAAAAAAAAAGAGACAGAGGAAGATGTATAAACAAGTGGAAGAATATACCGTGTCCATGGATTGGTAGAATTAGCATCATTAAAATGTCCATTCAGCCAAAGCAATCTATAGATTCAATGCAAGCTCTAGTAAAATAATGGCATATTTCACACATCTACAACAAATACTCCAACAATTTATATGGAACCAAAAAAGACCCGAAATAACCACAGCAGTCTTGAGAAAGAACAAAGTTAGAGGGATCAACATACCAGATATCAGGTTATACCACAAAACTACTGCAATCAAAACAGCCAGGTACTGGCACAAGGCATACAGATCAATGGAAGAGAGCAGAGAACCCAGAAATCGACCCAAGCCATTACGCTCAATTAATATTTGACAAAGGAGGCAAGAGCATACAATGGAGTCAAGACAGTCTCTTCAATAAATGGTGTTGGGAAAATCGTCAGGTATATGCAAAAAACTGAAACTAGACCACCAACTTATATTATACACAAGAATAAACTCAAAATAGGTAAAATACTTAAATGTAAGTCGTAAAAACAAAAATCCTGGAAGAAAACATAAGCAGAAAAATCTCAGACATCTCTCATAGCAATATGTTTACCGATACATCTTGGGCAAGGAAAACAAAGGAGAATATAAACAAACTAGTGGCCTGGTGCATGAAATTCATGCACATTAAAAGGGTATTAATTAGAGGAAATAATTTAATATTGCTATTTGCTCTTTCTCTATAATAGAAGTATCAGAGACTAAAGAAAATTAGTAAAATGTATATGAAAACTTTCCTCCTGTGAGAGTCTGGGGCACACCACGGGGCCCAGAATTAAGTCCCCACTCACTCACATGTGCCTCAAAATCACAGACCCAGCAGCACTCCCCTCCCCCCTGCATTGGGGTAGATTCAGACCCCGCCAGTCCCACTCTTGTCAAGCCACCCAGGGCAGGGTGTGTCCTCAGGTGCCCTGGCCCAGCACCAGGATGGAGGTGTGGCCTGAGGTCCCCCATCAAGTCCCACCAGGTGGGAGACACGACCTGAGGTCCCCCGTCAAGCCCCACCAGGCAGAGGAGCACAGCCTCAAGTCCCCTGGCCCAGCACCGGGAGGGAGGTGCAGCCTCAGGTTCCCCATCAATCCCCACTGGCACAGGGACACAGGTTCAGGTCCCCTGTGAAGCCCCGCTGGGTCGGGGGCATAGCCTGAGGTCCCCTGTCAAGCCCAGCCAGGCAGGAGGGATACAGCCTCAGGACCCCTGGCCTGGTGCTGGGATGGAGGGTATGGTCTGAGGTCCCCCAGCCTGGTGCCGGGATCCAGGTGTGGCTTGAGGTCCCCTGTCAAGCCCTGCCAGGTGGAGAGAACAGTCTGAGGTCCCCTAACCCAGCAACAGGATGGGAAGTGCACCTTGAGGTCCCCTGTCAAGCCCTGCCAGGTTGGGAGTGTGGCCTGTAGTCCCTGTCAAGCCACACCAGGTGGGAGGCACT
Organism: Antrozous pallidus; assembly: GCA_027563665.1. Lineage (NCBI taxonomy): Eukaryota > Metazoa > Chordata > Mammalia > Chiroptera > Vespertilionidae > Antrozous > Antrozous pallidus. The sequence continues at coordinate 16,707,278 of CM050524.1, read as the reverse complement.
GCCTGAGGTCCCCCAGCCTGGAGCTTGGGTGGGGGGAAGCAGCCTGAGGTATCCTAGCCCCGCACCAGGGTGGGAAGCACACCTTGAGGTTCCCTGTCAACACCCTCTGGACTGGAGGAGAGTGTAGGCCTCCCTTCCCTCATGCTGCGGCCACACCCCCTGCCGGCCTCCCATCCAGCTGCCACAACCACTTCATGCTCTGTGAGCAGGTATGCATAGGGAAGGCTGGGCCAGGATAATTGGGAGGGGTGATGGAGGGCCAGCATCCTGGGTGAGCTGGGCCTCACAGCCTCTCTGCTTCAGCTCCCAGCACCCCGGACCTAAGGAGTAGTGCTTTCACAGGGGCCTGGCAGGCGCTGGATATGGCGATGCCTTAAAAACAGAAGAAGCCCCCTTTAACTCTGGCTGGAAGTGCGTTGAGAACTTATGGTCGGGGGAAGCAGCCCAACATCAGGGCTGAAATAAGACCTTGGGTAGCCTCCGGAGGGGGCAAACCAACAGTAAAAGGCATCTTTGAAACAAAGACATTTGAACGTACAGTGGATTTTAGGTGATATTAAAGAATTACCTTAACTTTTCAAGGTGTGACAATGGCTGAATATTTACTTCTTTTTTAAAGATACTCATCAGAGGATATTTAAGTGGGAAACAACTTTCTTTGAAAGTATGGTGGTGTTCTGGCCCAGCCCTCCCCGCACCACGGACGCCTCAGGAACGAGCCTCTCCTGCTGGCTCGCTAGGCCCTCAAAAACACCCCGTGCAGAGGCGTGGTCCCTGCTTCGTTCCCCACCCCGCCAGTGTGAAGAGAAGCGTTCCCCGCCTATGCTGGTGTGAAGCAAAGTGTTCCCCACAGGCGTGAAGCACTTGAGGCTCCGGCGTGAAGGCGTGAAGGGAAGTGTTTACTGGCGTCCAGGCAAGCCATGGCCATGCCCCCCAGTCATGCCCCGCACTCCTGACTGGCTGGTAGCATAGCCAATCAGGAGCCAAGGTATGGTCACATTTGCATGTTACTCTTTTATTAGATAGAATGGGACTACATCAAAACAAAAAGCAAAAGCACAACAACAAAAAAACACCCATCAACAAAATGAAAATGGAGCCCACTGTGTGGGAGAACATATTAGGCAATCATACATCTGATAAAGCGTTAATATCCAAAATACATAAGGAACTCTTACAACTTAGCAAAAGGATGACAAACAATCCAATTAAAAAATAGGCAAAGGACCTAAATAGACAGTTCTCTAAAGTGGATATACAGATGGCCGAGAGACTATGAAAAAATGATCAGTCATTAATCATCAGAGAGATGCAAATTAAAATGATAATAAAATATTACCTCACAGCTGTCAGAATGGCTACCATCAACAAATCAACAAAGGATAAGTGCTGACAAGGATATGGAGAAAAGGGAACCCTAGTACACTGCTGGTAGGAATGTAGACTGGTGAGCCATTATGGAAAACAGTATGGAGGTTTCTTAAAAAATTAAAAATGGAACTGCCATTTGACCCAGTGATCCCACTTCTAGGAATATATCCTAAGAAACCTGAAACACTCAACAGAAAGAACACATGCACCCCTATGTTCATAGTAGCGCAGTTTACAATGGCCAAGACCTGTAGACAGCCTAAGTGCCCGTCAGAGGAGTGGATAAAAAAGCTGTGGTACACTGACACCATGGGATACTATGCAGCTGTAAAAAAAAGGGGGGGATCTCTTACCCTTTGAGATGGCAAGGAGGGACCTGGAGAGAATCATGCTAAGCGAAATAAGCCAGTCAGAGAAAGACACGTATCAGATGATCTCACTCGTATGTGGGATCTAATGAACACGATAAACTGATGAACAAAATAGATCCAGAGACATAGAAGCATGCAACAAATTAAAGAATTTTAGAGGGAAGGCAAGGGTGGAGGGGTGGGAGAGATTAACCTGGGAACTTATCTGCATGGATGCATAGCCCATGGACACAGACAATAGTGTGATGAAGGCCTGGAGGGGGCGGGTGCAGGGTGGAGGGGGTAAATGGGGAATAAAAAGGGAAACATCTATAATACTTTCAACAATAAAAAAAAAATTTTTTTAAAGGGTGTGTGTTTTCCCATTGTGGATATCTGCCCTTATGGTAATTGCCAGGCAGTGAAACTCCCCCATGTTGAGCACCTGCTACCCACCAGGTACCATGTCATCGCATCACTGTCATCTCATCACCATGGCAACCTTCAATTCAAGGGCTGGAGGGCACTGAGGCTCAAGGAGTTTGAGTTCCTGGCCCATGGTCACAGAGCTTGTCAGTGGCAACACCCCACCACACTTCTGGGTCTGTCCTACTCCCACTCGGACTTGGAGACAGACTCTGAAAATACCCCTTAATGTCCCTCAAGAGCCCCTCTCCCTCTCATTACCTCCCACTCTGATAGCACAAAACTGCTTATTCTGCATCAGGATAATGACCATGGGGGCCGAGCAGGACTGGAGCGCAAACTATAATTACTGCATACAATTTGCATTCCAAATCTGAAACGCATTCAGGGCCTCCCTTGAGACCTGTAATCAGCCTAGCCTCTCCCCAAATCTCTCTTGAAATGAAGACATGGTCCAACTGAGCCACAGCAGTGTTTGGAAACGATGCTTCTGTCCCCAGTGACTGCCACCTGAGGAAAAGCTGCCGAGAAAGGGCCAGGATTGAGTGGGATCTTAAACTCCAGAGAGGTCAAATTCTTCAGTTGTAGAACCAGAAACAAAACAAAACAAAAACCAGCAGCCAGGACAGTGGGCGGGCAGAGCAAGACCAATAAATAACTAAGGCAGGAAAGGCATTACATACACATGGGCCTCAGTGAGAAGTGGATGGACACCCTTCCCACCTTTTATCGAAAGTTGCTGCTTTCACACATCCGGGTGTGGTGGCTCCACCGCCTGGGACAACACAGGGCGCCCTCAAGATCAGCGAAAGGCCTACTGTGTGCACACCAGGAGAACAAATATATCCTCTGAGTTAGAGAAAAGCGTCCGGGGAGGCTCTCCCCATGGACAAAGAACTCTATGATTTGTGTGCTCCCAGGTGGGGAAGGAGAGTGTGGATTGGGGTGTGATGGTGGATATTCCAGAATTTTCATCTCTGCCTGTGGCTTCTTACACCTGAATCAGAGGGATCTGTACTAATAACTTTGGTTCCAAGTAGCTGGAGTTCGGTGGTTAACGATTCACCATAGCCCTACTTTTCTGATTTGCGAGAGAGAGAGAGGGGGCAGACCACATGTCAACTCCCATCACTGCAAATGCTGACTGAAGATTTCCATCTGAAACCTCTATTGAGTTAACGGTATCTGCAAGCTGAATCTGGACTGCCCTAAAAGTCAGAGTGTCCCTCAGACTCTAATGTGCCACAGATCGGGGGGGGATTGATAAATGCAGGTGTGGATCAGCCCTGGGTGGGGCCTGAGATTCTGCATTTCTAACAAGCTCCCAGGTCCTGTTGCTGCCGCTGTCCACGAACCTCACTTTAAGAATCTTTGCTAGGAGACATGCTAGTAGCTTAAGGAGACTGAAAAAAATCATCATTCCCTGTGTTTCTTCTACAATCAAGATGTCAAGTAGTGAAGTTGTTCTAATAGCAAAAATATAAACTCAAACATGATGTATCTTTAACGTTCTTGCTTCTGAGTTATCCCACTGGATAACTGGAGTATTGTTCTTGAAGGAAAACCTTGTTCAGATGCTATTAACTAAGAAAAATCAGCAGATCTGTTGGCAAAGTTTCTTTTCTATTTTTGTGAATAATTTTTTAAATTACAGTTGGTATTGAATATTGTATTAGTTTCGGGTATGTAGCATAGTGCTTAGACATGTATGTAACTTATGAGGTGATCCATCCATAAGTCTAGTACCCACTTGACACCATACACAGCTTTGCAATATTATTGACTATATTCCCCATGCTGTACTTTCCATCCCCGTGACCATTTTGTGATCGCCTTGGCCAAAGTTTCTGGAATAGCCCTGGATCCTCTGAGGTTCAAAGGACCTGCAGCATCACAGGACAATGTGGCGAGGCAACTTGCCTTTACCAGTGTTATCATTCACGGACGCTTCTCTTCCGTGCAGTGGGGTGGCCGACCCGCTCCAGGTGCAGCCATGTGCTAGATGCTGAGTAACCTGCTAACCCAGCCCATCAGCTGTGGCTGGGGGCCTCTTAGGGACTTGAGCACTACCTCATCAGTCATAGGCTACACCTTACCAACCAGACAGCACTTTCATAAAAATCATTCAACCAATTCAACACATTTTTTAAAACTGGCTTGAGCTGGATGCCTCATCCCACTATGCAAACAGTACACAATGAACTCCTGATAGCATCTGCTCACCATTGCCAACATAAACACTGCCAGGCCAGGAATGAGCCCCGTGACTGTAAGCAACAATAGTTGCATGATTTTGTTTAAATAAACAAACCTAACAACACGTGAAAATGTTTTTATCTCCTCCTATGGCTATACCAGAGGCACTATATGTATACACACACACACACACACACACACACACACACACATAGATATATATATATATACATATATACATATATATATCCTATATAATAAAAGAGAAACATGCAAATTTGACCGTACCTTCATGCCTGATTGGCTATGCTACCAGCCAATCAGGAGCAGGGGTGGGGCTAAGTGGCATGAGTGTTGGGCCCCGGGGGTGGAGATGAAACGGTGGTGGCAGCGAGTGCCCAGCCCCCGGGCACTGTGAGGGGAAGTAGCGGCAGCAGCAGTGGTGGCGGCGGCAGCAGGGAGAGCCCGGCCCCTGGGCACTATGAGCAGAAGTGGCGGTGAGCGCCCAGCCCCTGGGGCTGGGTGGTCGCAGGCAGCCAGGGCTGAGCTGAGCAGGTCGATGGCTGGGTGCCCAAGGCCGGGCCATCAGTTGGACATCCCCTGAGGGCTCCCAGAATGTGAGAGGGGGCAGGTTGGGTTGAGGGACCACCCAGCCCCAGTGCATGAATTTCGTGCACCAGGCCCCTAGTGTGTGTGTGTGTGTGTGTGTGTGTGTGTGTGTGTGTATGATCAAGCCCACAACCTGGGCACGTGCCATGGACCAGAATCAAACCCGGGACCCTTCAGTCCACAGGCCAACGCTCTATACACTGAGCCAAACCAGATAGGGCTATACCAGACTTTTAAGACTGAGTTTTTCTAGAAATAAAATCAGTTTCAAGTGTAAGAAACAGAAGGCCACTAAGTGAAAAACACACAGAAAAACAACTTTGTGTTTCTTCCAGAAGTACACATGTGAACATAGGTTTTTTAAATAAGTTACTAGAATTTCTAAAACCAAATTAACTGACTTGCATTGTCTACTTACTGCTTAACAGTAAAGAACTTTTTTCCTATTATTGTCCAGTACACTTTTTTTAAAACTGTGTTTTCATTGATTTGAGAGAGAGAGGAAGGGAGAGAGACAGAGAAATAGGAACATTGATGAGAGAGAAACATCACTGATAGGCTGCCTCCTGCATGCTCTCTACTGGGAATTGAGCCCACAACCCAAGCATGTGCCCTGACCAGGAATCAAACCATGGCCTCCTGGTTCATGGGCCAACATTCAAGCACTGAGCCACACCAGAAGGGCTGCAGCAGAAATATTTCATAATATATTTAAAAAGCTTTATACCACTGTATAACACAAAATTGCATGTAAAAGATACATATAGTAGGCAACAATTGTTTTTAAACCAAACTCTAAAATAGAAAAAAAATGCAAGTGGACAAGTGAAGGGAAATGGGCATTTATTCAAGTAACGAGATGATGTCAAGTAGGAGGGACTCAACGGAGGCGACGAGGTGGGGTGAGCTCATCAGAGTGACTCATGAAACAAGAGGGAGCAGTCACTTCCTGAGCAGTGGGTGCGAGAGAAAGGAGAGCAAAGCAAGAACAAGCATTTAGTGGCATATATTCAGGCCTCTTAGTCACTCTGGATAATAAAATAAGTATATTTTTAAAAAGAAGGGGAAAAAACCATGACATCAAGACCACCAAATAGGCAACAGGAGACTTTATTGTGTCCCAAGAACAGCAAATCTTATCCATTTGTGCCAATTCTGTAGACATGAAAAGATTATTCCAGCCTAAAACTCAAGATTTTCCTTCTTTGAGAAGTTTTAGAATTTGGTGATAAACCTATTGATGCCTGGAAAAAGTTGGACCCCAAGAAAAATGCATTCGACTTTAATTACACAAGCTCCACCATGAAAAATTTATTTGGGGATGGAGGGTATTTTTATGGTGGAAGGGGGAAGCTGGAGGGTATTTTTCAAAAGCCAGGTATCTTTTTTTTTTTAATCCTCACCTTAGAATATGTTTTTATTGATTTGAGAGAGAGATGAAAAGGGGGGAAGAGAGAAAGACACACACACACACACACATACACACACAGAGAGAAACATCAATGTGAGAGAGAAACATTGATCAGCTATCTCCCATATGTGCCCCAAATAGTGATAGAACCTGAAACCTGAATATGTGTCCTGACTGGGAACTGAACCCACCACCTTCTGGTGTATGGGACAATACTCCAACCAATTGAGCCACACCGGCCAGGGCAAGCCATGTATCTTTTTGATACCAAAATTCCTAAGCCAAGTTTTCAATCTTTAGTCATCTGAGTTTCAATAATAAGCTCATGAGAAGGAAAGGCTGCCATATTAGGTATTTTTCTCTAATTTTCCCAAAGTGGTATTCTAAAGTATTATCCCAAGCTATCATCCAGAAGCCATAAAAATAATGTGTTCCAACGCAGTAAGATGCAACTGAGTTACCTATTAATCTTTGGAATATTATTAACTTTTTGTGGGATGATGGTTTAGAGCTGTGATTTCTCCTGGCTATACAGTATTCATTCTTATTAAGGTGCCTTCCTCCCCTCTCAAATATCCAAGTAAGATTTATGGATTTTTTTTATTGTTGTTGTTAGAAAAGGAAGACAAAATTCCTTCAAATTCACCTTTAGAAGTTCTCACCGTTTGAAACTCCTCCACAAACACATGCCATATTTTAAAATTCCATCCTAAGTAGCCATGGAATTTATGGCTGACCATAATCAGGGCTGACCATAAAATGTGCAATTCATTGAGCTTTTCTAACTTAGATTTATGCCTGTTGGGGATGATTTTTATTCTTAAATGCTCAAATCTAAAACTCTACTTCAAACCTGCAGTTTAAACATATGTCTTCTCAACCCCAATTTTCTTCTCCTCGAGTATAAAAATTATGTATTTATATATGCATCCTGTAGTAACTTAAGGAACTCAAAACAAAAACAGAAAAAATGTCAAGTATAACCTCACTTACTGAGAGGAAATCCTTATTAATATTTTGGCATATTTTCTTTCAGTCCTTTTAAATGAATTTTTTTCATAGTTGAATCATTACTATAAGTACAATTTTATTTCCTACTTTAAAAAACTGACAATAAAAAATTTCCCCTGAATGAACACTCTTCCTTAACATCCCCTGTGGTTGCACAACATGCAATCATATGGATAAAACACAATTTACTGCAACTGTCCCACACTGTTGGACACACAGGCTTTTTTCCATTTTTTCTATGATTATAATGACTGCCACACTGAGCATCTCTATGCATAAATCTTAATCCTGGTGAGTTCTCCAGGATAGAGCCTAGAAGTGAAGTTTTTGGGCCAATAACCATAAATATGTTTATGGTTCTTGACACAAATAGCTTTCCAGAAAGATCAGATGAAGTAACACTGGCACTGAACACCTGTGAGAACATCATTCTACTGCACCCTCGCCAGTATGTCAAGTTATCACTTCTTAAAAGGCTGATTAGGAGGTTAAGGTTCCACTCCCAGTCAGAGCACATGCCCGGGTTGCAGGCTCGATCCCCATGAGGGGGCATGCAGGAGGCAGCCGACTGATGTTTCTCCCTGGTGGATGTTTCTAGCTCTCTGTCCTTCTCCTTTACACTCTAAAATCGATATAAATATGTTTTTTAAAGGCTGCTTAATTCTGTAGGTGAAAAATAACACTTTAAAAATTTTCCAATCCTTAGACCAACCTACTAAGGTTAATGATTTCAAATGTTCCCTCAATATCAAAATAATCTTCTTCTATCATTCAAATCAAGATGTTAACTTTTCCCACATATAAAAATGCAATCAAAACCACAAACATGAGAAGAATGTAGACACTTGTTGGGTGTTTTCATTAAGCAACTAAGGTGCCATGGTGAAGAAGCCAAGATCAGCAGGTTTGATGTGCCAGGCTGTGACAGTGCGGAGCGACGCCCAGTGCGAAGATGTGAGCAAAATAAACTCAGGCTGAATTCACTGCCAAATTTCTCGAGATACATAAGATTTGAATGACCATAAGTCAACACTTATCAGAACACATTAGAATGTTCAAGAATATATCTAGACTACATTAAAATTCATTTAATACCTTTTTACACAAGAAATCTTTCCTCCCTCTAAATCAGTGCATAATCGCACATATCACCAATGTGTGTGTGTGTGTGTGTGTTTATTTAATAACACATACATGGAAAGAGCAAATGGTCCAGATTCAGACTTCCATATCCCAAGGCCTAAAAATTGATCACTCTATAACATGGAAAAATATTAGATAAATGAACATTTTTTTCTATTATGCTGGTAATGTTTTGGGATACCTTTGCCACATTCTCTTTCCAGAAAATTTACCCCACTTTTCCCAATGTTGCCCACAGTTTCTGATGAATGGATATAATAGGGGAAAGTATTTATTCAGCAGTTAGTGTGTCATAGACTCAGTGCTAAAAACCTGATATGGATTATTTAATTTAATTCTCATAAGAACCTTATGAGCTAGATACAGTTTTCAGATGGAAAGTCTGAGTCCTAACTTTCTGGCCTCAGAAGGAAGAGCTGAGGAGATCAGTTTTCTTGGGGGTTTTGGGGTGTGGCAACTGAGACTATCCGGTGAGCTAAAAACAAACTGACAAACAAAAACACACTATAGGAACAAAATAAAATCATGGTTCTCAACTGAATAAAAAGGAACAAAAAATCCAACCAGATTCAATGCATGATCCTTGAATGGTTGTAGGGGAAACCAACTATTAAAGAAATATAAATATAGACTGAATGCTGATTGGTAATTTCCTTAGGTTTGATAATTATTTTCTTAGGTATGATAATGTAGGAAAACATTTTTATGCTTAGGACATATATACTGAAGTATTTAGAAATGAAGGGTCATGATATCCACAAATCTGAAATAAACCTATATAATAAAAGGCTAATATGCAAACCGACCGAATGGTGGAACAACCAGTTGCTATGATATGCAACTGACCACCAGAGGGCAGACACTCAATTCAGGAGCTCTCCCACAAGGGGATCGCCGCTCAGCTAGAAGCCAAGCTCATAGGCTGGTGAGCAAAGCAGTGGTGGCAGGAGCCTCTCTCGCCTCCACAGCCGCGCTAAGGATGTCTGACTGCTGACTTAGACCCATTCCTAAGGAGAGGGCCTAAGCCATCAGTCAGACATCACCCACGGGCTCTTGGACTGCGAGAGGGTGCAGTTTGGGCTGACGGACTCCCGCCCCCCCAAGCAAGTTCATGAATTTTATGCACCAGGCCTCTAGTTTAGTAAATAAAAGCCAAATTATATAAATAGCTAGAGATGGATAAATAGGTAAAGCAAAATGTTAGCAACTATTGATTCTGAATGGTGGGAGTTCATTGCACTTATCTTTCAACTTTTCATGTTCAATTTTTTCATAATAAAAAGTTGAAAAATAGCACAGAGTAAAAATAATAATCCTGAAACTCCTTACAAAGATGCCTGACACCCCCTCTCCATAAACCACACTCGATAGTTGTCCCTCCCCTGCTGGAACAAACATTGTGCATACATCTTCAATTTGGCCCCAGATGAAGCTGTTGTTTGCTTTTAGGGTGCATGATGCACAAAAAGCCCATGTTGGGGTCTAGAATCACCTTCACCTCATCGGGATCAACAGAGTGAACAGCAGGCTCACCATAAATCTAACGCTCTAGCTGAGTTATAAATTCTCTCCCAACCTCTCTTCAGTGAGCAACTTTAGTTGCACCTGCATAAATTAAATGCATGTCTGATACAACTCTATTGCACCTTCCTCAAAGCACAGCTATGATTTTAAATTAAAACCTTATCTGCTCATAAACAAGTAATCAGCCTCATTCCCCCTTTTTTCTAAATGAATGTTAAGTCAAGTCAGCCCTAATGATACAAAAACACACCATTCTGCACAGAACATTGCCTCCTCTCTGAACACAAGAGGTCTGGGCACTGGTGGTCCATGATGTTGCTGCAACATCTAATCCAGTTGGTTCCATTCCCAGTGCCAGGTGGAAGTCAGCAGTAACAGTCGTGCTATTCCTATTATAAAAAGGCTGGTCCAAGAGTTGTGTTCATTGAGATTTCCAGAGTTCATGGCAGAAGGAGAAAGCCTATGTAGGAGATGACCAATGTGGGAGGCCCAAAAATCAAGTAAGAGAAAAATTTTCATCATCAGGTATATATATAGGGCAGCCCATTTAAAAACAAGACCTATGCAATTAAGTCGAAATGAGCATTTCAACTTGCTTTTAGGGAATATTTATTTGAATTACTTAAGATGAATACATTTGTAAGTATGTTATCTTCAATAATAATCATGTTAGTAAGTAGAGCATGTGAGTGCTAAACATAGATTGGAAAGGGTGGAAGAGCAAAAGATACCTAATATTCATAAGGTACCTGGTTACTGTTTGTTATGCACTAAATATGTATGAGACTTACGAGGCACTAAGTATGCATGGGCACTTGCATACATGAGACCTTATTTCAGCTACCACTGGAGACACCCACCCTGGCTCCTCTGCCCAAGAAACATAAATGAAACAGAAATTAGGCAGATGTTCACCCAGCTAATTGGCAAACTGCAGCTGCTGACCAGGTATACTTCCCTTGAGTCTTTTTGATAAAGCAAGTGTATGTCATTGGCCCAAGGAATCTTCAGTCTGTGGGCCTCTTGCTTGAACTTGAACTCTGGCCCTTGCAACCACATCAGCAGTGGAGAAGGCCGATGCAATAGAGAGAAAGGATGTGTTGGCATTGTAAACCTCAGGATTCAGATGGGATCCTTCCTCCCATCTGCATCCTTTCTATAGTTCAACATACTCATCTTTCCCCCACTTGCTTCCAGCTGTGTGTTTCAATTGGTTCAATTGACAGTGTGATGTGAGCACTTAAAGGAGGGGGTGGCTGTTTAGTCACAATGAGCCAAACCCCGTCAAATCCATTAAATGGGCCACATTCACTGGGAAAAGAAAAAACTGATGAGAGAGAAGAAAAGTTTAGTGACAGGACTTTCACTAACCTCCATGCAAGAGGCTTCACTTCCCATCCCCAGCTTCTGACATGGGCGGGAAATAGATAAACAACATTTAACACGGAAGGGGAAAAGGGAAACTGAGGGGAAGGTTCAGCTTCAGAAAATAAATTTTCCAAATTGGTGTAATCCTTCGTTTCTCAAAAATACCATCCCCACCAACGTCTTCAAACTGCCTGAGGGCCTTTAGGAGGTGACAAGATCACTGCTAGGATATTGTCTGTATAATAAAGGCTAAATTATTAAAATAAAAAATGGGAGACAGGCTCCCTGAAAAGTTATAAATGTGACAAACCACAAAGCAACACTCAGACTGATTGTGGGCCACCTATTTTTTTATTGCAAAGAAAAACGTTAAAGGTCCACAAAGATTACATTTCAATCTCTCAAAATAAGACTGTGTCATCTACCCTCTTCCATCCTTCCGAGGGGCCTCAGTCCTTTCTCACATATACTCAGCTGGCCTGCTCCCTCCACTTCTCCCACTACCCAGATCTCTAGAATCCAGGCCCACCTTTTACTTAAAACCCCCAACTCAGCTCTACTATTATAGAAATGGTCTCAACCATTCCAGAATGTAATTTCCCAGGGGCTGCTAGTATTTCAATTAACCTACGGAACTGCTGTTTTTTGTCCCATGAGCAGTCTAACTTTTGCTCCCAGATCAGACTGTCAGAAGTGAAAAATATATATATATCGAACCAAATAGGAGTTTTGTTCACTTGAGAAATGGGGGAGACTTAGGTAGACAAGAATTGCTTGCATCTGTCTAGTGCCTCTGCCCTTCTTCCTCCATGTTACTATGGTTACCTTGGGAGCCATCATAGGGGTATGGCAGAGCTCCGTTTCATGGCCATTGCTGACTGATCCAGGAGTATCCACCTGACCAAGCTGGGCAAATCAAAACCCCTCCCTAGTAATGTTGGCTGTGAGAGCTAAAAGGCTGACTCTCTGCAGATGGCTGCAAGTCCAAGGTATAAGAAATGGAGGAAGTCAGTCTGCAGGAAAAAAGGCAGCGAATAACAGAGAAGAGTCGGGAACCTTCATGGGGTCCTGGTAACTAGTTCCAGGGGCTTCTGAGGCCCCAAGGCAGCCCATGAGACATTCCCCACACCTCTGTCATTAAAAATTCTCCCTTGCTTTTAAGCCAATTTGGGCTGAGTTTCTATCACCTGCAACAAGATTTCCTAATTAATCCACAAGACCAAAGTCAAAGTATCTTTCACCATGCACAACTCTAGAACAGAAAGGGAATAACTGAATTGGTAACTGTATAACATAAACAGAAGCATCTATAAATTCCGCATCAAAAATGCAGGATTAGCACAGCAGAAATATATGCCACTGTCCCCAGAGACCTCACATGTGACCAAAAAAAGAAACTGCTTTTGACTCTAAAAATGAGCTTCCATGTGCCCGGCGTATTTTTGGTGTCAGCAGACGGAAGATGACATGAGCTTTTCCTCACAGGTGTCAGCATCTAATCGAGGGCTGGCTGCTCCCCCTCCTGAAGGGAAATGAGACAAGAGGTCTAAGCGGAAACCGGAGAGAGTCATTTTTTCCTTTTGAGGGGGCACCACACATGGAAAAGGCATCTAATACGTACACATTTATAAAACAGACATTTCAGGCTGTAGAGACTCCTAGTTATAAGCAGCTAATATTTTCTGCACCCTTAACTCAATGGAGGCATTATTGGGATCACTTAACACATTACGGCCAAGTCTCATGTTTTGCGAAGACAGCATTGTTGTCTCAGTTTTGCAGATAAGGGGCTTGACGCTCTGAAAGGTGTCTTGTCTGAAGTTTCCAGTTGGCATTCTGACCCCCAAGAATGTGCCTTTTCACCACTTAAGCTTTTACAATAACTGCCCCAAGCTGTCCACCAAGCTCGGAGGTTGGGCTGTGCAGGGGCAGCAGACAGTCAACTCCCCAGGATGCATGGAGACTATCAGGGCAGCAGGGAGGTGGGAAGATGGGGAAGACAGTACACTGGGGGGGGGGGTCCTTTCTTCTGTGCACCCAGATTTTATCAGTCCCCAGATGTTTGCTACAGCACATGCTCAATAATGCACCCTGATGATCTCTAAGCATCCAAAACTTTACAATAAACCTCCTCTTGCTTATGGAAGACTGTGATTGTGGAAGAAGTTTGTTTTTAATTATTACAAGTTTATTGTTTTCACTCATTTTAATATATATATTCTCTCTAAAGAAATCAGACATTACAAAAATACTCAAGTAACACAGCAGCAATTCCCTAGGACCTCACCAACCACAAATTGTCAGTCCATAGTGATCGTCCTTCTGACTTCTTTCTGTGTCTATATTAATATATTATCTCCTTACAAAAGGGGATTGTTTCAGTTTTTGTTATTTGAGTTTGCTTTTCTTGACTTACTGACTTAAAGCTATACATACATGTTTTACATTATGTGCTTCTGCATCATTTGCACTCATTCAGCAATCACATGGCTGAGAGCACAGGCTCTGAAGCCAGACTGCAATGGGACCTTGGGGATGTGCAACTAAGATTCTGGGCCTTAGTTTGTCCATCTGGAAAGTGGGCATAATAACAGTACCTACCTATTAGGATTGTTGGGAATGTGATGACATACAAAACACTGGAAACAGTAGCTAATAATGAAAGAGCTAAATAAATGAAATATATTATTTTAGTGTTATTTCTTATTTGTAACTTAAGAACATTTTTAAAGTATGAGTTAGAGTGAACAATTTGATTTCATTTATTGGACATATATATGTTCTCTTCTGTGCTGCCTATTCAGATTCTTCAATAATTTTCTTATTGGGTTTCCAATTTGGGTTACTGCTTTGCAAGAGTCCTTTGTGGATTAAGGAGGTTAATATAAGGTGAATATGCACATATGTCCCCCACTTGCAAGTAATCTCATACTACCGAGACATTTCTAAAAGGGGCTGGCAAAGAACACAGGTTTGGAATGAGGTGAGCTCCGATTTGAATCCAGCTTTGCTACTCCCTTGTCATGTGACCCTGAGCAAGCACCACCACAAAGCCACTAATGGAGTGGGCAGAATTCCAGAATTCCCCGACATCCCCACGCTCTAGGGTACACACCTTGTAAAATCCCCTGCTTTGGGGAGCAGGCAGAACCTGAGAAGTAATGGGGTCTCATCCCTATAATCATCGACTTTCAGATAATCAAGAGGAAGAGGATCCGGGTGAGCCTCATCGAAGGTGGTGAGCCCTTGAGAGGAAGGAACTGGGCTCTTCCTCAAGTCAATGAGAGGGAAGATTAAGAGATACTTGATGTGAGAGAGATTCTCTATTGCTGGCTTTGGAGATGGAAGGAGTCACCTGCAGGCACCTGAGAACTGCCTCTAGGAGCTAAGTGTGACCCCCAGTTGCCAGCCTGCAAAGAAACAGGGAACTCAGTCTTATAACCAATCACCTGAATGAGGTTGTAAGAGACCCAGGAGCCTCAGATAAGACCCCACCCCAGCCCACACCTGATTTCAGTCTTGTGAGACCCTGAGCAGAGAACCCAGCCATGCCATGCTCAAACCCCCAACCTACAGAGCTGTGTGCTGATGGACGGGTCTGGTTTCAAGCTGGTAAATTTGTGGTGATTTAGAAAACTTTGCCAGCCCCTTTTAGAAATGTCTCGGTAGTATGAGATTTCCACATCTCTAAACTGAGGATGAGGTTCAAATGACATCTTCCTCTTGGGATCGTTCTGGGAAGTAAGATATGCCTTCAGTGCTCAACATAATGCCTAATACAATGAAATGCTGGGGTGAGTTACCTGGGATTAATGGAGCTGTTACTGTTGTTGTCATAATTACTGATACAAAATGAGGCAATGAATTATTTTTTCATAAATACAGTAGGAAAGATCAAAACTTTAAAACTGAAGTCCAGGAGAGCAGAAGGGAATGAAAGGGGATAGTGGGTGATGAAAAGTTTAGCACAGGACACTCCCTTGTTTTATAAAGATATTCATGTCTAAACTCCTTGGGAAAAAAGTATGTATGTTCTCCGCCTTGTTTTGAAGAGGCAGTGTGCTCTAATGGCCTGGGGACAGACAATCCTGCGTTCAAGTGCTGGCTCTGACACTTACTACAGAGGTGACAGATATGCCAATTAGCAGATATGGGCTCAGTTTCCTAGTCTCTGAAGTGTGAATAAATACCATCTATCATGTGGGACTGCCAAACCCTTGCCTGGAGCCAATGTATAGATATAAAAGGCTAATATGCAAAGTGTCCCCTCGGGACTTTGACCTGGAGACCAGAGTTTGATGGCTCATTATGACGTGCGCTGACCACCAGGGGGCAACTTGGAGCAAAGGAATGCCCCTGCCAGCAGCCAGGGAAGGAAGGCCACAGCCGACAACTGGCAGCTGGAAGGTCACGATTGGCCCTGATCACCAGCCAAGCCCAGGGACCCTACCCATGCACGAATTTCATGCACCATGCCTCTAGTGTCCAATAAATGAATGAAATGTACAAAGTGGGGCTGGCAGAGAAGAGAAAGCCAGAAGCCTTCTTCTGCAGAGTAGCCGTGGTAAGGCCACAATAAACAATAACCTGACAAGGTGTGCTCTAAGTATCAGAGATCATGTGACTCTACTGAATCATGAATTTCAGAGAATTTCAGTCTGACCTTCAAGAACCACTTGGCTACACGGAGCGTTTGTCAACCTCCTTCCAGACAAACTGGGATGTGTTAAGGCAGAGGAACAGGCACAGGATTACTGTCTGAAGACATGGTTCTAGTCCTGACTTCTAACTCTGAGTGACCCTAGGAGCAGTCATCCTGATTTCCTGTCTAGCAACTAACTACCTTTAGTTATAGCTCCAAACTCCTCCTTGGAGCAAATGCCCCTTCCCCACCACAGTAAGTGGCCCTAGTGGAGCTATCAATCACAAGCCCTATCTACCCAACTCCCTCAGAAGGAGCACGTGACCAAGGCCTGTCCAGTTCTGTTTACCACACAGTGATTGGCCAAGGTATGTGACCCAAGAATCAGAATCCTACACTGGGATTTCATTTGTGGACCCTGGAAACCAAAATTCTCTCTTTTCTCTGGGAATGTATGGCTGTTTGTGATCGATCACCTTCTCCAAAAAAGCCCACATGTAGTCGGTAAAGACCAATACCCCAAGAGTCACCGAGCTGAGAGGGAGAATCCCAGAACAGCACCACACTTGAAGCCTACCCATCTCAGTGCCCTTCCATCAAATGAATCACTCAACTCCCCTGTCCCCTTCACTGAGTTTCTGTCACTTGTATCTAAAACAGTCCTGACTAAGACACTTTGGTAAAGCCAGAGTCTAAAAATGTTTTCCCAGATAGCCTAAGCAAGAGTGAAAAGGCACTGGAGAAAGAGACAAGATGAGCATAGCCCTGAAACTTGATTGGTATTTAACTGAAATCTCAGTTCTGATACATAATACAATGCCTTGCACACAGGAGGTCTTACTAAGTATTTCCTAGGTAACCAATAGGCAATGGCAGAAATTGTGCTCCTGAAATTTTCACATTTCTAGGGTAAGTTTCCTCCCTGAGTCAGTGTCTGTCTGCCTCTCTCTCTCTCTCTCTCTCTCTCTCTCTCTCTCTCTCTCTCTCTCTCTGTCTTTCAGCTACAGCAAATATTTTCACAAGGGTAGAAATTTTGCGCTCATCTGCCCCAACCAGATGGGAACCAGATGTGCAGGGAGCACCTGACAGAGGAGCTGTCTCAAAGCAAGATACCCCAGGGTCCTGCCTTCTCATCCCCCCGATTCTGTTCTGGTTTCACTTGTAATATTCCCACCATAACTGCCCCAACCCAGACCATGGTCTTGGCTTCTCTCCATGACTGAATCTGTAGAACCCAGGGGTCTGGTGAGAGCACCACCCCTTGCCTGGAAGGGTAGGGGCGTCCTAAGGGGTGGGTACACCTAGGGCCTGTCTCCTTAAATAAGCGTGGGAACCGAAGGATACAATCTGTAGTTAATACCAATGGCAACTCGTGAAAGGGATAAACTGCTTGGTAAGTAGAAGGGACGTGTCAGCCAAGTGTCACCAGCCCTGCCTTAGCCTCTGTACAACCAAAAACTCCAGCCAAAGAAAAGAAAACCGCAAATGCTACTCCAAACACCTTGAGGAGCGATGCAGATCTCGGTGCATGTTTCCCAGAAAGGCGAAAAGGGAGGTGCAACACAGTCCACTCAAAAAGACTTTCCCTAAAGGTATTGAAACTCTTTCCCCAAAATGTCTGCTCCTTAAGCCGCCAACCATGCCTGCCCTCCCTGTGCTCTGTCCCCAGCTCCCCTCTTAGCCCTCATGTGTGTTCCTCCCCACGTCTCATCCACAGCCAGACGGTTCCTTCCCCTCTTGGCCTTTCCAATCTGTTTCTCACCACCTCTTCTCCCCACCCCACCCCCTATTCCACCAATGCCCAGCACCGGGGTGAACTTACACAAGATCCTTTTTCTTTACAAGCTAAAGAGGAATGAAATTCCAAATGCTTACAGTGGTCTTCTCTGCCATACACAGAAAAACGGGAAATTTGCTAGCACAGAGTCCTAAAACCTTACTTTCTCAACAAAGGAGAAAACAAGGCGCTCACAAAATGCCAAGGACAGCAAGTACAGTTCAGTCTGACAGGCCCGAGATTGCAGCTCATGGCAGAACATGTCCTCTGATGGATAATACGTCCTTGCTCTGAGTCGCTCCTGTTCTTTAGTTGCCATCACCATAAGGAGGGTTATAAAGATGTCTGGCTGGGTGGGAATGGTCCCACCAGGTTGGGTTCCCTTCTACCCCCATGTCATGAAGGATTATGCTCCGAGGTGGAGAAAATAGATCTGAACACAGAGCAAACTGGCAATTGGCCAAGGCCCCAAATCACCTCACTCTGGTATATCTTGATCTCAGTTTGTCAAACTTTACCAACAAGTCACAGGGGTCGGAAGAAGTCCAAGTAAGGACAAGAGACCAAGATAAACACCACAACCGCCCTAACCACCCGGCGGACTCGATTCACCCCAAAAAGTCTTGGGGAAATCTGGTGAGCTAAGAATCTGAGGGCTGATATGAAGCCGAAGTCAACACTGCACTAGAATATCACCTATTTGGCTTTAATTAGCCAGGGCAGTTAGTATGTTCTCCTGACTATGAATTATTAACTTTAAATGTTACCACTGCAAAAATAAGGCCAAGAACCTGATAGTCACATGCCTAAACCAAGTGTGTGTCTAACAGGTTCTTCAGCAGCCAGTTCTATAACCAGCGTCCACAAAACATTGAGTAGAAGCGGTCTCACAGTCACAGGTAAGGTAATCAATTGTCCCAGGTTGCCAGGAACTAAAGAGTTTCCCAAGACGTGGGACTTTTACTGCTAAAACCAGGACCATACATGGTCACCCTAGGTGTACCCCAAGCCTTGGCTAGTGACCACTACTGAATCAGAAGGAAGGATAGGGTACATTGAAGGGAGGGTAGATAGGGAGAGAAAATAAATGCCTTAAAAAAGGCCAACTTGCCCAGCTGGTGTGGCTCAGTAGTAAGCACGGACCTATGAATTAGGAGGTCATGCTTCAATTCCCAGTCAGAGCACATGCCTGGGTTGTGGGCTCCATCTCCAGTGTAGGGCATGCAGGAGGCAGCGAACAATGATTCTCTCCCATCACTGATATTTCTCTCTCTCTCCCCCTCTCCATTCCTCTCGGAAATCAATAAAAAAATTAAGGCCAATTTACTGTCAGGAGGTCTAATCTCTCCTTAGACCTATTTTGTCAATAAAAGGTTCATTGTCAACAACTTTGGTAAATGCTGCAAACTCCATCCATTCTCCTTACTGTAGTTTTCATACACATCAACACTCAAAGGTCTGAGAAGTCCTGCAGCAGTGGACATACTTAATTTTGTGCTCTCACTGTGTCCCATGTTTATTTGACCACACAAGTCTTTTTTCACTTAATGGTGATGATCATCCAACTGGACATACTTGGAGAAATTCGGGCCTTACCCACAAAGTCATAAACAACTTAGGAGTTACCTGACATATTCAGTAAGACCTACACATCTATTTAAGAGATAAATCCATTTCTCCTTGTACTCAATGAAAGCATACTGTAAACTTAGCTAAAATAAAGCCATGATCTGTGTTTTTTAAATAAGACACAAAGACAATGCCTGAGATCTATGTAGAATATTAACCAGCAAAAAAACAGTGCTGAAAAGACCAAAGAAACTTGAAACACAATCTGAAGTGGATTTTGTGTCTGATGGATGTGAAATGATTCATTTATTCATCCATTCATTAAACAAATTAGTTAAGCACGTATTGTGCAGAACTAGGAATACAGCAGTGAACAAGAGAGAGAGAAGGTCTCTACATACCTGATGCTGGGGCTTCCGAGCCTAAATTTCCGTCAGAGCTAACTAAAATCTTAACGATGAGAAGCACGTTCAGGGGTTCACAGAAGGGGCCTCTAGCTCAGACTCGGGGTGGTCATGATGGTTTCCCACAGGAGATGTCAAGGTTTAGACTCAATGGATGAAATGGGTGGGCCAGCTCTCGTGTGTATAGGAGTGTGGTGCTAGCCTGCTGGGGACAGTGTTCTGGGCAAAAGAAACAAGGTGTGCAAAGGCCTGGTGTGAACCAGAACTCAGAGCATTCTTTATATGTGTTAGGTTTGATGGAGCAATTGAGTTGATACCCTTCCCCCAGGGAGCTGGCTTTTCAGGTCATTTCACTATGAGCATCCCCTTTGCTAAAGATCACTTTTCACTTGTGGTGACCACATTCCATTTTCTCCCTTCCGGGTCTGCATAAAGAGGTCTCCGCCCCCTCCCCCCCCAAAAAAACCCACCAAAAGTCCTTTAAAAGCCGCTGACTCCTCTCATTGGGTGCTGGAGCCATCCAGGCTCAGCCACCTGGTGTGTGGATGATCAAATAAATTCATTGAATAAATTTGTAATCCCTCACCACTCAGGCCTCATACGTTCCTCCTTCAGCGTCCTAACAACACATGCGAAGATCTTGCTCCTGAAGTCAAAGCTAGTACTCATTGTAGCACACAGTAGGGCTTTCCATACACTATTATTATTATTATTATTATTATTATTATTATTTATTATTATTATTATTTTAAGGAAGAAACCTTTGCATCAAAAAGGGGTTAGATCTGACCCTTCCTACACCTCTAAATGTCTATGATTGGGAGAATTTTATCACTACCTTTAAAGTCTCTTTAAAGCTTACAGACTTCTTCTGGAAAATAAAGCTCCCCATGAAGTCATAAATCTATATATTAACCCATTGCACATTCCTGATTTCTTTTTTTTTTTTCTTCACTGTGCACTGGTTTCCACCACGTTCCCAAGAAAACAGCCACAACGCCCACCCCATCAACTTGACACCTCTGAGCTTCCTCAAGATGCTTCCAGTAGCCCAAGACCTTCAGGGAGAGTGAACATCAGCGGACACCTATTGGGCCGCTTCCATTTGCTAATTAAACTGCAACCGCTGATGCAAAAGTGACTTCCTGAGTGTAAAGCACAGCAGCTTTCTCAGTGGAGACTGATGCAAAGCGACCCCCGTCTCTGGAGCTTTGAAACTAGGACACACCCAGGGAAAACACTTACCCCTCTGAAGTTCCAGGCTTTAGGAGAGGGGAACATGGGGAAGTTGTTCTGCCGCTGCCTTTTAGGCCTAAAAGAGGAGAAAAGACAAGACTGTGTTATTCACCAGTTAGATATTCAGAGGAAATTGCCGGCTTTAGATGCAGCTTCATCAAAAACAAAGATGCCTGGAGAAATGGCCCAGGCTCAGGAGGCCGCTCCCCAGCTTGGCAGTCTCCAGCAGCCAGGTCCACTGCAAACACCCTCCCAGCCCCCAGAGGAGACCTCCAGAATCCCTTAAAATAGTCTATCCCTCACCCTTCAAAAATAAAACAAATTTGAAAATTCAAACTAGATGCAATATCAAAAAGCCAGACCAAATTCCCAACATTGATCTTTCTTTCTTTACACTCACAGGAGTCCCCAGTGGACACCACCAGGTGATGTTTATAGCTTTGGCCCAGCCTGGAACTCTCCCCGCTCACAGGCCTTGGGGAGTCCCAGCACCTCCACACAGGCCACGCCTGGGCATTAGACTTTTAAAGGGACAACCAGCAGGACATGGAGCCGCTGCCTAACAAATTGGAACTGGTTTCCTCCCTATTCATCTCTACACATGAGCCAGTCTCCTCAGATGCAATGGAGACAGCTTCAGGTCAGGCCTGCACAAGGGGCAGGTAACTAGGAAAGGAGAGTGCAGCAACATGGCTGGGAGGCTCCAGGCACACCAGAGACACCTTATTTCTGTCTTGTAAAGTGAATGTAATTCTGTGGCTGCCAACATACCTACAGGATATCTTTTTTTTTTAAAATATATTTTATTGATTTTTCACAGAGAGGAAGGGAGAGGGATAGAAAGTCAGAAACATCGGTGGGAGAGAAACACCGATCAGCTGCCTCTTGCACACCTCCAACTGGGAATGTGCCCGCAGCCAAGGTACATGCCCTTGACCGGAATCGAACCTGGGACCCTTGAGTCCACAGGCTGACGCTCTATCCACTGAGCCAAACCGGTTCGGCCCTACAGGATATCTTTTACAAACATCTGATAAATTACTCCTCCCCAAAATGTCACCTCTGTCATCTGGATTTTCAAGTCATGTTTGCTTGACCATCTCACCAAAAAGCATCCCTGAAAAGGGTCCTCCTGTACTTTCCCAGAGGTTTTAGTCCCTGCTATACCAGAAGGGTATGTTGTGGTTTTATACATGATAGTCGCACCTTCCATAGTCCCCTGCCACGGTCAGCAGTGACCACTGAGTAGACTCTGCAGAGTGTCAGGCCTGAGCAAAAATCTTGACTGGCACCCAGCCATGGTGTCTCAGTGGCTGAGCGTCAACCTATGAACCAGGAGTTCATGGTTCCATTCCCGATCAGGGCACATGACTGGATTAGGGCTCAGTCCCCAGTGTGGGGCGTGCAGGAGGCAGCCGGTCAATGATTCTCTCTCATCACTGATATTTCTATCTTTGAAATCAATAAAAATAAATATATATTTTTTTAATCTTGATTGGCTCTACCACCCAAAAGAGATAACATGCCAGGTAATTCCTGTAACGGCAGCAGCTAGTCAGTATTGAGTACTTAAAAGAGCATATGCTAATCGTTCATATAGTTTAACCTCATGGACTCCCACACTGTGCACTGGGGCTCATCACTGCACCCATGTGGTAAACAAGAAAATGGAGACCTCAGGATAAGCAACTTCACTTTCCTCACACAAGTAAAATCAGCACCCTGATCTCAACAGTCTGATCTCCAATCCCATGGTGCTTTATTAGCCATGTGACCCAAGACACATATGGGATTCAGCATAAGGCTTAATCTTTTGAGCTCTCAGATTCCTGGGAGAAATAATATCCAGCACAGAGTTAAGTTCAATCTCTGCTAAGTTCTTAACATATGTCAGCACAGTGCCACCTCCCACCCTCCCAAATCCTGGCTCCAAGAACAGCCTTCATCCAGGGACACAGGACTGACACAGAAAAGCTGGGACAACAGATGAACCCCAGTTTATGTGTCTTTCTATCCAGCTCCCTCTGCCCACCCTCCTCCTCACCCACACATCCTATCTAATAAAAGAGTAATACGCAAATTGACTATCACTCTAACACAAGAGGGCTGCCCCCATGTGATCAAAGATGGCTGCCCCCATGTAGACACAAGATGGCCGCCACAAGATGGCCAGCAGGGGAGGGCAGTTGGGAGGGACCAGGCCTGCAAGGGAGGGCAGTTGGGGGCAAACAGGCTGCCAGGGGAGGGAAGTTGGGGACAACCAGGCCTGCAAGGAAGGGCAGTTGGGGGAGACCAAGACTGCAGGGGAGGGCAGTTAGGGGCAAACAGGCTAGCAGGGGAGTAGTTAGGCATCAATCAGACTGACAGGGGAGTGGTTAGGGGGTGATCAGGCTGGCAGGCAGAAGTGGTTAGGGGCAATCAGGAAGGGAGGCAGGCAAGCAGTTGGGAGCCAGCAGTCCTATATTGTGAGAGGGATGTCCGACTACCCGTTTAGGCCCTATCCTATCAGGACTGGGCCTAAATAGGCAGTCAGACGTCCCTCGAGGGGGTCCCAGATTGAAGAGGATGTAGGCTGGATTGAGTGACACCCCCCAACCACCCACACAAATTTCATGCACCAGGCCTCTAGTACAACAATAAAACCCCAGGCTAATCATATCTCAAGACAAACAGAGAAGGCATGGGTGGTTATTTAAATTTAATATCCTTTTCTATTAAGTAACATGTTGGTCTAAGCTCTTCTGAAAAGACATTTCTCCCTTAAAAACAACAACACTTAGAACTCAACAGTACTTCTCCCTGGATTCCATCCCCTCCCCTCCTGGGTTATAACTGGGCTTTGCTTTCTGATCATTTGATGAGCTTCGCTGCTTCCAAAACAACATATACCAGAACATTCTGAGTAAAGGCTTAGTTCACAGAAAGTGACAATCACAATAATTAACTGTGATTAGTTACATGATGTACCAGGCCCTATGCTAAACACTTTGCCTACATAATCTAAGTCTCACAATAATAATAAGTTATTACTCTAGGGTGTGTTATCATTTTAATACATGACATAGATGTAATATTATAAAGGGGTTAAACCTTATACTATGTATAACACATTATAATGGCATTCCATACTTTAAAAAATAATATATTACAAGTTTGTATCATAATACATTTTCATATAATATTATGGTATAATGGGATATTATCATTACACCACTTTACAGATGGGATGAACTCAGGCTCAGAGAGGTTAAACCATATTCTGTAAATGACACAGTAGGTAAGTGGACAGGACAGGTTGGAATTCATACCCAGTTGTGTCTGAGTGCAGATTCAGAGGGTGTAGCCCCTCTCAAAAGAGAGAAGCCCCACCCAGCGGGCACAGCATGCTTTTACAGGAATGCAGCCTGGGGGTTCCTTGTGGGAGGGCATCCCTTTGGCAGGGCCTCCCACCAAGAGGCCTCTTAGAGCAAGCCTGTCAATCCAGGGCA
Organism: Antrozous pallidus; assembly: GCA_027563665.1. Lineage (NCBI taxonomy): Eukaryota > Metazoa > Chordata > Mammalia > Chiroptera > Vespertilionidae > Antrozous > Antrozous pallidus. Next base: position 16,682,753 of record CM050524.1, on the reverse strand, counting down.
CTCTCGGGCAACGTGGACCCACCCTCCTGGGGTGGGGAAGCTGCCAAGAAACTCCCCAAACTTGCATTCCACCACCAGCTTCCACATCATTCATATTTACAATCTAATCTGGCATCATAAGAGTCTCCTGTTTCTCCCAGCCAAACACTGCCACCCAAGTGGCCCTGCAGGACAGCTGCAGGGAATGAAACCACTCTCCTGAGAAGCTTCTTTCTGAAGACACAGCCCCTGAGGGACACTGGCAGCAGAAGCTGCACCACCTCAGAAACCTGTCCCGGCCAGTTCTCGCTGCAGGAGGGCCGCCAGGCCTGAGTGTATGTCTTCTGTTCTGAAGCAAAGTCTTTGCACTATTAGCAGGAGTCTCACTTGGGTTGACAGGTTTCCCCAACACAGAGAAACGCAGAGGGTCCTTGTAACAGGACCGGGAGAAGTGCCCTATTGCATGTCCAGTTCTTGGCCTAATGTGAGCGTGGCCTGTGCTCGGAGCACCCACACATGGTGAGGAAGCACAGCCCACCCACAGATGTCAGAGAGCTAATGCTATCCAGTGAGCATCCGCCAGGCAGAGGGGCTGATGGGAAACCGGGGATGAGGTACAGGGGTAGGGGCAGTGCTGAACAGGAGGATACAACCCCAGGAAAGGTTAGGAAGAAAAGTTATAAACGCTCCTCCCTCAGGAGTGGAGAAATGCCATGTATGAGTGAAAGTCAGGCTTCAGTGCATTTAGGAAAGGATCTCAAAGTCAGGTGTGTGGATGGCTGGACTCATCAGAACGAGCAGTGGGCCATAGGGTTGGCAACAGCATGTGCTTTCCCACCATGTGGAAATAGATGTTATTCTTTTTTTAAATAATATATTTTTATTGATTTCAGAGAGGAAAGGAGAGGGAGAGAAAGAAAGAAACATCAGTGATGAGAGAGAATCACTGATTGGCTGCCTCCTGCACACCCCACACTGGCAATCCAGCCTACAACCCAGGCATGAGCCCAGAACTGGAATCGACTATGACCTCCTGGTTCATAGGTCGATGTTCAGTCACTGAGCCATGCCAGCTGGCCATGCTGAGCTACGTGATTCTTCCCCACCACCCTGAGAAGAGCATTCGTGCCCATTTCCACAACAGCTCCAAAGAGCAGGGTTTCAGAAGTGAACATTCCCACTGTTTCTGCAGCCTGTGCACTGCCTGCAGCCAAGAGCCTGGTGCTCAGGGTAGATCTATGGGGGGCTCCAAGACTGGCTTGTTGGTAAGGCTCATGTTGGAGCAATTATGAAATCTGCACTGATTCTTACCGACTGGATAAAATATAAATAAAATAAAACAATGGCTTCAATGTGCTATGAATATTTATATTAGGTGACAACATGGCCACAAATATGAGCACAAGGTAAGTATGAAAAGAGACCCCTCTTTGCACTCTAATTTTCTGCCCCTTTTTCTCCTTCCTAAAAATTTTTACCATCTTTGCCAGCATGTTGTATACATTTTAAATATTTTAATGTCTTAAGTCTCAATCAGAGCATCTTGCTAACAAAACTTTCCTTTAGGCTCAATTGGTTCGAGTGTTGTCCTGATACACCAAAGTTGTGGGTTCAATCCCCAGTCAGGACACATACAAGAAGCAACCAATGAATGCATAAATGAGTGGAACAACAAATCTATGTTTCTCTATATATATCAATTTAAGAACAAATAAACGTTCCTCTTTTTTCTTTTTTTTTACTTCTCTCCATCCATGAAGAAAATTGCAGCATTACCAGGAAAACCGAACAGCTATCTTATCTAATAAAAGAGTAATATGCAGCTTGACCATCACTCCAACACAAGATGGCTGCCCCCATGTGGTTAAAAATCCTGCCCCCATGTGGATACCAGATGGCCACCACAAGATGGCCATCAGGGGAGGGCCGTTGGGAGAGACCAGGCCTGCAAGGGAGGGCAGGTGGGGGTGATCAAGCCTGCAGGGGACGGCAGTTAGGGGCAAACAGGCTGCCAGGGGAGCTGTTAGGCATCAATCAGGCTGGTGGGGGAATGGTTAGGGGGTGATCATGCTGGCAGGCAAAAGTAGATAGGGGCAATCAGGAAGGCAGGCCGGTGAGCAGTTGGGAGCAAGCAGTCCTGGATTGTGAGAGGGATGGGCCTAAATGGGCAGTTGGATATCCTCCGAGGGTTCCCAGATTGGAGAGGGTGTAGGCTGGGCTGAGGGACATGCTCCCCACGCCCTCGCCCCCCATGCATGAATTTCATGCACTGGGCCTCTAATTCTATTTAATAAAGATGTAATATGCAAATGGTCATTATGCCATGAAGCGTAATGACCAACCACATAACAACCAGATCACGGATCAGCAGGAAGGTGGGGTACTGAGCTACAATCAAGTGGCAGAGAGTTACAGGATGGGGCAGGGCAGCAAGCTAAGAGGGGGATGGGGGAGGGGGGATAGTTACAGGAGGGCAGGACAGCAGGCAGAGAACTACTGGAGGGTGGCAGCGAGCTACTGGCACATGGATTCGTGAGCAGGGCTACTAGTATTTTGTAAGAGACGTTAGTGCCGAATGCAGTACCACCTGTGCCAGATATTGTTATTCTGGCCGGACCACTTCCAATGGTGCTGGTTTTCTTTTGCTCACATGTCTTCTTAGTTTCTGTCCTGAGCACGTAATCGAGGATGGACTGGCAGATGGTTAGCCAGGTGAAGACCCAGTTCTTTGAGGAGAAACTCGCTGTAAGGAAGTTTGCAGAATGAAAAGCTCACCACTTTGGCTTCTCTTTTGAACAGAAGCACAGAGGCAACCACCCATCAGTATGTTCTGTGCTCACTGAGCCACACTTAGCTTCATTCTACTCATGTCACGGCTCAACCCCAACTCTCTATTTCGTGTCAAATATATGCCCACTCAAGGGCACATGCCTGGGTTGCAGGTTCGATCCCTGGCCCCAGTCAGGGCATGTGAGGAAGTTAAAAAACAAATTATGTATCTCTCTCACATCAATGTTTTGTTTTTTGTTTTTCTCTCTCTCTCCCTCCCTCCCTCACTTTCACTCTCTCTAAAAATAAATGGAAAAAAATATCCTTGGGTGAGGATTAACAAAAAAACATTCCGAAGCCAATAGAATAAAATGTTTATTAACTCTATATGGTGGGTACAGAGATGAATGCTATAGTAGTCTATATTTTGCTATATGGGTGAAATATTTTATAATTAAAAACAATATGAAACAAATGAATAAATTATGGCACAGCCATACAATAAAATACTAAGGTATCCATTAAAAATATTGAGGTATACTTAATAGGTTCACAGCTTGTTCTACCTCTTATTTCACATACCATGGTTTAAGGTCCTCACCAGCAAAGACCTTAAATTATGGTATGTGAAATAAGAAGTAGGACAAGCTGTGAACCTGTTTATGTTTATATATACATACACGCATGTGTGGACACACACACACGGAATCAGCTATGTGTATGCAGAGTGAGGGCCCTGGAAAGGTACATGCCCAACTGTTGACAGTGACTAATTATGTAGCTGGGGTGGGGGAAGGGCAGAATAAATGTGGACATTACCTCTCACCTTATGTATTTTAATATCCTTACTATGGAAACATATTATGCATATAATGAAAATTGTGACGATGTTTATAAAAAGACCTTGGCAGGTGGGAAAGAGGTCGAGAGGCATGAGATGAGGGCAGTCTTAAAGGCCAGTGCTGGGTGGCGGTGGCCAAGGGCTCCCCTAAAGTTACACATGGGCAGTGACATGGTAAGATTTGCCTGCAGAAGGCTCTCTGTGGCTGGAGAGAGGAGAAAGTAGCCAGGGGGTTCAGAGTGAAGGCAGAGACCACTTGAGGGGCCACTGCAGGCGTCCAGACCCACTGCAGCCTCTCGTGGGGCACATTCAAGATTCCGAAGGCGCAGATGCTGGAGTGCCCGTGCAGACCTCTGCCTCCCGTTCTCCACCCTCTGCCGGCTTTGTAAAAATAATTTTAATTCATTTTTTAATTATTATTTTTTTCAATCCTCACCCAAGGGTATTTTTTCCCACTGTTCTATGTCTCAGCAGTTTGTGTCCAGTCTAAATATGTAAATTCAGACCCAGACGAAAAGAGACACTTTTCATTTTTAAAAACATTGTCCCAAAAGTGATTTTAGCTTCCATCTGAATTCAGAAGAGAGTGAGCACCTGGAAACTCAAGGGCAACGACCTTCCGATCACAAATGTACAAACGTCCTACTTGGGCAGAGAAACAAATGAAATTCTTCCCCAGTGGAGTGTGTCCCAAGCCAACATCTGTGATCAGTTCCTAAGTAACATGAACTACTCTACTCAAACCCATCCCAGAGTTACCGAAAAAGAAGACATTGAAGTGATTTTTCAAACAATGAAATTATTATATTTGTAGTTCCCCTTTTGTGAAATGCTTGTTCAGGCCACTTGCTCGTTTATGTAAAGGGGTGTTCTTTTTTTTTTTATATATGTGAGGGCTCTTTACATAGTCAGGATATAGAGTGCAGCAAAGTGTCCAGCACATGACTGGTAGGCTAGTAACCATATGAATAAGGTACATATTAAATTCCATCACCTGGTGAATGAATAAACAAATGTGCCATGTGCATACAGTAGAATATCACTCCATCAGAAAAAGGATCAGGGTCCTGGTAACATGCTGCAACATGGAACAACCTTGAAAATGCACAAAGTGAAAGAAGCCAGACGCAAAAGGCTACATATTGTGTCATTCCGTTTATATGAAATGCCCAGAATAGGAAAATCCACGAAGACTGAAAGCAGACTAGCGGTGGCCAGAGACTGGGGAAGGGAGGAATGAGGATGACTGTGGAATGGGCACATGGCTTCCTTTGGGGTGATGAAAAGTTCTAGAGTTAGTGATGCTGGATGCACAACACTGTGATTGTCGTTAATGCCACCGGATTGTTATGTACTTCAAAATGCCACTGAATTATTATATACTTTTAAATAGTAAATATGTTCTGTGTATTTAACCACACATTTTAAAAAGTGGGCGTGACATTCAGATATATGCCAGCAAAACAGAAAGGTATATTTATAGAAAAATCCCCATGAAATCATAATGCAAAATAAAGTGCTATTAATGGCGCAGAAGAAGGATTCCTGTAAAATGAAGCAAGGAGAGCAGGCCCGGAAACTGGTGAAGAAAATGGCTTCGACCATAGTGAAGTCTTATCGGCGCTCCTGAGAAATCTGTCCTCCACGCCTGCTTCTGAGGCACGCATTTACGTTAACCATCCAGCCAAGATAAAAATTCCCACACTCTCTGGCAGTCTGCACCTCCTCCCTCTCTCCAGCCACAGGTCTCTGCTCCAAGATTCTGCAGCAACACCCTTTCCATCTTGTTCTCCCGGCTCACCGCCCATTCTGCAGCATTTCCCTCTTGAACTTGGGCTTCCTGCACAGTTTTTATCTTTAGAACAGCTTTCCATGGGTCCATCTCCCAGAACTGCCCATGGTAAATGGATTTCACTGACTGAGTAAAGGAGCAGATGGGCACAGAGGTGAAGAGCGCAGACACTGGAGCTGGCACTGCCATTCACTAGCTGTGTGACCGGGGGCAAGTGACTTACCCTCTCTGCCCCTCCGATCCCCATCTGTAAAATGGAGGTAACAACAGGACTCCCTCCCAGGGCCACTGTGAGGATTAAATGAGTTCATGGGTGCAAAGCTCTTGGGGCCTGGCCCACACAAGGTGTGCTCTAGGAGTTAGCCCCCTCCTGGCGGTGAGCTTCGGGAGGGCAGGGACTATGTGAATTGGATTCACTGCCGTCTCTGCACTCCCTGTTGTTCAGAGGAACTTAAGTAGCTGGAGAGTGAATGCACTGTGCTGGCCCTTGGTAAGTCTGTGGTCAACAGTATCACAGAATCGCCTATGTACACACTGACAACATCAACAAAATCACAGGTACTTGAGGGAGGAGGGGATGGAGGAAGGGAAAGAGAGAGGGAGAGAGGGGAAGAGGGAGGAAGGAAAAAAGAGGGAGATGAAGAGAAGGAGGAAGGAGGAGAGAGAGAGAGAGAGAGAGAGAGAGAGAGAGAGAGAGAGAGAGAGAGAGAGAGAGAGATCCCATAGTTGAGGCTACCTCACGTGGCTGAGCATGGGGCAGGGACCCTGGGCAGACCTGCTACGTGGCTGTGGAGCTGCACCATCACGCACCATCTCAGCCTCCTCTTCCCCAGGGCCTCTCTCAGGCTGAGCTGGACCCTAAAGAGGCACTTTGTGAACAACAGGTCCTCACATTCAGCCAGGCCCCTGGCCAGAGCTGCCCTAGTGAACAGCGCTGAAGGAAGCCCTGGTGGGGAGGCCAGAGCAGGCTCCGATGTGGCGCCTTCCTAAGGGCCTAGAAGAGCGCTGTGGGCCAGCTGCAGGTTCACCTCACTCACCCCAATGTGGTTCCCTGCTGTCTCCTCCTCCAGGAGAAAGTACCTGCAAGATGCCAGAACTTCTCCCAACAAATTAAACCTCAAACACTCTGAGAGACACCATCCCATCCTAACAAATACTCCTGTCCATTTCCCTGTTTCAAGTCCAGATAGGCCACTGGGTGCTCCTTCACATTGCCATGCGTTGGGCAGCCCCCGTAAACCCCTCCAGGGCAAAGCAAGATAGGGAGACAGAGGTGGTCAGAGCACAGCCTCTGCAGTCTCCAAGACCTGGGTTCAAGCTCAAGTTCATAGTGACCTTGAGCAATTTACCAGAACTTCTCCAACTTCAGTTCCTGGGTTACCAACCTGAAAATGGGCGTGACAAGACTCAGACTTGATAGGGTTGCTATGAGGAGTAAATAAATAATTCCTGCAAAGCTCACCCTGGATGCTTGCTAAATGTTAGCCCTAAATATTTGCTGAGTGTCGATTACATGCCAGGCATTGCTGTAAGCCTAACAGAGACTGCAGAGTAAAACATAGCTCTGCTCTGTCAACGTATACATGAGGAGGTGATAAATTTTGAGGAGAAAAACAAAGCACAGTAGGGGGTAGGGATAATGGGATTAGCTGCTGTTTCACATGGAGTGAAGCTTCTCAGAAGCTTCTCCATCAAAGCGATGTTTGAACAGAGACCTGAAAGAGGGGGAAGAAAGTCTAGGTGGACAGCACAGCCTATGCCAAGCCCCCGGGGCACGGCTGAGGGGCAGCATGTCCAGCACCACTGGAGGGGGGGGACGAGGAGTGAGCAAAGAGCAGACAAAGACATGGAGGGGACAGGAACCGGATGGCAAGGATCTTACAGATTCTGCAAGGTCTCTGAATTTCAGTCTGAGCGAGATGGGAAGTCACAGGAGGATTCTGGGCAGAAGGGAAACATGATCTCTCCAAGTTTTAAAAGGACTGTTCTCATTGCTGCGTGGAGAAAGCAGCTGGGTGGGCAAGACAGGGAGCAGAGAAGGCCTGAGGAAGTTCCCACAGGGCCCAGGTAAGGGAAGCCGGGACCTGGAACTGAGATGATGGGGGGGAGTGAGCAGTGGTGGAATTATGCCCGTATTTGAAGGTAGTAGGGTCATAGGACTTAATGGTGGATTGGATGTGGAGGGTGAAATAAAAAAGAAGCAAAGGATGCTCTAAGGATGTTAGCCTGAGCCATTGGAGGGCAGAGAAAACCTGTGGGAGGAGCAGATTTGGAGACAGAAATCGGGAGCAGACACAGCTCGTTTTAAATGTCAAGTTCAAGCTGGTATGGACCTGGAAGTGGAGATGTGGAGTTGGCAGCTGGATGTAAGAACTGGAGACTGTACTTCAGAATCCTCAGCCTGTAGACAGGAATCCCAGCCAGGTGAGGGAAGAACTGAGAGAGAGGGGGCACCGTCAGAGGCCAGCGAAGGAAGTGTTTCAAGGAGGACTGCCCAACTATTTCACCAAGCAGGGATGGGGAAATGCCCACTGAACTCGGCAAAGCAGAGACCCCGGTGACTTGACAAGAGGAACTGAGTGGGTGTCGAGGGCGAGAGCCGAGCGGCACCTGGAAGCACTGATTGCAGAAAACATTAGTTGATGGACTCTCAGTATTAGCCAGTGCACCGAAGTCATTAAAACGTGAGCTCCCCGGGGGCAGGCATCTCATCTGCCTTTTTCATGTTTCATTCCCACTCTCTGGGTACCTGGCACATGGTAGATGCTCCATAAATATTTGCAAGACCTTCTTGAACTTTCTTGATATTTTTCCAGCCAAGGAGTGTAGGTCAATGGGAACTCCCATCCCGAACAGGATGGCATGGAAGACAAATCACACACAAATCATCTCAAAGGGAGTGTTTCATTCCCCTCCCTTAACTAAAAAAACTGGAATCAATACTATGCGGCATTCATTTAGCATGAAAGATACCGTGTTTCCCAGCGACTCCCCTCTGATATTCTGATCTCCATCATTAGGGATGGATGATGACTTGCTGGCAGCACCAAACTTCAAATAGCCAACTAATTGTAAGCCAGTCTAATTAGCAGAAATTACAGAATATTTTTGCAGGGAGATTTTGAAACAGAGGCCTTTTGGAAATCCAATTCAAGAAAAAAAATTGTTTTCATATTCTGAAAATGCTGACCTGCAGATAATGTTTCTAAGATGTTTAGGGATTTCCTTTAAAAGCAAAGGGATCTTCCCTCTCTCTGTGCCTGTCACACACACACACACACACACACACACACACACACCCCGCATCCATCAGAATCACGGCACATTTTCAATTTTCAATAGTAAAGGCTTCATTGCCTCCTAAGGAAATCCACATCCTGCACCCCCAGGTCACAGCCGGCAGACAGGGCCTGAGTCCCTCCGGAAAGGATAATTAGTTTGCTACCCTTTAATCAAGCAGCAGCAGATTGTTGTTGTTCTCAAGTTCTGCCTGGGAAGAGCCCGTTCTTTCCTGAGTGTGTGTTTTTCTAACCAGGACTCTTAGCACGTACCCCACCTGCCGTGGAGCCAACACTGAGAGGCGCCCCGCTGTCTGAACTGAGAAACTGAAGCTCCCAATGGGGAGACCCCTCCACTCCACGGGCGTGGGGTCAGGTCACAGTCTTCCCAACTCGTGGGCACCTCGCACCTTTGACACAGAGACTGGGAGAATCCTCAGCCGCTCTGTCACGGAGAGCATGATCTGCAGGGTTTACTTTAAAAACAAAACAAAGAAACAATATGTACCAGACACTGTTCTAAGCGCTTCATAAATAGCAACTCGCTTAATCCTCAAAACAATTTTCTGAGTAGGTGCTTTTATGATTGCCACTTTTCAGATGAGGAACTGAAGCTCAGAGAGGTTAAGCGGCTTTCCCCAAATCACACAGCTAGTAGGTGGCAGAACCAGGGCCCAAACCTAGGCAGTTTGGGTCCAGAGAATATGAGTGAAAGAAACAGATATGAAAACCACTGCAGAAGCAGTGACAACAAAGGAAAGGAGATGGAAACTAACATTCTTACAATGTTCTAGGCCCAGAGCCAGTGCTACTGGGTTGGTTTCTCTTTAAATGGGGGTACAACTGGACTTTCAAAAAAAATAACAATTAATAAAGGTGAGAGATTAGTCTTATTTATTGGTTTCTTGTCATCTACAAATAAAAATCCATGCAGATTAGTTGGTATACTTTACTGCATGCATGTTATTCTTTAATAAAGGTATAATTTTACTTTAAAAATTTTAAATCATTTTTTAAATATATTTTATTGACTTTTTTACAGAGCAGAAGGGAGAGGTTTAGAAAGTCAGAAACATCGATGAGAGAGAGACATTGATCAGCTGCCTCTTGCACGCCCCCTACTGGGGATGTGCCCGCAGCCAAGGTACATGCCCTTGCCGGAATCGAACCCGGGACCCTTCAGTCCGCAATCCGATGCTCTATCCACTGAGCCAAACCGGTCTCGGCTACTTTAAAATTTTTAATGGCTGAGTTCCTCAATGTTTTAAGGGCATTTGGATCAAACAAACAATTCTTACAAGACTTTTTTTTTTTAAATCATCCCGAACTACCTTTCCAATTTTTGTCTTAAGAAGAAATTTAAGAAAACGTTGGAATTGTTCTGTCAAACTATATACAAATCAGAAGCAAATAGGAAAGAAATTGGTCCATGTTTTCCAGGTCCTGGAAAGCTCTGACTCACAAAGCACACTTACAGGCACCATACTTCCCGGGACCCAGCAACAGGGCTCCGGGAGGGCTCTGTGCCCGGGAGGGGAAAAGTCTCCACACGTCCTTCAATAATACATTGATCAGAAGTTAATAAATCAGTATGCAGGTGGCCCAGCACCTCAAAATGAAAATAACAACCCTACAAATGAGTTCTTAGATATGGGCATCTCCAACAAATGTTCTGTTGATCCTAACTCAGTTAAAAACACCCAAAATTCTTCAATTAGCCAGCATCGCTGAAGGCAGTTTATTGACTCTGATGCAGGACCTACCGCATTCTCCAAGGTAATGAGAAGCTCTATAAATGCTGGTTTTGGCAGTGACTGGGCCACACATCAAAACATGTTTATTCCCAAACTGTCAGTGAAATGTGGGGGCGGGGACCAGGTCCGACTGTTACCTCGAACTGCGGAAAAGGCAAGAGACTGCCAAGGGCCCACTCAAACTGAGATTGCTCATCACTGTGACAGAGCAAACCGCCCCCGAAGTCCCGGGGAAGAGGGCAATTCTGAGTAAGGGCCTTCTCAGAGAAAGACATTCTGAGTAAGAGGGAGAAGCGTTACTATGCCTCATGGCTACGAAGGGTGATGGCCGGAGAGCCTGCTTCCAGGATGCTGACTCTTAGCCCTGAGGATTTTCCTGGCCACAAACTGGGGAGAGAGAAACGGATCGTGCCGATCAGTTATGTGCTATTCACTAATATCTCGATCAAATATGATCCATATGAAGCACAGGGTAGAGCAAGCCCTCGCCCCATTCTCTTGGGCACCTTATCTTCTGGCTCACCAGCTGGGCTCCAGTGGGAACAGTGCCCTCGCTTGCATCAGTGTTGCCATAGCTACTGCCATGGCAACCACCCCTTGTTGCCCAGGCAAAGATACTCTCTCCGGGCTTGGGAGCCCTGATCCAGGGATGCAGCCCCTACAGAAACTCATCTTTTTATCTGTCCCCAACCTGCTCAAGTCTTTACAGGATGGGGAACCTACTGGGTGTTCCCAGGTCCCTTACCTGCATTTGGACCAGACTAACATGAACCCAGGGCTGGCAGGGAGATGGGGCGCAGAGAGGCCACGCAGATCGCAGAGTGGTGGTTACCCTCTACTGGGACCTCAGTGCATGGCAGGGCTGCATTTGAGTTCTGGCTCTGGCCCTTGTTAACGGGGGACCCTCTGCAAAGGGTTTGGCCTCAAGGATGCATTAGAAAAAGAAGAGGAGGGATAATGTTGGGTTTTACATTGCAGAGCTGTGTGAGCTGTAAGTAGACGCAAGCATGTAAAGGACACACCTGTTGTTATTGGTGGTTATTAATAACTCTTATCACCCACGCAACGGTGCTGGCAGAAAAGCAGGAGCCCCCAGCCTCTCCCCGGCCACTGCCTTTACAGCTCCACAGCCCGACACTCATCAGAAAGCATTCCTGTTGACAGCGCTGACAGCAAGGCCAGTGTTCGCACGGTTCACACAGTGGTCAGTGAGGACCCCAAGTTCAGTGCCCTCTCACTGGCTCCTTTGAAAAGATTATTTATCAAAATAAACCCACTACTTACATTCAACATGAACACCATGAGCAAAACCACCTTTTAAGGCCACATGGTAGCATTCCCATTTTTCTTTAACATTCTGAAAACCTCATGTCCACACTGTCAGCAGGGTGATCTCTCGGGGAAGCCGCAGTTGCCACGCCAACCACCACCACCTGTGTGTTTCACCAGAATCCACAACCCTGTCGTGTCTGAAACTCAGTTATTCCGTTAAATAGTGTCTGTTTTCAAATAACGTGGAAAGATCCTCAGAGAGCCATCTGGTCTCCCCCCTCGTTTAGTGGCCGGAAAGCTGAGAGCTGGCTCAGGGCTATGTGGTCCGTTGGTCACAGACTGGGACCCTGGTAGGGTCCCCTCTTGCAGGCTCTTTTCTTCCTTCCTGCTCTCTTGATGCAAGTGTTGCTCAGGTAGATGTCAGCTGCTTCTCCCCGTCCTCTGCCAACAGCACCCCTACTTTCCTGTTTGGGATGCCCTCTCCCCGGCACTTAGACCCTGTGATTCAGGAAGGGCCAGCCCAGGCCCCCGAGATGGGCATGGACTGTGCAGGGCATTGTGTACAGAGAGCCTACCTGAGAAGGAAGCTAATCTAGGGCAAGTAGAGTGAGAAACCTAGAGCGAAAAACTCCTGGATCCAGCCATGCCTGAAGGCAGACCTATCCCTGGATTTGCTAACTAGGTGAGTCCATTTTTTAAAAAAAATTCAAACAAGTGTACATTATATATCTGTCACATGTAACCCCAAAACACTATGTCTTGTTTCTTTATAAAAGAAAGCAAATGACAAAATAGAAATGTTCCCAGGAGACCCTCCCCACTGCCTAGCAGAGTGCCGGACACACAGTAATAAGCATGATACAGGTGTGAGGGAGTGAAACACTGCCCTTGCCACCCCTTCTGCAGGCCCGCAAGCCGCCAGGCGCCACGGCTCCCCTCAGCGGAGTATCCCGGTTCATCAAGCGCTCTCCACACAGCCTCCCAGCTAACCCCACATGGGAGGGCCCCACAGTCCTGAGCACCTGTGGGCCGCCTTCTCATAGGGAAACTCCAAATCCAGCGTTTAAATCCAGCCTCCCCCGCCCCCCAACGTGCACAGGCTTCTTCCATGCAGGACAGCCACGGGCTGGGGCTGCCCCTGCAGGGAACCGCCATCTGCTCCCTTCCCGTGTTCGCTTTCCCTCGGGTCCCATAGTTAACTCCGGGGCTGCCTCGTTGACTATTGTTCTCCCGGAGCCTAACCTGTCCCACACTCCATGACGGTGGATGGTCGGTGAGGGAACAGACTCACCACAGGGGGTGGGGTGCTGCATAGGTGTCAGGGTGGGAGGGAGGGGTGAGCCCCTCCCGGCAGTTTCTAATTTGCCAATGTCATGAGAAAATGATTATAGTAGATTGTTACATTTTGAAGTATGGTGTAAAGTTACATAATGAATACACTCATGTTAAAAAAAGATAAGGAAAACACTATAATACATCATGATAGTGGTAGAACTTCTTTTTAAATCCCTTTGTGCACGTTCCACTTTCTGTTTTATAAAGTCCATTTTTAACGGCCGACACTAACCTATAACCAAGTGAATATTCGCCCCTGGACTTCATGGATAGCGCACCCCAAGGGCCCGCTGAGGAAAGGATAATATTTTTAATTTATTTGGCTCTCGGAGTGCATTTGAGAGGAGGAGGAAAAGCAAACACGGGCGGCCAGGCCGGCCTTCCACAGCGGAAAGCGATCCTCAGACTCCTCAAGCTCCTCGGGGGCCCTGTACTCGCCGATACCCCACCCCCACCCACCTGCTATCAGCAAAAGCAACATCGGCTTGCCTCCTGGGTCCTGGCAATCCAAAATGTTTTGGGAAATTCTATTTCTTTTGGAGCGAAGGATGGTAATTTTTTCAGCACTGGCCTATGGATGCTTCCAAAGACAAACAAAGCAACATAAGGAAATCTAACTCAAATACCACGAGCTTAAACTAAAATAGACATAGGCCTTGCAAAGCACACTGCCCGGTGCTGGAACCATCCTCGCCCCTGGACAGCGCGAATACACGCACATCGCAGGGCATAGCCCACTGAGGACACGGCATGGTCACGGCTCCCGGGAGCCCTGGACAGGCTCTACCACCTGGTCTCCGGGCAGGGTGGGCAGCAAGAGCTCGGGAAGCTCCCTGTAAAGACAGGTGAGGAAACCGAGGCTCTGAGACTGGGGTGTGCACTGCTGAGGACAGAGTCGAGCAGCTGCCTGCAGCCCTCCTGCCTCGCCCCTCATTCCACAACCGTTTTCTGAGGGCTCCCGGGTGCCAGGCCCTGGCGAGAGAGTGAACCATGCAAACCTAAAACTTCGAAGCAAACAGGGCCAAGGGGGTTGGCAGGGGTGGACCGCTAACAAACAGCCAACCAAGGGAATGACCAAGAGAACCACAGATGGTGACAGGGGCCGGCAAGTGGGACAGAAAGCAAGGAGCAGCAAGTTACTCCCGGTCTCCCAATCCGTGCCCAGGAGATCATCGGCCACCCAGTGCCGGGCAGTTACAGACGCCCCGGGCCCGCCAGAAACAACTTATCAGCAGAGTGCACTTAGGTGCTGGAGCCTAGGAGGGCTGCATGGACCACCAGCAGAGCAGGCTAAACTGGAGGCGTCCCCACCACCCCAAGGCCCCGGCAGCAAGACGGGAAGTGCGGGTGCGCAGCAGGCCGGGCCTTCAGAGACGGATGGATGGGACCAGCCCTGCGTCCCTGCTTCCCGGCGCAGGCTCCCCGGAGCCTCAGACTGAACTCTCCTTTGCTCACAGACACCTGCTGCCACCAACCTCCCCACGCCCCGCCCTCGAGGTCCTCCCTGGTCCTCCCTCCACACCACTCTTGGATTATGCATTCCACATGTTTTCCAGAATCCTAGATGGTGGGGAAGACACCAGTCTCTCCCAAGAGCTTTGTCCTCAGCTCCCAGAGCAGCACCCAGGCCCGGGGGGGGGGGGGGGGGGGGGGGGGGCGGGGGGGGGCGGGGGGGGGCTGAGGTGAAGGCAGAAGAGAAAAGAAAGAAATCTTCTCTCCACCAATTCCCAAAGGCCTGAGCCTCAGTTTTCACATCTGCAAATCTGGGGTGAGGACCCGCCTGCTGGAGGGTGCCGACAGCGTGTCTTATCCTCCCGCCCAGCAGCCTGCATCTTAACTCATTTTTCAAAAGACACTTCCACATACACTCAAATTCACATTTTGGGGTGCAGACGTGAGTTTTGACGAACACTTAGAAGTATATGGCCCCGCAATGAAGACAGAGTTCCACCCCCCCCCCCCCCCGCAAAGTCCTTGCTATACCGCTTGGTCATCACACCCTCCTCCACACCCCGATTCCTGGCAACCGGAAATCTGTCTTCTGTTCCAGTAACTCTGCCTTCCCCACAGTGTCGGGGAGGTGGGGTCGTGAGCAGCCGTCCTGTGTTTCTGACCTCTCTCACCCGCACAGCACACTGACACTCGTTCCTTCTCCCGTCTTCTCCCTGAAGAAGCCGCCTCACCTGGGGGACAGCTCACAGAAATAACAGCGACCTGCTGCCTTCTCCACCTCTGAGACTGTGTCCACAGCTTCCTAGAAGCCATTCCGGCTCGGGAAGGAAAGCTGAGCCAGGAGTCCAAGGCCCCCCCTTCCCAGCTAAAGGGAAACCCAAATTCAAGGTCTGTGCAAACCCCCTGCCCAGCCTCTCTCTGAGGTTGTTGCTCTTTTGTAAAATGGCCAACAACACCCAAACTTCCTCAAAGGTGACGCTGGCTCCAGGTGGTGGACTCGGAAGGCAGAGTGCCGTTTGGGGGTCAGGAGGCGGAACTAGCAGTGGAGAGTCTGCAGCTTGGTTTAACACAGTGGTCGGCAAACTGCGGCTCGCGAGCCGCAGTTTGCCGTTCTGTTGACTGAATTTGCCGACCACTGACCTAGATTCTCATAAGCTGTTGTTGTTCCTTGTGATTAAGCCCAGTGTCGGCAAACTCATTAGTCAACAGAGCGGCAAACCACAGCTCTCCAGCCGCAGTTTGCTGACCACTGCCTTAGGGCTCCCGATCTCAGATGTTTGCTTCCCTAGAGAGCTCTCTGTCATCTTTCAGGTGTTTAAACAATAACACACTCAGAGTCAAAATTAACCAGCGATGCGTTGTGTCCTCTGTCGCACCACACAACCCAGCCTGTAACTGGGACTCAACATAAGGGTGACGGAGAGGTCCTGGCAAACCTGTGTGGGTCAAATCTGGATCCTCGCTCCCTGGCTAAGTGAACCCCAGTAAGTGTCTGACCCTCAAAAAGCTCAGAAGACCCAGCAGTTCCCTCACCTTTAAGGTTAAATAAGCTGACACTCAAATGAGCACTTAGCACAGTGCCCAGCTAATGGCAAGAGCACAATAAATATTACCTATCAGTATTATTAATAGCATCAACAAGATAAAAAATATGTTGGGGAAACACAAAGAATCCCCTGAAAGGAATTAAAATGCTCCCCATAGGAAGCACAGTATCCTGTATGTCCCAGCGTTGTTTCCTCCTAGGACTGGCCAGTGAATGGTCTGGTTTCTGAAACCATCTCTCGCATTTTTGTACCAATGGGAGGCGTGGCCTGGACCTTGGAGGTGTGCAGGCCGGGCTCACCTGAAACCAAGCATTTATTCACCGGTGTTTATGTAAAACTCTGTGCCCACTTGGTCCCCCTTCTGTCTGACCTGTGTTCTAAGAACCTCGGAGAATGCACCTCCCTCTTATGGCTTTGCTTGCTTGACAATAGTAGGTACCAATGTTCAAATAACAAACAGCACAGACACTGCAGCTCTCAAAGGGGAAGCCCCACCCTTGAGAACTCAAAATTAAATTAGAAATACTTAGAAGTGAAATATTTTCCAGGGCTGAGGGCAGGAGACAGCAGGGCTCCTGTCTTCACAAGAGAACAGTTTCACGCAGAAAAACACACTGAAAGTGAGGGAAGAGTGCCCCCTGCTGGCCAGTATTAGAAACCCGCAGATGAAAATAAGTACTGCCTCCAGGCGTCAGTCTCAAATACCTTCTGTAGTTCTTTGTTATTAATCTGAACTGCAAAAAAATAAAAATAAAAAATAAATAAAAGATCTCAGAGTAAGTACAAGGATATAGAGTATTTCGTTTCACTCCTAACTTGTTTCTCTTGCTGGTGCATTTGAAAGTCACCTTAGAATGTCACATGAATGCTATAGTTCTGCATCACAGAACCCATGCAACTTGGGGAGTCTGGCCACGTGTCTGCAGGTGGCCCACAAAAGTATCCTATTTCCATTCTAAGAGGCTGTTCTTTCAATCAGACTCCACGCTTCACAGACAGACTCCCCACATCAAAGTTACCTGCTTCCTCCCAGAAACTCCAGAGGGTCTGAATGCAGAGACAGCAAGATCCCAGGGGCCCAGATTCTATGAAGTTAGGATGTTAACTTGTAAAAGACTGACAATTTCTGACAGGTTAAAAATAATTTCAAAGGTTACAATTTAAACAGTTCATATTTCAGGTTGGGATAAGAATCTTATCCCAATATTCTTTTTTCCACATTTTTTCATAATTATATACATACACAAACTATCTACATACTAGGGGCCCCGTGCACGAAATTCATGCACTGGGAGTGGGTGATCCCTCAGCCCAATCTGCCCCCTCAATGGGGCCAATGGCTGGCTCTGCCCCGGCAACCTCGGCCCCGACCCCCAGCCCTGGCCTTAGCCCCGGCCACTGCCAACCTCCTGGTGACCCACCCAGCCCTGGGGCCCCCCCCCCCGTGCTTGCTGGACGCCTTGGCCCCGCTCCCCCAACCCAGGTCTTCGCCCCGGGGACTACCACCCCCCGCCAGGGCACCCCACACTCACGGCAGCCGCTTGTGCCTCGAGGATGCCACTCGCACCGCTAGCTCCTCGGCCCCACCCCCTGCTTTGTGGGCACCTCGGTGGCCCCACCCCTCGCCTCACGTGCTGGCCAGCCGTCTTTGCCCTGGCCACCAGTGAACACCAGGCCCTGGACCGCCCCCCCCCCCATCCCCTGCACTTGCTGGCTACCTCATGCAGGCCTCGGCCCCGCCCCCCCTCCTGATTGGCTGGTGGGTGTGGCTGGTGGCGTGGCTTGTAGGTGCAGTGAAGGTACAGTCAATTTGCATATTACTAGTTTATTAGATAGGATATATATACACATATACACACGTGTGAGTGTGTGTGTGTATATATATATATATATACACTCTCACGTGTATATATGTGATAGTGTGTGTGTGTGTGTATATATATACACACACACACACACACACACACACACACACTTATATACACACATTTCCACAACACACACACACACACACACACACACACACACACACACACACACCCCCCTTCCTGGATACTTCTTAGAACCAGCTTTCTTTTCCTTGGTCATGAAGTTCTCTCATTAATGAGTTGAATAGATATTTTACTAAGGTTAAGTATACATTTATACAAGATTAAGGAAGGTTTTCAGAAAAAGTAAACCTTTGTATGAGCTCTATGAGATGAATAGTAGGGGAAAGCATTCCCAGCAGAAGTGACATGTGCAAAGGCCCTGTGGCAGGGAGTATGGCACTTTGGAGAAATGGAAAGAAGGTTGTGTGACCGCCAACATCTGTGATTAGGGCCTCTCAAGAAGAGCCCCTCCTGTGTGCCCTAAGGACACAGAACTGACCTCACAGGGTGGGAGAGGAACTGTGTTCCCAGAATCATATTGCTGTAACTCCATGTGACCCTTCTCGAGTAACTGGAGAGGAGCCAGATCAAAGCAGCTGGCAAAGTCCCAGTTCCTGAGAGGGAGAAGACACCTCTGTACTGGATGCCAACCTCAGCACACATCACAGGGGAGACTCGTGATCCCTGGGCATCAACAGCTCTGTGCGAGGCCTCTGTCAACCTCTGTGCCTTCTGTAGTTTGGTCTAACTCCACGGCCTACTTATTCACCAAGGCAACACGGCATAAATACCTATTCAAGAAGGCTTGTTAGACCCTACAATAGGACAGCTTCTACACACCCCCAACAAAAACAGTGCTGTTCACTCAGATCGTACAACAGTCTCCTGAGAATGGGGATTTCTCTCTCTCCCACAATGTAAACAACACCAGCCCTGGGAGCAGAAAACCCTGGCCAGAGGCTGGTCATGAACTGTGACTCTGGACATGTTGCTTACCCTGCCTGAGCCTCAGTGTCTTACTCTGGAAGAGGAAACATTCATAACTCATTAAAGGTTTGGGGATCATGGATAAAAGCACATCATCCTATATAATAAAACCCTAATGTACAAACTGACTGAACAGCAGAACTACCTACGGGGAGAACAACCAGTCACACTGATGTGCACTGACCACCGGGGGGCAGACGCTCAGCACAGGAGCTGCCCCCCAGTGGTCAGTGCGCTCCCACAGGGGGAGCGCTGCTCAGCCAGAAGACGGGCTCGTGGTTGGCGAGCGCAGTGGCAGTGGTGGGAGCCTCTCCCGCCTCCACAGCAGGGCTGAAGAGCAGCGAGCAGGTGGGCAGTAAGGAGCAAGAGGTCCCAGACTGCAAGAGGGATCCCGGACTGCGAGGAGAACGTCCGTCTGCCGGCTTAGGCCTGATCCCTGGGGACACAGGCAGTTGGACATCCCCCGAGCGGTCCCAGGCTGCAAGAGGGTGCAGGCTGGGCTGAGGGACCCGCACCCCCAGTGCACAAATTTCGTTCACCAAGCCTCTAGTAGAGTATAAAATGCATTGTACACGTGTTACTTTCATAGTTGTTATGAGTACTGGATGCTATATTTAAAATATTGCTAGGCTTTAAATAAACAGTAGTACACCTTTATATAAAACTTGGGCAAATTTTCCATATAAAAATGCAAAGACAAAAACATGGCAAAACTGCAGGAAGAAGTCTGAACGCCGCAGTAACGGAGAGCGGGCAGCACCGATCCGGGCCGACAAGCGCCAGGCATGGCGGGGGGCTCTCACCCGCTGCAGCTCAGGCACCGAAGCAGGAACACACTGAGAGCTTAAGTCACTGTGTTCCAGTTACTTTTTATAAAGAGCCCACTCTGTGGAGGATATGAGTATTTCTCTCAAATGATTTGTCAGAAAGGGAAAAGAACTTTGACAGCCCCATTCCCTGCCCAGGAGAGTTTATTTTTCCCCCCATATTATGAGCCTAATTTGTCCAAGATACTACACTCAGATGGATAGGTAATGTTTTAATATTTTTCTTGATAGACCTAGAACTCCACACAGGACCTCCTTCCCATAGTCTCCGGAACCCAGGAATATAGAAGAAAATAAGAATTTAGCAGGAATGGTGGCTGGTACACACGGCATCAATTCTTAGCCTTGGGTTTGTAATACCTCAAGATATTAATTATATCAAAGAATAGTGTGAAACGCTGAATATTAAAAATCCAGACCTCTCCATTCTATATGCCTTTATGCTCCCTTAGGAACTGACTCCATGCCCATAATAATATCAGACAGTGAAGAGACATTATTTTTTAAATCAATTCCTAAGCAGTTTTAAAAACTGAAAAAGAAAAAAAAAGGTGTTCAAGAGTCCGCCACGAGAGGTCCTGTTGGTGTGGCTCAGTTGGTTGGGTGTCATGGCGCCCTGAAAGGCTGCCGTTCAGTTCCCCGTCCGCACCGCCGGCACTGGGAGGCGGATCCCGACGGCAGGCACAGCAGCCGGCCGTTCGATGTGGCACTCTCACATCGATGTTTCTTTCTCTCTTCCTCTCCCTTCCTCTCTAAAAGTCAATAACTATTCTTTAAAAAAAAAAAAATGGAGTCTGACACTCGGGGACAAAAGGGAGTACATTTTCTTAGTATATAATTTTTCCGGCATCTTTTCTGACCACAATGGCATAAAACTAAAAATCAATCATCCACAGAAAGAAAACTGGGGGAAAAAAAAAACCACACAAATAATGTAGAGACTAAACAACCAACAGATCAAAGAGGAAATCTAACAAGAAATCAAAAACTATCTTGAAACAAATGAAATAAAAACACACCTTTTCAAAATTTATGGGATGCAGCAAAAACAGTTCTGAAAGGGAAGCTCATAGGTACACAGGCCTACCTCAAGAAAAAAGAAAAACCCCACAAGGAAAAAATAAATAAACAAAACCCAAAGTAAACAGAAGGAAATAGTTAAAGTCAGGGGAGAAATAAACAAAATATATATATTTTAATAAGATCAATGAAACTGATAGCTGGTTCTATAAAACAGACAAACTTCTAGCTAAACTCATCAAGAAAAAAAGAGAGCCCAAATACGTAAAACCACAAGTGAAAGAGATGTCACAACACAAGACATACAAAGATTAAAGAATGCTGCGAACAATAAATTTGAAAACCTAAAAGAAATAGATAAATTTCTAGAAGTATATAATCTTTCAAGACTGAACCAAAAATAAACAAATACAAGATTGGAACAGACCAATTACTAGCAATGAAATTGAAGCAGTAATCAAAAATCTCCCAGCGAATACAAGTCTGGGACCAGATGGCATTACAGGCTAATTCCATTAAAACATTCGAAGAAGAATTAATCCATGTCCTCCTTAACCCACTTACAAAAGTCAAAGGGGAAGGAACGCTTCCAAACTCATTTTATAAAGCCCGCATTTCCCGAATCCAAAACCTGTAAATTCTTTTTTTGTTACTTCTTATAAAAAAAAAAAGAAAGAAAGAAACTATAGGCCAACGTCTTTGATGAACATAGATGCAAATATTCGCAAAATATTAGCGAATTCAACACATTCAAAGGATTATTCCCCATGACCAAGTGGGATTCACATGAGGAATGTAAGGATGGCTCACCCTCTGTAAACCAAATTAATGTGATACATCACATTAACAAAATAAAGCATCAAAAAACTCAATAGATGCAGGAAAAGCATTTGAAAAATTCAACATCCTTTTATGATAAAAACCCTCAACACCTTTCAGATTCGACCTTCTGTGGTGCAGGAAACTGAGGTGAATGTGGATGGGGGCCAGGAGAGACTGAGCATTGAGTGGAGATGGTCATCAGTTCCACGGCGCTCTGCCATGTGGACACAAGCTACCATCAGGCCTGTTAGGGGGTTCCTGCACCCAACCTCCTGGCACAGTCAGGTGAGGGGGAGCTGCAACTGGGTCAACTCGCTCCTTTCACAGTCCTTCACAAGGACAAGCCTCTTTCTCATAAAAGAAGGAGCTTAAAAGATGCCTGGAGGCTGAGAAGAAGATAATGGAGAAGGCGGCCAAGCGGAAGGAGCTCAGTGTGAGGAACAACCAAGCCAGGCCACTGCTGCCGCCGCCAACACCACTGACTGATGGGGAGCCGAGGAGAGAGCCTGGACCCAAACCAACACCAACAGACTCGCAGCCCAGCAGTCCACCAGCGGAAGGTCAGCGGGAAGACCCGCACCCATACAAGTTCCGTGCAGGCGTCTTGTTCACACTCTTCCTCCCGGAACACGGTCACCTGCAGCCTGGGGCCACCTGAGGGGCATCACCTTAACGGTGGCAGGCAGGGCCCAAGCGCCGAGAGCTTCCAGGGGAAAGCTCGCCTTCTGTGACCTTCGAGGAAAGGGGATCAAGTGGCAAGTCACGGCCAACTCCAGAAGTTATACATCAGAAGAAGAATTTATCCATATCGATAGTGTCAGGGAGAGACAGCTGGTGTTCAGGGGAATCCTGGGAAAACCAAGAAGGCTGGGCTGAGCATCATTCCCTAAGACAGTGGTCGGCAAACTCATTAGTTAACCTAGTGGCGAACCGCAGCTCGAGAGCCGCATGTGGCTCATGAACTGCAGTTTCCCGACCACTGCCCTAAGAGATCACACTGCTGTGTCCTTGCTTGCGTATGTCACCTCATTTTCACTTTGACCTCAGAGACAAGGAAACGGTATCATGAGAGCTACTTGGACTTGATCCTGAACTATTTTATGAGGCAGAAATTTATCATCTGCTCTAAGATCATCATAGAGTGTAAGACGTTTCTTAGATGAGTTGAGATTCCCCAAGCCTGAAACTCCCCTGACGAGTATCGTTCCAGAAGGAGCTATAGCCAAGCTTTTTTATCATGGACCACAATGAGCTGGACCTGAATTTATATATGAGAACTGCTCCAGAACCCTACCGTAAGACGCCTTTGGTCGGTGGCACTGACCATGTCCACAAACTTGGACCAGTTTGATTTCAGGTCAGGGCACATGCCCAGGTTGCCAGGGCTCGATCCCCAGGGGGAGGGGGCCATGTGGAGGCAGCTGATCTATGATTCTCTCTCATCATTGACGTTTCTGTCTCTCTCTCCCTCTCCCTCTCTCTCTGAAATCAATAAAAATATCTATCTTTTTAAAAGTGGATACCAGTTCCAGAATGAAGAAATTGATTAGATTCACAATCCTGAGCTCCCCACCTTTGAGTTCTTTGTGGCCTACAGAAATCATCACAATCTCACGGAAATCACGGAGAAGATGGTTTCAGGGATGTTGAAGGACATTACCATCCAGACGGCCCGGAAGACCAAGCCTACCAGATTGACTCCACCCCACCTCCCAGAGAGCCAGCACAGTAGAAGAGCTTGAAACTAACCTTGCAAGATTCTTGATGATATCTGTGCGGCAAAAGCTGTCAAAAGCTGTCGAATGCCTTCTACCTCGGACCACAGCCAGGCTCCTTGATAAGCGTGTTGAGGAGTGCCTGGAAGTGATAAGCATCCATCCTGCATTCGTCTGTGATCACCCACAGACGATGAGGATCTGACTAAGTGCTTTGAGCTGTCTGTCATGAAAAAGGAGATATGCAATGCCTGCACGGAGCTAAATCACCCCACGTGGCCCTGGCGGCTTGTCCAATAACAGGCCCAGACCAAGGTCACTGGCAATGATGAGGCCACATTCACAGATGAAAACTTCTGACCACGCTGACATACGGGCTGCCCCCACCACGGGCTCGGGCTGGGCATTAACCAAGGCGCCATATTCTCACGGGCTAACAACGTCAAGGAAGCCCATCTGCTTCCTGCCATGAAACCTGGAGGCAAGGAGACTTTGACAACTGCTGACGCCCTGGAACCACAACAGCCGGCACTCTGACTAGAAAATAATAATTGCAAGTCGCATGCAAACTCGGGCATCTTCGCAATTCTGCGAAAGATCAAAGCCTGCAAGGGAATTCTTGTGAACTGCTGGCCATTTGACCACTGCGGTCCAGTCAGCAGAAGAGAGAGGAATTAAGAATTCCTTTCTACTCCTTGTCACCAAATAAACCACTTGTTTCAAAAAAAAAAATAACAACAACAACCCATAAATCTCAGCCCAGTGGGCCTAGAAGGAACGTATCTCAGCATAATGAAAGACATATATGACAAACGCACAGTTAACACCACACTCACAGCGAAAAGCTGAAAGCCTTCCTCCAAGATCAGGAACAAGACAAGGAGGCCCACTGCCACCAACTCCATTCAACATAGCACTGGAGTCCTAGCCAGAGCAATCGACAAGACATAGAAATAAAAGGCACCCAAATAGGAAAGGAAGAAATAAAACTCATTATTTGCAGATGACATGATAGTACAGATAGAAAAACCTAAAGACTCTCCCCCAAAAATATCAGAACTAATAAATGACTTAAGAAAAGCTGCAACATACAAAATCAATATACAGAAGTCTGTTGCAGTTCTATACACCAATAATGCTCAAAAGAAGAAATTTTTTTAAATGCTCTTCACAAATGCATTAAAAAGTATAAAATACCTAGGAATATATGTAAGAGTTAAAAAAGTACCTATATTCTAAAAACTATTAAGACATAGAATAAACTGAATAAAATACAAATAAATGGAAGGATGTACCTTCCTCATGGATTAAAAGACTAATATTGGGAGGAGGTCAATGGTGGGGTGGGGAAGGAGATATATGTATTACTATTTGTAACACTTTAAATAATAAAAAAATAATATTGTTAGAATGTTCTTACTACCTAGAATAATATACAGATTCAATGCAATCCTTTTTAAAATACCAATAGTATACTTCTCAGAATTTTAACAGCTAATCATAAAATTTATATGGAACCACAAAAGACCTAGAATAGCCACAGGAATCTTGAGAAAGAAAAAAAGTGAGAGGTATTATGCTCCCTGATATCAAACTATACTATAAAGCTACAATAATTATGGTAATTATCTATGGTACCTATATAATAACAGATATATAGATTAATATAATAGAATAAAGAGCTCAGAAATAAACCCTTGTTTATATGGTCAATTAATCTATAAGAAAGGAAGCAAGGATATATAATGGGGTAAAGACAGTCTCCTCAATAAGGGGTATTGGCAAACCTGAACAATACATGCAAAAAAGTGAAATTGGACCACTTTATTACACCACATCCTATCTAATAAAAGAGTAATATGCAAATTGACTGTACCTTCGCTATGCCCAATAAGCCATGCCTACAAGCCACGCCCACAAGCCAATCACAGGGATGGATTTCAGGGCCCTGTCATGGCATCCTGGGGTTAGGCTGGGTGGGGCCATGGGCGGGGCCAGCCAGCCATGATGGGACCCCATGGATGGATGGATCGTGGGTGCCCAGCGCTGGGAATGGCCTCTCCCTGAGAGGCCCTTCCGGCCCTGGGGTTAGACTGGGCCTGGCTGAGGGAGGAAAAGACACAGAAGGGGTGAGCCAGGCGCCCTGTGAACATGGGCCGCGGAGCAGCAGGTGCGACATGTGCCTGAGGTCCCTTGGCTGCAGAGTGGCGGGGTCAGGAGTTGAATCCAGATGCGTCTCTGCCCGCAGCTCATCACCTCTCCACTGTGCCTGGCTGGGCTTGCCAAATGATGTCACCTGTGGATGGTGATGCTTGCCAAGTCTAAGCTGGGTCCTGAGGCTGGGGAGAGTGGTGGAGGGGAGTGTCCCAGCTCCTGCCTCCCAGAGCTCCTGGACTCCAGTGCAAGGCCCAGCCGTGGGGGCAGGATAGGAGCGAAGACATAGCCCCTGAGACAGAGGAGACTAAGCCATACAACCCAGCCCAGCCTGTGTGCAGAGCAGAGGCAGGGAGTGCGGGATGTCTGGTCTAATTAGCATATTATGCTTTTACTAGGGGCCCAGTGCACAAAATTCATGCACTGGGGATGGGTGATCCCTCAGCCCAACCTGCCCCTTCACACATACTGGGAGCCCTCAGGGAATGTCCTACTGACCACTCACCCCTAGCCTGCCCAAGGCCTAAAGCACCCAGCTATCACCCAGCTCGGCTCAGCCCCAGCCACTACAGACTGCCCAGCTCTGGGGGCTGCCTTGGCTTCGGCCCCCACCCCCAGCCCCGGCTGTAGCCTTAGGGGCCGGGTGCTCCCCGCCGCCGCCTCTTCATCTCTGCCCCCGGGGCCAGGCGCTTGTGCGGCTCAGCCCCACCCCCCACTTCTGATTGTCTGGTAGTATAGCGAAGGTACGGTCAATTTGCATGTTTCTCTTTTATTAGATAGGATTATTATAGATATTACATATATTACATATGTAATAAAATTGTGGGAAAGGAAGTGAGAAAGGTGAGAGCTAACACACAGGCGGCGGGGATGTCTCCATGGACCAGAAAGGCACTGGACCCAGACCATCTGCAGACCCAGGCCTGGACTCCACCAGGCGTGCGTGGCCCCATTCCTGGGGTAAAGGGACCAGAGTTCCCCTCAGAACAGGACCCTGGAGCTGGGCTCACTGCCCGCCCATACAGGATGGTGATGGTCTGGGTCTGTGGGCACGCTGTGACCCAGGATCCAGAGCTTCACTCAGCCTGGGCACTGTACCCAAGCACCGGGCAAAGGAGCCCTGTCCGCTGTCCCCAGCCCTGGTTCTGTCTGACCCTGGACCTTCTGCCCTGTAACATCCAGAAATCCAGGAGACAGAGGGGTGAGCTCAGAGGCAAAAGCAAGCCCCAGGCCTCGGGCTGTCTGACTCAGGAAGAACTCGCAAGCCGACACCTGGGAAGCCTGTGGGCCCAGGGCGCTAAGGCAGCTGGTAAATAAAAGCCCCCACCTACGTGTAAGAAACACCAAAGACATTATATGCATAGGAAAAAATATAATAGAAGTTTCTTATTAGTGAAATATATTTAAAGGTAATTACCGTAACTAAACAAATAATAATGTAATGCCAGTTTTATAACATCTGTGTAAGTAAAATACATGACAACAATAGCACAAAGACTGCCTGGGAAAAATGAAATTTTGTTACAGTGAAGTTTCTATACAAGATGTGAAGTGGTAATATATCCACTTGAATATAGACGGTGACAAGTTAAAATCCTATATAATGAAGAGCTAATATGCAAATATTCATCACACCTTCATGCTATCATGCCATAACAGCTCAGACACTCAACACTGAGGAGAGAGGAATGGGGACCAGGCAGGCTATAGACTGGGAGAGGAACAAGCCACCCACTCCACCGTCCCGGATGCCAACAGCTGTGCCTGCCTCTCTGGCCCAGAAGAGGGACAAGCTGCATGCCTTGTGGTCCTGGGTGCCTGTGGCTGGGGCCGGCCTGAATGAAGCTGGCCCGGGTCCTGGGTGCCTATAACTGGCCAGAGGGAGGGAAGCCTGGGTCCCAGGTGTGAGGCAAGGCAGAGGCAGTTAGGGGCAATCAGGCCAGCAGGGGAGCACTTAAGGGCGATCAGGCTGGTAAGGGAGCAGTTAGGGGGTGATCAGGCAGGCAGAGGTGGTGAGGGGTGATCAGGCAGGCAGGCAGAGGTGGTGAGGGGTGATCAGGCAGGCATGCCAGTGAGCAGTTAGGAGCCAGTGGTCCTAGATTGCGAGAGGGATGTCCAACTGCCAACAGTCAGAGTGTCAACAGTCAGACATCCCCGAAGGGGTTCCTGATTGGAGAGGGTGCAGGCTGGGCTGAGGGAACCCCCCCCCTTCGTGCACGAATTTCGTGCACTGGGCCTCTAGTACAAATATAAACTCAAAAAGGATAAAAGACTTAAATGCTACACATGAAACCATAAAAACCCCAGTATAAAATATAGGCAGTAAATTCTTTAACACCACTCTTAACCATTTCTTTTTGGATGTTGTATCTCTTTGAACAAAACAGACAAAAGAAAAAAATAAACAAATGGGATTACAAAAAGAAAGGTTTTGCAGAGCAAAGGAAGCCATCAACAAAGTGAAAAGACAACCTACTGAATCAGAGAAGAAATGTATACAATATACATACAATAAAGGATTAATATTAAAAATATATAAGAACTCAGATCAACTAACACCAAAAACCCAAACAATCCATTTTTAAATGGGTAGAGGACCTAAATAGACATTTTTCTAAAGAGTACAGATAACCAACAGATATATGAAAAGATGCTCAACATCACTAATTATTATAGAAATGCAAATCAAAACCATAATGAGATACCACCTCACACCTGGCATAAAAGTTATCAAAAATCTACAAACAAGTGTTGGCAAGAATGTGAAGAAAAAAGGGAACCCTCCTGCATTGTTGGTAGGAACACAGACTGGGGCAGCCACTGTGAAGAACAGTATGGAGATTCCTCAAAAAATTGAAAATTACCTTATGATCCAGCAATTCCACTCCTGGGTATTTATCTGAAGAAATCCAAAACACTAATGCAAAAATATATATGCACCCTATGTTCATTTCCACATTACCAGTAAAAGCTAAAAAATGGAAGCAACCTAGATGTACATCACTAGATGAATTAATAAAGACGATGTGTATGTACATATACCAACCACATATACCAGTATAATATATACTAGAGGTCCGATGCATGAAATTCCTACT
Organism: Antrozous pallidus; assembly: GCA_027563665.1. Taxonomy (NCBI): domain Eukaryota; kingdom Metazoa; phylum Chordata; class Mammalia; order Chiroptera; family Vespertilionidae; genus Antrozous; species Antrozous pallidus. The sequence goes on along the minus strand of CM050524.1, from coordinate 16,654,240 downwards.
AGAGTAGGTCTTCCTTCCCCCGGCTGCCGGCACCAGCTTCCCTCTGGCATCAGCGAGCACCCAAAACCCGGGCTTCCCTCTGGCATCAGCGGGTACCCACACCCGGGCTTCCCTCTGGCACCAGCAGGCACCCACACCCGGGCTTCCCTCTGGCACCAGCAGGCACCCGGGACCCGGGCTTCCCTCTGGCACCAGCAGGCACCCGGGACCCAGGCTTCCCTTGCAGCCCCGGCTTCATCCAGAAGGTCATCCAGAAGGATGTCTGGTCTAATTAGCATATTATGCTTTTATTATTATAGATATTATATATATTACAGATGTAATAAAATTGGACTATTTTGTATTATAGCTATAATGGAATATTATTCAGCAATAAGAAAAGGATGAAATCTTGCTATCTGTGACAACAAAGATGGACCTTGAGGGTATTATGCTAAATGAAGTAAGTCAGATGGAGAAAGACAAATACAATGTGATTTCACTTACATGTAGAATGTAGAAAAAGCAAAATAAATAAACAGAAACAGACCCACAGATATAGGAAACAAGCTGATGGATGCAAAAGGGGAAGGGGGGGCAATGGAAATGAAAAGATAAAATAAAGTAACACAGAAGGAAAGAAGGGAGGAAGAAGGGAAGGGAGGGAGGGGAGAGAGAGAGAGAGCGAGAGCAAGAGCTTGGTGGTGGGTTCATGAAGATTTTGGAATTGCCTGCACACTTCTCTATGTTTGAAGTATTTTATTAAAAACTAGAGACCTGATGCACAAAATTCATGCAAGGGGCTCAGCCCTCACAGCCATCCAGAAGGTTATCGGAATAATTGTTTTGCTGTTTGGTCTAATTAGCATATTAGCTCTTCATTATATAGGATAAAAAATTTAAAATTTAAAAAAGAAATAAAAATAAAAATAAGATCCCATCTGGTGTGGTTCAGTGTTTCAGCACTGACTCAGGAACCAAGAGGTCACTGGTTCCATTCCCAATGGGGGTCAGGGATCAACTCCCAGGTGGGGGCGTGCAGGAGGCAGCCAATTGATGTTTCACTCTCATTGATGTTTCTATCTTGCTATCCCTCTCCTTTCCTCTCTTTATAAAATAAAAACATAGCTTTTTAAAAAAATAAATAATTAAATTAAGATGAAAACTTTTAGGACAATAAAGTAACGTCGATAATAAAATGATAATGAACCCATTCTGTTTACATAAATAACACATTTTTAACGAAAAATAGCTTTTTATTCTAAAATCAATAAAATAAAAATTTAAAAAGAGGTGTTCAAGAGTCTGCCACTAGAGAGCAACAGAGTAGTAAATTTTCTTAGCTTACAATTTTTTTAAAAACTGGTCTCAATTTGAGACTCTACTAGAGGGAACCAAAAAACATCAGGTGAAGATAAAACTGGACAATTGAAGGTGTTCTGGTAAAAGCACAATGAAAGTTTCGGGGCTGATCTAAGCGTTCTGAGGACTCCTTTAGTCCAGCAGGCCTGCGGACCTCTCATAAAATGGAAACAGGTTACCACAACTGAGTAACACAGTACCACCGCCAATCATTCACTCCCACACGTGACAGGAAGTAATCCCTCAGCTGAGCCAGCAAAGGGAGAGAGGACACAGGGGTGACAGTCACTGAGCGAGCGTCACAGGAGTGGGTGTCACTGAGAGAGGGCACAGGGGTGTCACTGAGAGAGGGGCACAGGGGTGTCACTGAGAGAGGGCACAGGGGTGTCACTGAGAGAGGGCACAGGGGTGTCACTGAGAGAGGGGCACAGGGGTGACACTGAGAGAGGGGCACAGGGGTGTCACTGAGAGAGGGCACAGGGGTGACACTGACAGAGGGCACAGGGGTGTCACTGAGAGAGGGGCACAGGGGTGACACTGACAGAGGGCACAGGGGTGTCACTGAGAGAGGACACAGGGGTGACACTGACAGAGGGCACAGGGGTGTCACTGAGAGAGGTGCACAGGGGTGTCACTGAGAGAGGGCACAGGGGTGTCACTGAGAGAGGGGCACAGGGGTGACACTGAGAGAGGACACAGGGGTGTCACTGAGAGAGGGCACAGGGGTGACACTGACAGAGGGCACAGGGGTGTCACTGAGAGAGGGCACAGGGGTGTCACTGAGAGAGGGCACAGGGGTGTCACTGAGAGAGGGCACAGGGGTGTCACTGAGAGAGGGCACAGGGGTGACACTGAGAGAGGGCACAGGGGTGTCACTGAGAGAGGGCACAGGGGTGTCACTGAGAGAGGGCACAGGGGTGACACTGACAGAGGGCACAGGGGTGTCACTGAGAGAGGTGCACAGGGGTGTCACTGAGAGAGGGCACAGGGGTGTCACTGAGAGAGGGGCACAGGGGTGACACTGAGAGAGGGCACAGGGGTGACACTGAGAGAGGGCACAGGGGTATCACTGAGAGAGGGGGACAGGGGTGACACTGAGAGAGGACACAGGGGTGACACTGAGAGAGGACACAGGGGTGACACAGAGAGAGGGCACAGGGGTGTCACTGAGAGAGGGACACAGGGGTGACACTGAGAGGACACAGGGGTGTCACTGAGAGAGGACACAGGGGTGACACAGAGAGAGGGCACAGGGGTGACACTGAGAGAGGACACAGGGGTGACACTGAGAGAGGACACAGGGGTGACACTGAGAGAGGACACAGGGGTGACACTGAGAGAGGACACAGGGGTGACACTGAGAGAGGACACAGGGGTGACACAGAGAGAGGGCACAGGGGTGTCACTGAGAGAGGGACACAGGGGTGACACTGAGAGGACACAGGGGTGTCACTGAGAGAGGGGCACAGGGGTGTCACTGAGAGAGGGGCACAGGGGTGACACTGAGAGAGGGCACAGGGGTGTCACTGAGAGAGGGGCACAGGGGTGTCACTGAGAGAGGGCACAGGGGTGTCACTGAGAGAGGGGCACAGGGGTGTCACTGAGAGAGGGCACAGGGGTGTCACTGAGAGAGGGGCACAGGGGTGTCACTGAGAGAGGGGCACAGGGGTGACACTGAGAGAGGCACAGGGGTGTCACTGAGAGAGGGACACAGGGGTGTCACTGAGAGAGGGCAGGGGTGACACTGAGAGGACACAGGGGTGACACTGAGAGAGGACACAGGGGTGTCACTGAGAGAGGGACACAGGGGTGTCACTGAGAGAGGGCACGGGGGTGACACTGAGAGAGGGGTACAGGGGTGACACTGAGAGGGCACAGGGGTGACACTGAGAGAGGACACAGGGGTGTCACTGAGAGAGGGGCACAGGGGTGACACTGAGAGGACACAGGGGTGTCACTGAGAGAGGACACAGGGGTGACACTGAGAGAGGGCACAGGGGTGACACTGAGAGAGGGGTACAGGGGTGACACTGAGAGGACACAGGGGTGACACTGAGAGAGGGCACAGGGGTGACACTGAGAGGACACAGGGGTGACACTGAGAGAGGGCACAGGGGTGTCACTGAGAGAGGACACAGGGGTGACACTGAGAGAGGGCACAGGGGTGACACTGAGAGAGGGGTACAGGGGTGACACTGAGAGGACACAGGGGTGACACTGAGAGAGGGCACAGGGGTGTCACTGAGAGAGGACACAGGGGTGACACTGAGAGAGGGCACAGGGGTGTCACTGAGAGAGGACACAGGGGTGTCACTGAGAGAGGGCACAGGGGTGTCACTGAGAGAGGACACAGGGGTGTCACTGAGAGAGGGCACGGGGGTGACACTGAGAGAGGGGTACAGGGGTGACACTGAGAGGGCACAGGGGTGACACTGAGAGAGGACACAGGGGTGTCACTGAGAGAGGACACAGGGGTGTCACTGAGAGAGGGGCACAGGGGTGACACTGAGAGGACACAGGGGTGTCACTGAGAGAGGACACAGGGGTGTCACTGAGAGAGGACACAGGGGTGTCACTGAGAGAGGGGCTCAGGGGTGTCACTGAGAGAGGGACACAGGGGTGACACTGAGAGAGGGCACAGGGGTGTCACTGAGAGAGGACACAGGGATGACACTGAGAGAGGGCACAGGGGTGTCACTGAGAGAGGGCACAGGGGTGACACTGAGAGAGGGACACAGGGGTGACACTGAGAGAGGGACACAGGGGTGTCACTGAGAGAGGGCACAAGGGTGACACTGAGAGGACACAGGGGTGTCACTGAGAGAGGACACAGGGGTGACACTGAGAGAGGGCACAGGGGTGTCACTGAGAGAGGACACAGGGGTGACACTGAGAGAGGACACAGGGGTGACACTGAGAGAGGACACAGGGGTGACACAGAGAGAGGGCACAGGGGTGTCACTGAGAGAGGGCACAGGGGTGACACTGAGAGAGGGACACAGGGGTGACACTGAGAGGACACAGGGGTGTCACTGAGAGAGGGACACAGGGGTGACACTGAGAGAGGGCACAGGGGTGTCACTGAGAGAGGACACAGGGGTGACACTGAGAGAGGGCACAGGGGTGTCACTGAGAGAGGACACAGGGGTGTCACTGAGAGAGGACACAGGGGTGACACTGAGAGAGGACACAGGGGTGACACTGAGAGAGGACACAGGGGTGACACAGAGAGAGGGCACAGGGGTGTCACTGAGAAAGGGCACAGGGGTGACACTGAGAGAGGGACACAGGGGTGACACAGAGAGAGGGCACAGGGGTGACACCGAGAGAGGGCACGGGGTGACACCGAGAGAGGGACACAGGGGTGTCACTGAGAGGACACAGGGGTGTCACTGAGAGAGGACACAGGGGTGACACTGAGAGGACACAGGGGTGTCACTGAGAGAGGACACAGGGGTGACACTGAGAGGACACAGGGGTGTCACTGAGAGAGGACACAGGGGTGACACTGAGAGGACACAGGGGTGTCACTGAGAGAGGGCACAAGGGTGACACTGAGAGGACACAGGGGTGTCACTGAGAGAGGACACAGGGGTGACACTGAGAGGACACAGGGGTGTCACTGAGAGAGGGCACAAGGGTGACACTGAGAGGACACAGGGGTGTCACTGACAGATGGGGCACAGGGGTGACACTGAGAGAGGGGTACAGGGGTGACACAGAGAGGGACACAGGGGTGACACTGAGAGAGGACACAGGGGTGTCACTGAGAGAGGGGCACAGGGGTGACACTGAGAGAGGGGTACAGGGGTGACACTGAGAGGGCACAGGGGTGACACTGAGAGAGGACACAGGGGTGTCACTGAGAGAGGACACAGGGGTGACACTGAGAGAGGGGCACAGGGGTGACACTGAGAGAGGGGTACAGGGGTGACACTGAGAGGACACAGGGGTGACACTGAGAGAGGGCACAGGGGTGTCACTGAGAGAGGACACAGGGGTGACACTGAGAGAGGGCACAGGGGTGTCACTGAGAGAGGGGCACAGGGGTGTCACTGAGAGAGGGCACAGGGTGACACTGAGAGAGGACACAGGGGTGACACTGAGAGGACACAGGGGTGTCACTGAGAGGACACAGGGGTGACACTGAGAGGACACAGTGGTGACACTGAGAGGGACACAGTGGTGACACTGAGAGAGGACACAGGGGTGACACTGAGAGGACACAGGGGTGTCACTGAGAGGACACAGGGGTGACACTGAGAGGACACAGTGGTGACACTGAGAGGACACAGGGGTGTCACTGAGAGAGGACACAGGGGTGTCACTGAGAGAGGGCACAAGGGTGACACTGAGAGGACACGGGGTGTCACTGAGAGAGGACACAGGGGTGACACTGAGAGATGGGGCACAGGGGTGACACTGAGAGAGGGGTACAGGGGTGACACAGAGAGGGACACAGGGGTGACACTGAGAGAGGGCACAGGGGTGTCACTGAGAGAGGACACAGGGGTGACACTGAGAGAGGGGTACAGGGGTGACACAGAGAGGGACACAGGGGTGACACTGAGAGAGGACACAGGGGTGTCACTGAGAGAGGACACAGGGGTGACACTGAGAGAGGGGCACAGGGGTGTCACTGAGACAGGGCACAGGGGTGACACTGAGAGGACACAGGGGTGTCACTGAGAGAGGGGCACAGGGGTGTCACTGAGAGAGGGGTACAGGGGTGACACAGAGAGGGACACAGGGGTGACACTGAGAGAGGGGTACAGGGGTGACACAGAGAGGGACACAGGGGTGACACTGAGAGAGGGCACAGGGGTGTCACTGAGAGAGGACACAGGGGTGTCACTGAGAGAGGGCACAAGGGTGACACTGAGAGGACACAGGGGTGTCACTGAGAGAGGACACAGGGGTGACACTGAGAGGACACAGGGGTGACACTGAGAGATGGGGCACAGGGGTGACACTGAGAGAGGGGTACAGGGGTGATACAGAGAGGGACACAGGGGTGACATTGAGAGAGGGCACAGGGGTGTCACTGAGAGAGGACACAGGGGTGACACTGAGAGGGGCACAGGGGTGTCACTGACAGATGGGGCACAGGGGTGACACTGAGAGAGGGGTACAGGGGTGACACAGAGAGGAACACAGGGGTGACACTGAGAGAGGACACAGGGGTGTCACTGAGAGAGGACACAGGGGTGTCACTGAGAGAGGGCACAGGGGTGTCACTGAGAGAGGACACAGGGGTGTCACTGAGAGAGGGCACAGGGGTGACACTGAGAGAGGGGCACAGGGGTGACACTGAGAGAGGGCACAGGGGTGTCACTGAGAGAGGGCACAGGGGTGACACTGAGAGAGGGACACAGGGGTGTCACTGAGAGAGAGGCACAGGGGTGACACTGAGAGAGGGCACAGGGGTGTCACTGAGAGAGGACACAGGGGTGACACTGAGAGAGGGCACAGTGGTGTCACTGAGGGAGGGCACAGGGGTGTCACTGAGAGAGGACACAGGGGTGTCACTGAGAGAGAGGCACAGGGGTGTCACTGAGAGAGGACACAGGGGTGTCACTGAGAGAGGGCACAGGGGTGTCACTGAGAGAGGGCACAGGGGTGTCACTGAGAGAGGGCACAGGGGTGACACTGAGAGAGGACACAGGGGTGACACTGAGAGAGGACACAGGGGTGACACTGAGAGGGACACAGGGGTGTCACTGAGAGAGGACACAGGGGTGACACTGAGAGAGGACACAGTGGTGACACTGAGAGGGACACAGGGGTGTCACTGAGAGAGGGACACAGGGGTGTCACTGAGAGAGAGGCACAGGGGTGTCACTGAGAGAGGACACAGGGGTGTCACTGAGAGAGGGCACAGGGGTGTCACTGAGAGAGGACACAGGGGTGTCACTGAGAGAGGGGCACAGGGGTGACACTGAGAGAGGGCACAGGGGTGTCACTGAGAGAGGACACAGGGGTGTCACTAAGAGAGGGGCACAGGGGTGTCACTGAGAGAGGACACAGGGGTGACACTGAGAGAGGACACAGGGGTGACACAGAGAGAGGGGCACAGGGGTGTCACTGAGAGAGGGGCACAGGGGTGACACTGAGAGAGGGGCACAGGGGTGACACAGAGAGAGGGGCACAGGGGTGTCACTGAGAGAGGACACAGGGGTGGTTACTCTGGATGAGCAGGCCCATGAGGCCACCTTCGACCTCACATCACCATTTTGTAGATCTGGAATTGGGAGCTGCCCCCTTCAAGGAAAAGACTCTCAGTGAATGGCGTCACCATCTCCCACACCCATATGGGCCCCAGAAGACTGCCCCTTCCCTTCCCCTTATTTCTGCAGCCACTTGGCCTCAGACACTACTCCCCCTCCCCGTCCCCTCTCTTAGCTCCCCCTTCCATACAGAAGCCAGCAAAGCTGTTAAATCTCAAGTACAGCCATCCTCTCCTCATCTCTACATCCCATCTCAAATCTTCTAAAGGTTCTGTAGCTCTTATGGAATAAAACCCACCCACCATTCCCCCACCCTGACCCCACCTACTCCTGCACCTGTTTCCCAGGGCTCCCACCCTAGCATCCCACCCCCTTTTCGGGCCCTGCAGAAGCCAGCCCTCCACCCCCACATCCAGGCCTGGGATCATGGTCCTCCCTGAGCAGCGGAGCCTCAGGAGAACCGGACCCCGTGCTGTGCCAAGAAGCCTTCAAACCCCAGGACCTTCCTCAGAAAGACTCCTCCACTTGAGGCCTCCACGCTCAGCAGAGCCTCCTAGCCTGTGGCACGCCCAGTGGGGGGCTCCTTCAGGGCAGGTCCATGTGTGGTCCTTTCTGCCCAGGCCCTGCTGGAAGGGAACTGGCCCTGAGGAGGGCTGAGGAGCTGGCTTCTCGGAAGGGACTGCTAGCAAGAGGAAGAGCAGCTCAGGTTGGGCAGGAAGAGATGCCAAACACAAACTCTGCCCGACAGTGTAGCGACGGGCTGGTCTGAGCAAGAAGCATCAGGCGAGAGTGGGGTCTGGCAGCCTCTCCATTAGCTGGGCTGCCTCCACACACAGCCTCCCCAGGCAGGTTGTCCCAGGAACTCAGTGGATCTGTTTCCAGGGGCTTTTTTCCACATCCGCACTGCCTCTGCCCTGCTCAAAACAGAGGGACAGCCGGGAACAGGGTGAGAGGCCCCAGAAGATGGGGGACAAGGGGTCAACGATCCCAGAGTCGCCAGTGCGCCCCGCCCCACTGCCCTGTCTTGTCATCCCCCTGTAATTCGGGTTTGTATGTTTTCACTTCTTCGGGGGCTCCATTCCAACTTGGAATTCCTGGAGGATGCTTGTCACTTGTAAAACGTCCACATTCCAAAGGCCACGCTCCCTGTGAACCCGGGAGCGACATCGCGTGCAAGCTCTGCTGGCCTCTGCTTCCGCATTTCCAAAGGAGGCAGGCAAGACGCCGGTACCTCTGATGTCCCGAGTGTGGTGTGCAGTGCAGTTTTCAAGGCTCTCGGGTTATTTATGCAAACCCCAAACAGTAACATCACAAACTTCTGCTCACTCTCCAGAGCCAGCTTCTTCCAGATGGGCAAAGCTTCCCGCACAGACAACTGAAAACAACCACCCCTTTATTCCACCCGAAAACCACACAACAGAATCAATCTCCCTCCCTCCCTCCCTCTCCCTCCCTCTCCCTCCCTCCCTCTCCCCCTCCCCCTCCCTCCCTCTCCCTCCCTCCCTCTCCCCTCCCTCCTTCTCCCTCTCCCTCTCCTCTCTCTCTCTCTCTCTCTCTCTCTCTCTCTCTCTCTCTCTCTCTCTCTCTCTCTCCCACACACACACACACGCTTGGCAAGGCTGTTACTTGGTAACAGATACTGTTCAATATTTACAGATAATAACGCTCATCAAATGTCACCAGGAGGGTGGCTTGGTTCCTTTCTCTCCCAGTCACACTGCTGTTTTCCTTTCCCTCCCTGCAGCCAAGAACAACACTGGCTGGATCCTGGTTCATTCCTTGCTTTCCCTGCTGGGGGCTCTGGGGCTCAGCGACTGGTCCGGGGCTCGAAGGGAGCCGTGAGCTCACCCATGGCTCAGCAGTCCAGTCCCCGGTGGGGGACACAGCCGCGCCCGCAGGCCAGACCTTGTGCCCCAGCACCTGGAAGGCCATTCCTCAAGCCACCTTCCCCGAACACCCGCAGAACGCCAGCACCCAGCCATGTGCGTTTCCTTGGCCTAGCTTTGAACTCAAACTCTTTCAGGGGAAGACGATTCGAACACAGCTTGTCTTTATCCTTTCCCCACCCTGTGGGATTGGTCATTTCCAGATCCAGAGGAAGTCACGTCCCTGTTTATGTACACGGGCACTCAGAGAGTCCTTAGCAGCTACCGTCACACCGGCCCATGCACACACATGTAAGCACGCTTTTGGGGGCCTCACAATGCCTAAGGTACATCCCTATGGGAAGAACTCACTGAGCTTTATTACCAGAAAGTCGTCAGGACTGACTTCTCGATTATTCACAACTGGACTCTGCATTAGCTCAGCCAACAGATTAAGTACAAGGATCTGGAAAGTTTTTTCTTTCGTTTGTTTTTAATTGCTTTTACTTTCGTTTTACAGAGAGAAGAGGGGAGAAGAAGAGGAACATTCATGTGCAAGACATCCATCAGTTGCCTCCCGTATGTGTCCCGGGGGCTCGAACTTGCAACCTAGGCGCTGACTGCAAATCGAACCCAGACCCTCCCATGAATGGGACAACGCTCCAACCAACTGAGCCACATGGCCCTGGGAGGAATGCTTGTTTTTTAAATCGAAAGTCTTTTAATCAATGACATTTAACGCATCCCAAATCATTCTTGCCTACTCATCAAATAAATTGCTTTGAGAAATATCACTAAAGAGCACACTGTCTAATCCCCAAAATAACCTCCACGGGATGGGAAGAAACACTATGTTTAGGACGTATTGCCCTTCCTCCTGTTAACTAAAAATAACGAGCCTCTATTGAAGAGAACATGACACGCATGGGAACAATGGAGAGATCACTAGGTGTGGTATGCTTGGTCCACGGTACACAAGGCCTGTTCTGCTCCATGAGTTTGAAGCCCAACTCTCTCGTGTTCTAGCTGTGTGGCCTTGGGCAAATGACTTTACCCCTCTGAGCCTCTGCTTCCGAAGCCATAAAAGACAGCTAATGAGCAGCATCTGTATCATAAATTAGTTGTGAAGAATCAATGGGAAAAAAAAACAAAACCCAACAAAGGCTTAGCCTAGACACTGCCCTATAGCAAGGGTTCAATAAACATTAGCTACTGTGATTATGAGTGTGACTATTATTCATCCACAAGCACATCCCACAAATCTTCAGAAGTGCCTTCTCAGTACATTACTCACACTCTCACAAACACCAGTCAGAGTCAGATTTAGAGTAAAGCCCATGTTGGAGTCCTCGTTTTCTTAAAAAAGACCCCCCAAATTATATATGCAGCAGGTCCCATAAAACCTGGATCCTTTCCTGATTAAGGTAATGACTGATGCTCACTGTCTGTCCCTCCCTCCTCCCTCTTTCTCCCTTCGGAATGTGTCGATCCCCCATTATGTTTTTACATTACTGTGCAACTATAAGCAATAGTGTTCCTGCATATAAACTTTACATAAATGGGACATACTATGTTATACTTAACCTGCAATGTTCTATTTGATATATTTCTGAGATTTAGACACACGGATACATGCAAGTCACATGCTCTGTAGCACTTGACGGTACGGATGCTATAGCAATGTGTGTGTGTGTCCTCCCGGTGTCGGGTGTTTAGGGTGTTCACGGTGTTTCTCGTTACCAACGAGGCTGCAATAAACACACAGCCACGCTTGTTCACATCTCCTTGGAGACCCACACCGGCGGAAGTTTCCCTAGGCCAGTGGTCGGCAAACTCACTAGTCAACAGAGCCAAATATCAACAGTACAACGATGGAAATTTCCTTTGAGAGCCAAATTTTTTAAACTTAAACTTCTTCTAACACCACTTCTTCAAAATAGACTCCCTCAGGCCGTGGTATTTTGTGGAAGAGCCACACTCAAAGGGCCAAAGAGCCGCAGGCGGCTTGCGAGCCACAGTGCCGACCAGAGCTCTAGGCAATCACAGCAGATGCTGATGCGCCCTTTGTCATTACTAGTTACTAACAGAATCCACCTTCGTCCCACTCTAACCTGCCAGATCTCCCTGCGGCTACGGGACACACCCCCAGTTCAGGTCAAAGATGTGGACAGCAATCTACTGAGGACTCTCAGAGGCCTTTGCCTCTCTGATATAGTACTGGCTCTCCCTCCCCCTCCCCGCCCCCGCCCCCGCCCCGGCTAGAACATGGGTGCGAGGTCAGGAAGTGGGCAGCCACGCTGACAGCATAAAGACGAGTGAAGATGAAGTCTCACCAAAGGGATGGCAAAGTGAAGAGAGAAAAAAAAAAGACTTGAATTGTAGGCAATTGGATCAGTTAGATGCTAAGTTAGCTTCTTTCTACCTTTTAGCACTATTTATGTATCCTTCTATAAAGGAATGGAAAATATTTCCTTACAAAAGATAAGTTAGTCTTGTAGTCTTATGTCCTAAAACCCAAAGTGAGATTCTTAAATTAAATGTATATATTTACTTTAACAACAAGACCTTTCACTCATTCAGTGTCAACAGAACAACCACCCTGGAAAAGGGAGCATGCCTTCAAGCACCTTCTGAGTGGTTATTAGGAACAAGACAGTTCGGGGAGGGGAGGGGGGGAGACAGAGACTAGGGGATGGGGATGCCTTCCCGCAGGGGCCAACTTCTCTTTCAGCCTCTTTAAAGCAAAAGGCTTCAAGGGCAAATGCCTTTAATGCTCTGGAAGATGAAAACCTCGTGGTTCTACAGACGGATCTTATTCACACCATATTACACCTGCCTTTTTAAAATATTTTTTTATTGATTTCAGAGAGGAAGGGAGAAGGAGAGAGAGAGAAATATCAATGATGAGAGAGAATCACTGGTTGACTGTCTCCTGCATACCCCCCACTGGGGATTGAATCCCCAACCGGGGATATGCCCTGACCTTGAATAGAACTGTGACCCCCCCCCCCCCCCCCCCGGTTCCTAGATCCATGCTCAACCACTGAGCACACCAGCGGGCTGCACCTGCCTTCTAAATGACCAATTCAACCTTGGTTGGATTGTTTACAGTGTATTAACTCTCAATTTTCTACCACCTTTGATTAAATGAAAGCTGGATGGACTGAATATTCTATCTCCTTATACACACGTATTTCCCTTCTGGATAGGAGGTACCCAGACAAGCATGATTCAGAGTAACTTTATGTTAGAGGGACAAAGCCATCAGTACACTTTTGCATATGGTTAAAAGTGACCCAATAGAAGGTGAGCACATTATGCTAAGTGAGATAAGTCAGACACACACACACATAAAAGGAGATAACAACAGTGAGCACAGATAACACTCCAAATGCACTTACTGTGCCAGGCACTGTTCTGTACACTTCACATCTGTTACTTTAAGTCTCAGAAAAGGGGGAAGTACTATTATTGCCCCCATGTTAGATTAGGAGACTCTTTATTATTTTTTAAATAAGTCTTTATTGTTCAGATTACAATTGTTCTTCTTTTTCCCCCATAGCTCCCCTCCACCTGGTTCCCACTCTACTCTCTGCCCTTACTCCTGCCCCTCTGTCCTCCTCCATAGGTGTACAATTTTTGTCCAGTCTCTTCCCGGACTCCCACACCCCTTTCCCCCTGAGAATTGTCAGTTCAACCCCTTTCTATGCCCCTGATTCTATTATATTCATCAGCTTATTCTGTTCATCAAATTTTTTATTCACTTGATTTTTAGATTCACTTGTTAGATATGTATTTGTTATTCATAATTTTTATTTCCTCCTCCTTTTTCTTCTCCTCCTTTTTCTTCTCCTTCTTCTCCTTCTTCTCCTCCTTCTCCTTCTCCTCCTTCCTCTTCCTCTTCTTAAAGAATACCTTTCAGTACTTCATATAATATTGGTTTGGCAGTGATGAACTCCTTTAGCTTTTTCTTATCTGTGAAGCTCTTCATCTGACCTTCAATTCTGAATGATAGCTTTGCTGGATAGAGCAATCTTGGTTGTAGATTCTTGCTATTCATCACTTTGAGTATTTCTTGCCACTCCCATCTGGCCTGCATAGTTTCTGTTGAGAAATCAGCTGACAATTGTATGGGTGCTCCCTTGTAGGTAACTATTTTTCTCTTGCTACTTTTAATATTCTCTGTCTTTTGCTCTTGGCATTTTTTTTTATATTTTATTGATTTTTTACAGAGCAGAAGGGAGAGGGATAGAAAGTCAGAAACATCAATGAGAGAGAAACATCGATCAGCTGCCTCTTGCACGCCCCCTACTGGGGATGTGCCCACAGCCAAGGTACATGCCCTTGCCAGAATCAAACCCGGGACCCTTCAGTCTACAGTCCGACGCTCTATCCACTGAGCCAAACCGGTCTCGGCTGCTCTTGACATTTTAATTATGATGTGTCTTGGTGTGGTCCTCTTTGGATTCCTTTTGTCTGGGGTTCTCTGCACTTCCTGGACTTTTAAGACTGTTTCTTTCACCAGGTAGGGGAAGTTTTCTATCATTATTTCTTCAAACAGGTTTTCAGTATCTTGCTCTCTCTCTCTTCTTCTGGCATCCCCATAATTCTGACGTTGGTATGCTTGAAGTTATCCCAGAGACTCCTTATACTACCTTCATATTTTTGAATTCTTTTTTTCTTTTTGCTTTTCCAGTTGAGTGTTTTATGTTTCTTTGTATTTCTAATCTTTGACTTGATTCTTGTGATCCTGTAGTCTGCTGATGGATCTCTGTATATTATTCTTTATTTCAGTCAGTGTATGCTTAATTTCTAGTTGGTACTTTTCCATATCCTTGAGGATCTTGCTACATTTATCAGCCTTTTCTAGAAAATTCTTGAGAAACCTTATAACCATGGTTTTGAACTCTATAACCAATAGTTTGCTTTCCTCCATTTCTTTCATTTGTGACCTGTTTCTTTATCTCTGTACTTTGGCTGTTTCCCTGAGTTGATAGGCTTTGTGTGCTAGGTGTCCAATAGCCCCAGTGGCTCAACTCCCCCCTCCCCCAGTTACCTGAGGTGGACACTCTTGGTGCACCCCTTTGTGGCCTGTGTGCACAGTCTTGTTGTAGTTAAGCCTTGATTGTTGTTGGTATCACTAGGAGGGGTTGCCCTCCAGGCCAATTGGCTGTGAATATCAGTTGTGTCTATGCTGGGAGAACTTCTGTGCTGGAGACACCCTTATGAGACAAGACTTGAAAAAGCCTCTGTGCTCAGCTTGGATGAGGTGGAGTCTCAGGGTGGAGCAGACAGCAATGGATTCCCATCAGCCCTGCCCTAAGAGGCCCCTGGGTCTCAGTGTCCCACATAATCGCTGCAAGCACCTCTGAGGAAAGCTGCCATCAAGTTTCGCCTGCTTCCAGACAGTCCAGTTTCTCTCTGAATGAGTCTGGGTCCCCAGAGTCTCACTTGGAACTGGAGTTCAGAGCTGTCAGGAGCTTTTGTTTCCCTCCCAATTGAGAGCTTTTGTTTCCCTCCCAGCCGAGTACTCAGTTGCCAGCCCTCTCTATGCGCTCATGCATACACACCTCGGTACCTCTGCCTTCCACAGCTCCTCTGAGTCTCGGTGTGCTTTTCTTTTTCCTGACAGTCCAGTTTCTCCCCATATGAGTCTGATTCCCCAGAGTCTCACCTGGAACTGGAGTTCAGAGCCATCAGGAGCTTTTGTCTCCCTCCCAGTTGAGAAAGCCAGCAGCGTACTCAGTTACCAGCCCTCTCTGCACGCACACCTCTGTACCTCTACCTCCTACAGCTCCTCTGAGTCTCAGTATCCTTTTCTCTTTCCTTTTAGTTGTAGAATTTCCACTCAGCCAGCCTTCCTGTGATTCTGGATGATGTCCTTTTTGTCTTTTAGTTGTAGTTTTGAAATTGTTGTGCGAGGCAGCAGTTTAGGTATGTACCTATGGCAGCAGTTTAGTTTAGTACCTATGCCGCCATCTTGGTTTCTCCGATGAGGAGACTCTTTAAAGAGACATTAAGTAATGCCAACATCACAAAGCTGGTGAGGGGCAGCGCCAGGATCTTTAAGCTTAGCCCTGCAGGTCACGTGATGGTGTGGTGGGCTGAATGGTGTCCCCCAGAAGATGTCCATGTCCTAATCCCTACAAGTTGTAAATATGCTACTTTACATGGCAAAGAGACTTCATAGATGTGATTCAAGATCTAGAGGCAAGATCCTTCTGTTGCTGCTTCTGGTGTGACAGAGGTCCTGAGCAGAAATGACGACAGAAGCTGGGTCCTGGGTTCCTGGGGTGCCAGGTCTGTTCCAGAAACAGTGGGCGCAGCCCCCATGTGCCCCCATGAGGAGGATGAGGAGGTCTCAGCCTGCACGTGGAAAGCCTTCACCTACGTCACTGCACTCCGGGTGAGAGTGAGCACGCCAAATGTCTTTCTCAAGTCGCACTAGGAGAGCACAGGGGACCCCAGAGTGGGCCTACCCCCATGTCGGCAGCACGTGCACGCCTTTCCCCTGGTGGATGGTAACCACACTCTGTTTCATAATCCTCATGTGATTCTGCTTCCAACCAGCTCTGACAGTGAATGACGAGAAACTGGGCCACTACCCAGTAGGGACCACAGCACTGGTTGGGCCATTACCCTGCACGCGGACCAGAAAGGTGTATGAGACCTGAAGCTGACCTTCTTTCCTAGTATCCAAGGATGACCAGAGTATACTAACCTGACAGCTCTCTGCAATGGTGGGAGATGGCTTCAGTAAATTCCTTAGGTTGGTCATGAACACTAAAGGATCTTGAGATGGGGAAATGATCCTGGAATCAGCTGGGTGGGCCAATGAAACCAAAGGGGTCCCTATAAGAGGGAGACTGTCCCTATAAGGGGTCCTTACTACAGAGCAGTAGCAGGTGACGTGATGAAGCTGAGGTTGGAGTGGAGCAAAGAAGGGGCTACAAGCCAAGGAATACAGGCGACCTCTGGAAACTGAAAGAGACAAAGACTCTCCCCTAGAGCCTCCAGAAGGAGCCCTGCCAACACCTTGACTTTAGCCCAATGAGACTGATTTTTTAGGCTTAGGAAACAAATGCAGTAGATAAGCCTCCCCCTTTCTCTCTCTCTCTCTCTCTCTCTCTCTCTCTCTCTCTCTCTCTCTCTCACACACACACACACACACACACACACACACACACCACAGACCTTGCATTCCAGGAGCTCATTCATTCGGAGAGGGAGACAGACAAGCTGCCACCTGTTTCTAAACACTGGATGGAATAAGGGACACAGGGCACCAACAACAAAGTGCTATGGACACTGGACCATCCTAGCAAATGTCCTTGTCATCTGCAACTCATTACAAAACCCAGAGAGCTGTCAGGACAGTCTGGAGCCACTTACTAACGGACTATTCAGTGGGTTCACTTGCTAATGGACCCGCCCTGATAAGGTTCCCACATTTGTAAGAGACAACAACTCGGCCAGAGAAGAGGCAACACCCTCAGAGCTTCCTTCCTGGAATGCTTCAGGGGTTTGCCTGGATTTACCAGTGGGCCTTCCTCCCGTCCCCTTCAACTGGGGCCCTGGTCCTTCAGACGGCCCGTATCTGGCTTTTCCTTTTTCTCTGGCCAAGGTCAAGTACATAAACACATTATTCTAATGTAAGAGAGGCAGCAACATCTTCAATCTACAGATCCCTTTTCAAGTAACTGCCTCCCACCTGTACCAGTCCCCCACATCTTATCCAGCCAGTCTAAGCACATTGAGATTTCATGACATGCCTTCGTTACACACCTAGTGTAGTCCACGCAATCCCCAAAATAAATGGGGGTGCAAAGAGAGAATGGATCTCCCCTTTATAAGAGGCTTTCTTAAAATTCACCAAGGAGCCCAGTATTCCTGTATTAGACCTGATTTTTTAAATTCAACATTTAATCATTTTAAAGTATACAATTCAGTGGTACTTATTACATTCACAATGGTGTACAATCATCACCGTTATCTAGTTCCAGAACATTTTAATCACCCCAACAAGAAACCCTGTACCCATTAAGCACTCACTCCCCATTTTCCCCTCCTTCCAGCTCTTATTATAAGGCCAACATTTTTTAAAAATCACTATTTCTTTAAAAAAAACAAAACATGTTTTTATTGATTTTAGAGAGAGGAAGGGAGGGGGAGAGAGAGATAGAAACATCAATGAGAGAGAAGCATTGATTGGCTGCCTCCTGCATGCCACCTACTGGGGATGGAACCCACATCCTGGGCACCTGCCCTGAAGCGAAATCAAATAGGTGACCTCTTGTTCATGGGTGGACCCTCAACCACTGAGCCACACGCGCTGGGTAGGAGACTGCTTCCACTGGGCACCTCATATGTGAAACAAACATGGTTTCAGAACTGGGGAGATGGAATATGCAGGAACAGGCAGGAATAACTGAAGAGAAATCTCAGTGGCTGTTTACTGAGTACTTAATTTTGATTATGCTAACAATCCTGTTGTAGGTACTCATATCAAACCCATTTGACAGATGAGAAAACTGAGGCACAACCGCAGTCAGCAGCAGCAGAGGCCCAAAGAGGCAAACACTAACTTTGACAGTGGAAGCATCTGCTGTAACCCACCCACCACCTGAGTGTCTCCTGGCGCCCCCCCGCCAACACACACACAATTAAATGCGACAAAAGTGAAAGGAGTGTTACCGATGAAAACCATACTCACCGCGTAACAGAAAACCTCAACAGGAATAACCGAGACACAGCGATGTCCTCTGACCTGGTCGAGCATTCCCACTGCTGGACAGCCCGTCCCTCTTGTCCCATCAGCTCTGTCAATATCCTTACTTGCCCTTGCCTAGCCGCTGAGGGTAAAGGTTTGCAGCTGCCACACTGGGTTCTTGAAGGAGCAAGGACTTCACCTCCATGAGGCTCCGCCCCGGACATGTCAAGGTGAAGAACCATGTTCGTACTGTGCCCAGCACAGAGCTGGCACGATACACTGTAATCTGGACCATAAACAGAAGGCTGTTGGCCCTGAAATCAAAAGAACCCCTCAAACTAACTTGCCAAGCATTTCCTCGTGTACAAAGTTTCTTACATGTTATCATTTTTTGTTTGGGATCAATTTCTCCCGGGACGTGAGAAGCACACCTCAGAAGAGACAAATGCACAACGTACAGCCTTCACACCAGCAGCTCACTCACCGGTAACACTGCGCACCCTAAAGGCCGATGCCGACCCCTGGAAGGAGAGTCCACCCTAGCACCTGGCGTGCCGTCGGCGTCAATAAATGTTGAATGAACAGTAAAGAAACAGGAACCACTTTTGATGGGATCGGCTGCTTCCCTTGCGCTTTTGAGCCCCACAAAGCGAGTGTATATATAGAAACCATCCCAGCCACACATTCAAGTAACGTGAGAACAAATCGCCGAGAAGCCCAGCGGCGTCCACGCCTGCCGGGGAGTGCCCAGCTGCTGGGGTCAAGGACCAGCGGGAAGGACACGTGGAACCTCCACACGACAAGCTAGATTTCAGTTGTTTTCAGACAAACCACCAAAGCGCCTAATGGCTTCCCTCGAAGAAACCCCACACCTTGTGCCAAGAGACAAGGAACTCATTAGGCGGAGCTGCATCCTCCGTCTCCTTTGTCAACGGGCCGCGAAAACAGGAGCCCACATGCTGACAGGCAGCATCCGGGGACGATCAGATTTCTATCAGGCACGACACATGGCGTTTCTCCCTGGCTCCAATTCAGGACCCCACTCCTCCCCCACAGGCAGCTCGCGACTTCCTGAATAATCAGGCCTTCAAAGTGTCACGCGTCCATGGCACACACAACATCGCCAGCACAATCGCAAGTTCAGTGTACTGCCTGCCCCGGACAGCCCGCCACCTGCTCTCGGGGAGAAGCCCACAAATCCACCTCCTTCTACCCACAAACACAAGAGTCTTCTGCCTGATATTCAGAGTTATTTTCTGGCTGGGTTTTCCCTCGGCTTTGGGGCACCACCCTGCTTAGGACTCTTTAAGCTCAAAACCATGACAACCTGGAGACGCCCCTTATACCAAGACTAGAGGCCTGATGCATGAAAATTCACGCAAGAATAGGCCTTCCTTCCCCTGGCTACCAGCACCAGCTTCCCTCTGGCAACCAGGACCCGGGCTTCCCTCCTCTGGCCACCCGCAGGCACCCAGGACTCAGCTGGCTCCCCCTGGGTCACCCGCAGGCACCCAGGACTCAGCTGGCTTCCCCTGGGTCACCCGCAGGCCCCCAGGACTCAGCTGGCTCCCCCTGGGTCACCCGCAGGCACCCAGGACTCAGCTGGCTCCCCCTGGGTCACCCGCAGGCACCCGGGACTCAGCTGGCTCCCCCTGGGTCACCCGCAGGCACCCGGGACTCAGCTGGCTTCCCCTGGCTCACCCGCAGGCACCCGGGACTCAGCTGGCTTCCCCTGGCTCACCTGCAGGCACCCGGGACTCAGCTGGCTTCCCCTGGGTCACCCGCAGGCACCCAGGACTCAGCTGGCTCCCCTGGCTCACCCGCAGGCACCCGGGACTCAGCTGGCTCCCCTGGGTCACCCGCAGGCCCCCAGGACTCAGCTGGCTCCCCTGGCTCACCCGCAGGCACCCGGGACTCAGCTGGCTCCCCTGGCTCACCCGCAGGCCCCCAGGACTCAGCTGGCTCCCCTGGGTCACCCGCAGGCACCCAGGACTCAGCTGGCTCCCCTGGGTCACCCGCAGGCACCCGGGACTCAGGCTGACTTCCCCTGGGTCACCCGCAGGCACCCGGGACCCAGGTTGGCTTCCCCTGGGTCACCCGCAGGCACCCGGGACTCAGCTGGCTCCCCCTGGGTCACCCGCAGGCACCCGGGACTCAGCTGGCTTCCCCTGGCTCACCCGCAGGCACCCGCAGGCACCCGGGACTCAGCTGGCTCCCCCTGGGTCACCCGCAGGCACCCGGGACTCAGCTGGCTCACCCGCAGGCACCCGCAGGCACCCGGGACTCAGCTGGCTTCCCCTGGCTCACCCGCAGGCACCCGGGACCCAGGCTGGCTCCCCCTGGGTCACCCGCAGGCACCCGGGACCCAGGCTGGCTTCCCCTGGGTCACCCGCAGGCACCCGGGACTCAGCTGGCTTCCCCTGGGTCACCCGCAGGCACCCGGGACTCAGCTGGCTCCCCCTGGGTCACCCGCAGGCACCCGGGACTCAGCTGGCTTCCCCTGGGTCACCCGCAGGCACCCGGGACTCAGCTGGCTTCCCCTGGCCACCCGCAGGCACCAGGGACTCACCTGGCTCCCCCTGGGTCACCCGCAGGCACCCGGGACTCAGCTGGCTCCCCCTGGGTCACCCGCAGGCACCCGGGACTCAGCTGGCTTCCCCTGGGTCACCCGCAGGCACCCGGGACCCAGGCTGGCTTCCCCTGGGTCACCCGCAGGCACCCGGGACTCAGCTGGCTTCCCCTGGGTCACCCGCAGGCACCCGGGACTCAGCTGGCTTCCCCTGGGTCACCCGCAGGCACCCGGGACCCAGGCTGGCTTCCCCTGGGTCACCCGCAGGCACCCGGGACTCAGCTGGCTTCCCTCAGGTCCGGGCTAGCCTCGTCAGGAAAGACGTCCAGTCTCATTAGCATATTGCCCTTTTATTATGAAGATTATTAGAGATGGCAGTCAGGACAGAGGTTCCCCCAGGAGAGGGCCGCAGGAGCACTGCTGAGGCACTGAGCACCCTGCGCTTCTTGATTTGGGTGCTGAATGCAAAGGTGCATTTGGTGTGTGAAAACCCAGAAAGCTGTGTGGTTATTTGTACCCTTTTCTGCATGTATGATATTTGTCTATGAAAAATTAATAAACTGTTGATTTACATGAATTCTAGGTTTGTTCTAGAACTGGAGGTGGGGGATCCATCACATCATACGTCAGGCACATAAATCACACTTTCTTTCTTAAACCAGTTGCTCGTGCTGCGGAGAGCCACAGAGGACACGGGTTCGGAAACCCGACCCGCAGCCCCGGAGGAGGCAGTCGCAGAGGAGCTGCCCTCGCACGTGCCTGCTGCTGAGGCTGCGAGAACCGATTCTGTTTATTCCCCTCGGTCTTCCAGAGAAAAGCAGGCAGCCAGCTTGGATTTCTGCTGAACCTCTTTTTTTTTTTTAATCACCTGATTGCTCAGAGGGGCTGGATGCCTGGCTACAGCACACACTGATTTTTTAAACAGAGGCCACGCCTGAGCCTGCCCCACCCCTCCACATTTTCCGCCTTGCTTCGCCTCTTCCCAGCCGGGCACAGACGGGTGTGTTCTGGGAACTCTGGGCTCATGAGTCACCCTCCCAGGGCCTGGTGGCCGCTCCTGGACCCTAATCAACTTCCTTCGAGAGACTAGCTTTGGTGTGTGGGGTTCACGGTGCTGTAATTCGCAAAAACAAAGCTTCTCTCCTTTCCATGGGCAGTCAGAGCAGCACCGGGCTTGTAAGCCTCCAGCCTCGCCCCTCCCCGCCTGCGTAACAGGAAGCACTGATGTCTGAGCCCCTTGGCCAGTCATTTGGCCACAACCAACCATCCAGCAAAGGCACGTTTCTCGGCGCTTTACCCCAGCAGGGCTGCTCCTCTGAGCAGCTGGGGCTCGATGCCCAGTCCAGGGCGGCCTGATCTTTTCTGGCCAAAGGACAAGGCTGAATTCCTGACACCACAGAGCCGGCTACGACTGCCAAAGTATTTTAAACTGTATAGATTCTTGGGCAGAAAATTCTGTCCAGCCACACCGAACGTGCTTTCCTAGAACAGACTGAACTCCAACAACATTAAGTCCATGTGCTTTTCGGGATGATGAATCCGAGGATGTGGCTCTGCCGAGAACAGCCTTCTCTGGGTGCAGGGAGCACCCCGGAGTCAACCGAGAGCGAAGGCCAGGCTCACGCCTCCTGGGGTGCGGGCCTGCCATCCTCCCGCGGCTCCACAGTGGAGCCGGGACAGCCCAACACCTGCAATAAAACCCTGCTCAACGACCCCCTTGGGAGCTAAACAGGAACTCTGCCTGGATGGAACCGCAGGAGAAAGGCCAGCAGCAGGGCCCCAGAGAGCCGGATTCAAATCCACCTCTGCGATCACGGCCAAGTCACTCACTTCTCTCTGGATTTCCGTGTCCTCCTCTGTAGACCCTAAAGGACAAGCACAGCATCTCTCAAGTCCCTTGCAAGCAGCTGGCTTTTCAATTCCAGCCCAGAGACATTTTTTTTTTTTTAAATCCCCAGTTAGTTGCCAACATTTCAAAATCTGGAGAATTCTCACAGGAATTGGGGGATTTCGCACTAAGATTCTGCCTTCAGGATTATCTTGGCAGACGGGTAGATCTGGCCACAGTGGGCCATATCCCCATTGGAGCTGGGCCGAGGAAGGGAAAGTGTTCCTGGGAGAGGGAGCGAACCGCCAGCGGTTGCTCCCATTCTCATCACTGGCTGGCCCTGCCCCCTTTCACCTTTGGGACTCCTCTTCCCGAGTCCGGCTTATTTTTTTCCCTTTACCATATCGCTTAACTTTTCGCTTTTCACTTCAGTTGGAACACACATGAATAAACTCTGAAGTTAAAATATTTCACAAAAATCGGGACCAAAAGAATCCATTAAATGGAAACCCACAAAGCTGGGGACCTGTGGCTCCGGCCTGCCAACAATTCCACATGGACCGTCCAGGCACCCAGAGCTGGTTTAAAAGTCCTCCCCGGACCCTCTGACCTCTGTGGGCTCTCCCACCACCACCCCCGCCCCTCCCCGCGGCCCCTGGGCCAGGGACGGTGAGGTCAGAGCTGGGCGGGTTTTCGAGGAGGTCAGAGTCACATCTGCATTTTGTCATCTGTGGGTGGGCCAGGGTGTGCAGGGCGGCTCTGGGCCTGCCAAGTTGCTGGAGATGAAACAGCGAGCCCGGGTGCAGCAAGGGAGAGCACGGGAAGAGCCCGGGCGCTCGGCGAGTCTCGTGACGGGCAGCTGGGCCAGGGGAAGAGCACGCTGCTCCGCATCTCTTTAAGGGGCACTCGAGCCAAGACGTGCAGGAAGGAAAACCAAGTTCTCAAACTCACTGGCAATAATGTAATGACAGCGACAGCTAACACTCAGGGAGCCTCTCGCTCCGTGCCAGGTGCTGGTATTGTTATCACCCTCCCGATTTCAGAGATAATGAAACCGAGGCCCAGCAGGGCCACACACCTGAATGAGAGATCACACAGCACAAGGGGTGGAGCGGGAGCCTGATCCCAGGCAGCTGCTCCCTTCCAGCCGCCCCTCCAGCTCAGGCTTCCGATCACCGGGCTCCCTGCTGCCACGTCACAGTGCTTTTGAGGTCCAAAACTCAGGGACGCACTCCTTACACGTTCTTCCATTACGAAAAGCCAAGGGGAATTTATTTGCACGAGTACTCCTCCTCACTGTACCCTGACGTCGAAATGCGTATGTATTGCACGGAGCTGCACACACCAACCATGTGCACTGTTCTTTCTGCGCGGTCCGGAGGCTGTTTAGACGAATCCTGACCGTTGGCAATCTGTACCTCACTCGCTAGCTTTAAGTGTGGAAACTGCCCCCTCCCTTCTGCCCGCTGCACAGTAAGGCGTCTGCCCCCTCAGAGCCCTGACTCCTAAGAATCGGAACCATCGAAAACAACGGCCCGTCGTTTGTGAGAGGCCTGAATATCGGAGCTGATGGGCCTTTTTACAAAATACACTTCCCTTCCTAAGATGCGCCCTCGCTCACTGTCTCTCACTCTTAATTTAGACACAATCCATCCCACTTAGGAGGGAGAGACTAGCAGCAGCAAGCTATGAAGAAGACAAGCCGCAGAGGAGGAGGGTGCTAAAGGTGACACAGGAGCTCCGGGAAGGAGACCGAGAGGAGATTTCGGAGCAGGCGTTAGTCCAGGCAAGAAGACTTGCGTTCCCTCCTGGTTACAGGCGCGGGGACACACAGCTGCGTGCAAGGTGGCCATGTGGAGGGAAAACGGGGGCCCGTGTGCCACGTTTCACACAGCAGGAGGCCTGCTGCCCGGTGAAGTAACACAATCACAGCGGATGGAAATAAAATACGTTCTAGGCATAAGGAGTAAAGTTAAGCCGCCTGAACAAGAAACTCACCTTTTTCTGCCCTGACAGGGAACTCCCTGCAGATTTCCATTCAAACACACTGATGACAGCAATTCGAGTCCGGTGGTGAGCGGCTCTCAATGCCACCCACCCACAGGAGTAAACACATGCCTGCTCTTCCCCCTAAGAGGTCACGTGGCAATGCGTGGAGACATTTTGGGTTGCCACAACTTGGGGGGAATGACTGCTACTGGCAGCTAGTGAGTATAGACCAGAGATGCTACAAAACACTCTACCACACCCAGGACAGCCCCACAGCAAAGAACTCTCCTGCCCAAAACGTCAGTGGTGTCAAGGCTGAGACCCCCAAAAGCGACCTGCATGGGACCATGGACTTTGTTCTCCTTGCCTGTTCACGGAGATAATCACCCCACCACTGACTACGCCGGGGAGCAGGTTAACCTCTTTTGTGAGACCTGGTTCTGGAAGTGCTTTGTCCATTGCAGGTCTTGCTCCCCCATCACTCCCCTCTCCTCGGGCTCACAGAGCCTCTGCCCTCTCTGAGGAGAAAGAAGCGGCAGAGTCTGGGGGGGGCGGGGAGGGTGGCAATGCTTCAGAGTGGCCAGCACAGACTGGGTCCTGCACAGTACCATTGAGGACATGAACTCCTTGTGGGGAGCCCTAGGGAGCCTGCTAGGGCTGGGACTTTGCTGCTCCCGAATAAGCCATGCCAGGATGGGTTGGGCTGAGCATGGATGTGGTCTCAGGGCATCAGCTCCATGACCTGCCTCAAACCCAGAAACTGCTACCATTCCTACAACACAACCTCAATAACAATAACAACAATAACAATGTCTGATAGGCATCAAGCCTTACTGTGCGCCTGGCCGAGAACCAGGCCCCCTCCATGGATTATCCCAGTTCATCCTCACACCAGCGTGAAAGGTGGGCAGGATGACTATCTCTATTTTTCAGGTGAACTAAAGGGACTGGCCCAAGGCCTCACAGCTAGGATTTGCACACCTCTGTCCACAGTCTTACCATGACAGCACGCTCCTCCCAAACTGCCCCCACCATCATCACCTGCACCCTGTATTCTAGAAGAAGGCCAGAAATCAAGCTGCATGGACAGCATATCTTAATTAAAATACCCCACGTGCATGCATGGGCAGACCAATGCAAGGAGGAAACATCCCGCAGTAGTCCCTAATAAATAGCATTTCCTGATGGTGGCATTACAGGTAATTTTTAAATTTTCTCTTTAAATTTTTCTATACTTCTCGAAGTTTTTTATAGTTAATAAATTAATAATCATACTACTTATTAAATTATTGTATCCTAACAAAACTAATAATGTAATAAAAATTAAACTTATAAAAGTAAAAATTTGTCATTGTTCACATTAAATTTAATGGGGTGACTTTGGTCAATATGATCACATGATCATATAGGTTTCAGGTGTGGGTTTCTATGCTACAAGATCTGTAGATTGCACCATGTACCCACCACCCAAAGTCAAATGTTCTGTCATCATATATTAGGACCCCCTTCTCACCCCATTAATATTTGTTTTTAACTTTTTTTAATTTAATAAATCTTTATTGTTCAGATTATTACAATGTTGCTCTTCCTCTCCCAAATAGTTCCCCTCCCCCCAGTACCATCGAACCCTCTGCCCTTACCTTCCCCACACTGTCCTCATTCATAGGTGTACGCTTTTTGTCCAGTCTCTTCCCGCACCTCCCGCACTCCTTTACCCCAAGAATTGTCCATTCCCGTTCTATGCTCTTGATTCTATTATATTCACCAGTTTATTCTGTTCATATTTTTAATTCACTTGATTTTTAGATTCACTTGTTGATAGATGTGTATTTGTTGTTCAAAATTTTTATCTTTACCTTTTCTTCTTCTTCTTCTTCTTAAAGAATACCTTTCAGTATTTCATATAATATTGGTTTGGCGGTGATGAACTCCTTTAGCTTTTTCTTATCTGCGAAGCTCTTCATCTGACCTTCAATTCTGAATGATAGCTTTGCTAGGTAGAGTAATCTTGGTTGTAGGTTCTTGCTATTCATCACTTTGAATATGTCTTGCCACTCCCATCTGGCCTGCATCGTTTCTGTTAAGAAATCAGCTGACAATCGTATGGGTGCTCCCTTGTAGGTAACTGTTTTTCTCTTGCTGCTTTTAATATTCTCTCTTTGTCATTTGCTCTTGGCATTTTAATTATGATATTTCTTGGTGTGGTCCTCTTTGGATTCCTTTTGTTTGGGGTTCAGTGTGCTTTCTGGACTTCTATTTATTTCACCAGGTGGGGGAAGTTTTCGGTCACTATTTCTTCAAATAGGTTTTCAGTATCTTGCTCTCTCTTTTTCTGGCACCCCCATAATTTGGATGTTGGTATGCTTGAGGTTGTCCCAAAGGCTCTTTACACTATCTTCAATTTTTGGATTCTTTTTGCTTCTTGTTTTTCCAGCTGAGTGATTTTTGCTTCTTTGTATTTCAAATCATTGACTTGATTCTTGCGGTCCTCTTGTCTACTTTTAGGTCTCTGTATAATATTTTTTATTTCAGTCAGTGTATGTTTAATTTCTAGTTGGTCCTTTTTCATATCCAGAGTCTCGCTCATATTCTCAAGGGTCTCGTTCATATCCTCAAGGGTCTTGTTAAATTTATCAGCCTTTTCTAGGAGCCTCTTGAAAAACCTTATAACCGGGGTTTTGAACTCTATGTCCAGTCATTTTTTTTCCTCCATTTCTTTCACATGTGATTTGTTACCTTGTCTTCGAATTTTGGCTGCTTTCCTGAGTTGGTCAATTAGCTTTGTGTGGTAGGTGTCCTCTAGGGGATAGTGGCTCAGCCTCTCCAGTTACCTGAGGTGGATACTCTTGGTGCACCCCTTTATGGGCGGCAGTGTCTTGTAGTTAAGCCTAGATTGTTGTTAGTATCACTGGGAAGGGTGGACCTCCAGGCCAATTGACTGTGAGAATCAGCTGTGTTTACCCTGTGAGAGCCTCTGTACTCAGTGTGGATGGGGCGAAGTCTCCAGGCTGAGCAGTCAGCCTTGGTTTCCGGTCAGCCCCGTCCTAAACGGCTCCCGGGTCTCCGTGCCCCGTGGCAACGACTGCAGGCACCTCTGAGAGAAAGCTGCCCAGAGCTCTGCCCGCTGCTGGACAGTCTAGCTTCTCTCCAAATAAGTCTGGACACCCACAGACTCACCTGGAATGGGAAAACAAAGCAGTCCAGCGGTTTTTGTGGGGGGTTTTCCTCCCGAAAGATAAAGCCAGCCATGAGCCCTCTCCGATAGCTCGCGAGCCTCTGCAGTGCCCGAGTTCCAGCGTGCTTCCTCCTTACTGTCCAGTTTCATCCCTTATGAGTCTGAGTTTTCCGAGACTCGCCTGGAACCGGGGCTCAGTGCAGTGGGACGCCTTTGCCTCCCTCCCAGTTTGAGAAAGCCACCCGGGTTTGCAGCCGCGGCCGTATCCGCTCACGCGCAGCTCCTCACCTCTGACTCCATATCCGCAACTCTACCCTCCGCAGCTCCCCCAAGTCTCAGTGTCCTTTTATCTTTCCTTCTATTTGTGGAATGTCCATTCAGCCAGCCCTCTGGTGGTTCTGGATGATGTCTGTTTTGTTTTTTAGTTGTAGTTTTGAAATTGTTATATGGGGCAGCAGAATGGGTGTTTACCTATGCTACCATCTTGGTTCCCCCACCTGTTTTTAACTTTTTAAACGTACAAACTTTGTAGCAAAAATCTGCCAAACAACCTGAAATTGTTCATTGTCCACGCCAGAGGTTGGCAAACCTGAGGGCCAAATCTAGCCCTCTGCCTGTTTATATAAAGTTTTATTGGAACACAGCCACACCTATTCATGTTCACAAATGTCTATGCCTGGTATTTGCTACAACTGCAAAGCTGAGTAGCTGTGCACACACACAGGAACACTACACCCCCCTCTCTAATCTGACCTAGGGACGCACCTCTTACTTCCCCACCTCCGAATTTCTCCTCAGTGTAACTCTGCTGATTTTGCTACAGGACCAATTGGTTAAACGGGGGCCTCATGAAGCTCAAGCCCCTCTTTAGAAACATGTCCATATGGTCTTGTGTTTTTATAAAATTTGGAAAATAATTTTAAAATTATCTTTCTTGAAGCTCCCCTAAAATTCCTCGAAAGTGTACCTGCCTCTACAAGAAGCCCAGATAGTTCATCACCCTTGTTCCATCATCAAGACCACAGCAGGTTCAATGACAAGAAAGATCGTTCCACAGACCCCCATGCAGCTCCAGGCATGGTGAGCTCTTTGGTCTCCAGCCCCCAGAGGCCACTCTCCCAGACTGAGGCAGCTGCCCTTCAAGAAGCACCTCTGGACACAAGAAGGGGACCCGCCTGAGTCTGTCCTCAGGATTCCCCAGGGAGTCACAGAGCACCCCATTCCAGGGGAGGTCCCTGATGTACCCACACTCGCAGAAAGGAAAGAGGAGCACACCTGCTCACACACTGTTCTTCAGCCATTCGCTACCTCCACTGAAACCCCACCGTCCAATTTAATGTGTTTTATGATACATACATGACACATATATCATGTAATTAATCACAGCACTTTCACATGATGAGGCAGGTGGATGATCTAAAACTGCTTTCAAAAAAGCCATGTTGCTCCCAAGAACAACAAAAAAGAGGGTCACATTACACAGTGTACTTGCAAGCGTTTTCCTATTTAAAACACCGCTCCCAAGCGCAGCACAACTGTTATGGTGGGGCATTCACATCAGTCGAGAGCCTGTGCAGCCCAGTTATCCAACCAAAGGCCCACCCACGCCTTAACTGTTGCTGCACAGTGTCCTTAGCGCTCAGCTCGTGGTCCCTCCCTGGTCTATTCTCATCTCCCCTGTGCGGGAGGGGCGGTCTTAGGGGAGCGCAGCTGGCAGTTTTGATAAGCAGGTGTCAGGAGTTTGAACATGACCTTGCTCATCAGCTGGTGGGAACCCAGCAGACAAGGGAGTCACTGTATCACTGTCTGCCGGATCCCAGCCCCCAAAAGAAGGAAGGCACCATGAGGCCTGGGAATGGGAGAGAGTGAAGCTCTCTCTCTCTCTCTCTCTCTCTCTCTCTCTCTCTCTCTCTCTCACACACACACACACACACACACACACACACACGCGCGCGCGCACCAGGAGGAAGTCACCAGACAAAAGGAAATCTGCATCATTTCCCCCAGGAGAGGAAAACTACTGAAGAGGAAAACAAAAATCTGACAGTGAGGATGTGTTGATGTGCTTCCCAAACAGCTGAGGTAGGCGAAGATAAACAAAGTAGATGGATCCTTAGGAAAATCTGGGGGGGAAGTCAGCATTCCCCGAGGAGCTGGCAAATTCAGTTAGGAGAGAGCTGGCGAAGCCGGGGGAGAGGGCTGCACGCTCACCCAGCTGACTCCAGCCTCCAGCCAGGCTGGTCAATGGCCGTCACTGTACCAACCGCTGGACAGGCTCCAGTGTGCGGGACACGTCTGAAAGAGAGAGTCCACTAACCCAGTTTTTAATAAATGTGCCAACTGGCACTGCTCCCCGCAGCTCAAGGGGCTCATTCAGAGCTGAAAGGAGCGTTTTTTCAAAATAAAAAGGTCGAGTCACCAAGATAGCACCATTTATTTTCTCACATCCTTTCAGTTGCTCCACTTGACCCAGCGCTAGTTGAGCTGACTCTGGTCCTGGGAGTAATAAACCCGCTCCCATGGTGCAACCACCAACTCCCTCTGGGCACACACGGGACTGAACTCCATTCTGCTTTTCCCATGTGTGGCTACGGCTGCCCAAGGATGAGTCACCCATGAAAGCCTCACATTGTCCCCACTGGACAAAACGCTCAACCCAGGAGAGTGGCCCATTCATGCTTCTCCGAGAGCCAACCTCTTTCCGCAACGTCTGGAGGAGGCTTCTCCCCCAGATTCCGTTACTACCAACGGTCAGGACAAATGAGATGGACAGAACTGAGAGAGAAGCGCCAGTGCAAAGGGTTTATAGACTGAAAGCAAGGCCAATGTCCATCAGGACACTTAAAGGGCAAAGAGAAATAATAAAACCCATTATTAGTAATGCAATTATCAGGTAATAATTATCACCTTTATTGCACAGCAACTAGCACTGGATTAAGAAAGTGTGTTATATGCATTATCTCATTTAATCCTCAGAACTACCCTATAGGATAGGTCCTTTTATAAGCCTTTTTTTATACTCAAGGAAACGACAGCACAGAGAAATTAAGCAATTTGTCCAAGGTTACACAATGGCCGGTACAGTCAGGACTTGAACCGAGGCAGCCAGCCCATTTCCAGAGCCTGGGTTCTTCAATACGATGCCTTCATGAATTGCTAAACTACATTAGGAAAATAAAGTCAGAGTTGTGTTAAAGTGTTCACATTTCAGAGAGATTGTGTTGTCATCTTACTTTTATTTTTTAATTTTTTAAAAATATATTTTCATTTATTTCACAGAGGAAGGGAGATGGAGAGAGAGAAAGAGAAACATCAATGATGAGAGAGAATCATTGATCAGCTGCCTCCTGCCCAGCCCCTACTGGGGATTGAGCACGAAACCCCAGCATGTGCCCTTGACTAGAGTCAAACCCGGAACCTTCAGTCCCCAGGCCAATGCTCTAATCACTAGACCAAACCAGCCAGGCCTGTCATCTTACTTTTATGTCACCTCACATCCCCCGCCCCCAAGAAATGCTATAACCTGGCTTTACAAATATAAAAATAGCATGTTCTAGCCCATGTGCTGAGCATGTAATACATATCATCTCACTTAACCCTCACAACCACCCTATGAGGTTGGTATTAATATTACCCTATTTACAGATAAAGACACTGAGATTAAGGCAGGTTAACATCCTTGCCCAAGGTCATAACCCAGAGCAGGAACTTGAACCCAAGACTATCTGATTCCAACATCTACGTCCTTTCTACTCTCTACCACTTCTCACAGAATTTCCAGAGGGAACAATCAAGAGTATGATGAAATGAGGAGTGATAATGACCAAGTGCAACCATTCAGCCCAAGGACCACTGAGTGGGACGGTGACAGCAGCAGCAGCGGGTGGCTGGCTGGTAGCCACGGACCATCCACCTGCCTCCAGCTTGCATCAGTCAGCCATGACCTTCAGCAAATCCCTTCTCTTTGTGGGCCTTGGTTTTCTCATCTGTGAGAAAAGAGCAAGAGAATAGGGAGCTTGCAGGCACCCCAATCAGAGGACGCGCACTGGGTGGGCACTCACTGGGTCTGCAGCAGAAACCGCTCATGGGCAGCTGACTCCCCTCGTGGATGGTAACTTCCCCCTCCCACCCAAGCACAAGTCGTCAGGAGCAGGTTTCCCTGCCCCTGGCCTCGGGCTCCACACCCAGGACTGCTCTCAGGTGCAGCCTGAGGCCAGCAGGGGAGGAAGTCGCAGTTCTTCCAGAAGGAGGTGGGCAGCGCAGGGGAAGGATAGCGAAGGGAGAAGCTGTAGTGGGGTGCCTGGATCTGAAGGCTACAAACATGTAAAAACTCAACGAGCTTTACCCTGAGGTTGGCGTACACACACCATATACACTTACAACTTACTAACGGTTAGAAGAACAAAAATATATTTGAAGAGATAAGTCAGACCAGGCAAGATTTTGCCAAATTAAAACTGTTACTATAAATGCTTCACATAAGGTATCTCATATCCCATCAGACACCCCTTTAAACTGTCTACCTTCTACGTTTCTACGTCGAAACCAGTTTGGCTCAGTGGACAGAGCCTCAGCCTGCGGACTAGAAGGTCCCAGGTTCGATTCCGGTCAAGGGCATGTACCGTGGCTGTGGGCACATCCCTAGCAGGGGGTGTGCAAGAGGTGGTTGATCGATGTTTCTCTCTCATGGATGTTTCTGACTTTCTATCCCTCTCCCTTCCTCTCTGTAAAAAATCAATAAAATATATTTTAAAAAAATAAACTGTCTACCTTCTAAGTTCATTATGAAAAGTAGACAATACAAAACCACCAAAATGAATTATTATTTTGGCTATGGGGTCGGGGTGAGGCCAGCATCCTTCATGAACAGCCAATGCTTTCACTCTCCACTCCTGTTTCTATGTACAACTCAGTGGAGCAAACGAGGGCCTAGAACTTCAGGGAGGGCCTTCGAATCCTGATTCTGCAACTGGCTTGCTGGGCCCCCAGCTGGGTCGGATCACAGCCCCCGGCAGCCTCCCCTCCCACTTGTGAGAAAGGATAGAAACCACAGAAGAAAGGACATTGCTGGCCCCGGCGGCATGAACGCTGGGGGTCTCTCCACCCAGCATCTGTTCCCTGTCAGGGATAATACTTCCTGGCCTTCCCACTGAAGGAGCACCCCACTCCTCCTCCTCTCAGTCCAGATGATGCTGACCGAAGGCCCCACCCTCAAGCCTCAGGAGAGAGCATGCGGCCCAAGCTGAATGTGAGTGCGTTTGGAAGTCCTTTTGGAACAAGTGTGAATGATAAACTCTCACTGCACAGCTGTGGGAGGATGTCAGCCTAGAGCTTTTGGGAGGTATCACATGGAGAAAAGTTTCCTGGGAATAAAGCCAACACAGAAGAAAGCAGAGCCAAATAAGGAAAGAGCGTGCACAAGGCCTAATACCATTGAACTCCCAGGTCCAGCCATGCCTGAAGCTGCCTATGGCTGGGACTTCCATTTATATGAACCATTACATTCCCTATGCTGCTTAATCCAAACGCCAATTGTGTTTCTGTCACTTGCAAGAGCAACATATCCTGACTAATGTAATCACAGTTCTCTGAGTTATAAGGGGCACCGGAGGCCACGCATACCATATCAAGCATTCAGTAATGGTGGCTGACCTAAATGAATGACGCGCTCATCGCTCTCGCTCAGACTTCTCACGCTGAGGTAGAGCCATCCTGTCAGCACTTACTGTAAGCCACAGGGTAAACCAACAGCACCTTTATGGAGCATTAATTTAAATGATGGCAAGTAGCTTAAAATACCTCTTTACTAAAAAAATTATATCACAGCCAAATGGAGTGATTCACTCCAGGAATGCAAGGATCAGTCAACACTAGGAAATCTATCACTATAATTCACCTAATTAACAATCAAAAGAAAAAAATACATGGCTCCTTAGATGCCAATCTTGTTAAATTTCAACACTTATTCCTGACTTAAGATAAATATATCTTAACAAAATAGGAAGAGAGGGAACCTTCCATCAGAGCTATCGATCCAACCGACAGCTGTGTCACATCTCAGGGGGTGTCAGGGCTCCCACACCGAAGTCGCTGTAGTTAAAAATGACCCTTGATGCCTGGCCAGCGGGGCTCAGTGGTTGAGCTTTGACCTATGATCCAGGAGGTCACAGTCTGATCCCCAGTCAGGGCACACGCCCAGGCTGTGGGCTCGATCCCCAGTAGGGGGCACGCAGGAGGCAGCCGATCCATGATTCCCTCTCATTATAAATGTTTCTCTCTCTCTCCCCCTTCCTCTCTCTCTAAAAGTCAATAAAATCATATTTTTAAATGACACTCGATATCATAATTGTTTAACATTATTCAGAAAGCACCTGCCATCCAATTAGAAAAATTTAAATTTTTTTTCTACCAACTGGAAAGAAAGAGGAAGTGACTTTTTATTAACTTGGAGATGATGTGATTATATGCCTGGAAAAATTCCTCCCCATAAAAAATAAGATCTGAAAAACTATTAGAACCAGTAGAACAACTTCATAATATTAACCAATGTTAATAAAAAAGGTTATAAGTCAATAGCTGCCTTACATACTAAATAAAAACACCATGAAATATGATGGTGAGCCAGAGAACATAAGTGATTATCCTAAAACACACTCCCTCTTGCACTCAGTCACAGGCCCTCTTCTCTGTCTGCATGAATTTCGGTGGAATGCTTGAAATGCCCAGCACAGCTCTAAGCAAACCCAGACCCAACAACCAGGTGCTTATCTTGCCTTGGCTCAACCATCTCTGCTGACTGGAGACCCACCTCCTGAAACTCTTCACTCCCCTGTCACCTGGGCAAGCCCAGCAGGTCCCTCTCCAAGTTTGGTCTTCCTTCACATCTTTTTCCTACTTAGCCAGAGGTCTTTATTCCAAAAGCAAATTTGATCATGTTGCTCCCCTACTTAAAATGCTTCTGTGGCCCCTGGGGCCTGATGGTGATCCACTTATGTTCACTGGATCACCATCATATTTCATGGTGTTTTTATTTAGTACACTAGTGGCCTGGTGCACGAAATTCATGCATGCGGGAGTTGGGGGTGGGGGTTGTCTCTCAGTCCAGCCTGCATCCTCTCCAATCTGAGATCCCTGTGGGATCGGCCTAAACTGGCACTTGGACAACCCCCTCCAAATCCGCTCCTAACCGCTCACCTGCCTGACTGCTTGATCACCCCTAACCACTCTGCTTGCTAACCACTCTGCAACTGGTCCCCTCTGCCGGCCTGCTCAGCCCCAACTGCCCCCACCATCAGCCTGATCACCCTCAACTGCCCATCCCTCCTGGCCTGATCACCCCCCAACTACCTTTCCCTTCTGGCATGATCACCCCTAAGGGCCTCTGCCTTGGCCCCTCCACCATGGTGATCTGGGACCCCCGTGTGCACAGGCCCTTCAAGATCTGGGACCCCTAGCACCCGCAGTGAAGCGTGGTGATAGCCAGTCTTCCCCCTGGCCTCCCGTGGCCCCGCCCTTCACAAGCGCACCAGTGATCTGGGACCCCCCGCTCGCGCCCTTCACGATCTCGGACCCCAGGCGCCCACAGCAAAGCACGGTGGTGGCCGGCCTTCCCACCGTGCCTCTGTGCTGCCCGGGCCACCAGTGCAGCGTCCCCAGGCTGTGGAGAGGTGGAGGGAGAGGCAGAATCACACACTGTGCAGCCCCGACCCCTTCTCCTGATTGGCTGGTAGCATAGCCAATCAGGAGCCAAGGTACCATCATATTTGCATGTTACTCTTTTATTAGATAGGATATGGAGAAGAGTACATATGAAAACCAACACACACTCTCTCTCTCTCTCCCCATCCCTCTCTCGCACTCTCTTGCTCTCACTGTCACTCTCTCGCTCTCTCACTCCTTCCTCTCCAAATTAATTTTTTAAAAAATAAACAATAAAACTCTGGCCTGTGCTTAGGGTGAGAGAGAATTTTTTTATTACAAGGGTTTTTCCTACCCATTACATGTTAGAATTATGGTCAACATAACATCTCTATCAGGTCTAAATCAAGACACGGTGCAGGCTGTGGTCTTAGCCAGATGTCAACTCAGTGTCACCAGCCAGGTCATCCTGACCTTGGGAGGTGACAATGTCACCAGTGAGGCCTTGTCACTAGAAATGCTATTCCTGAACCCACTGCAGCCTCTGGGCTTCACCTGACGTCAGGGGAGGGAGGGAGGGAGGGAGGGAGGGAGGGAGGGAGGGAGGGAGGGAGGGAGGGAGGGAGGGAGCAAATGGCACCATGAGGACACACTGAGACAAATCCAGAGCATGGCTCTGACTCTGCCACGCCAACATCATGGAGGGGGGAAACCAGGGAAGGCCTGCTCTGGAGTGACTGAAACAGAGAGGGATAACAACCGAATGCAATGCTTCAGCCAAAAGTGGTCCCCGGATGGGTGGCTGGGGGTTGAGGGAGGAGGAGAAAAAGCTGTAAAAGTTTTGCTACAACTGAGGAAAGTTGAATATGGACTGGATATGAGCAGATATTCTGAAATTATTGTTTATTTATAGCGGTGGATAATAGTAGGTGATTATGCAGGAGAATATCATTATTTTTAGGAGTTATATGCCAAGATATTTAAAGGTAAAGCACCAGGATGTCTGCAGCATGTTTCCAAATGGTTCAGAGAGGAAATGGTGTATATGTGCACGTACGTACACACACACACACACACACACACACACACGCCACAGGAGGCAAATGTTCAGAAAACACCTAGGTGAAGGACATACTATTCTGTTAATCTTCTGTAGGTTTGCAAATTTCCAAATATACAGCTGGGTACAAAAATACAATGTAAAACCTAGTTCCCTTAATAACACATAATAAACAGGTGAAGAACACAAAGAAAGGGCTGTAAAATGTTTAACAAGTAAACTTAAAATATACCTGTTCCACAAGCACAACAGTCTCTAGAATATGAATAGCTTCACGATACTTTCTTCTTTACTTTCCACAAGAGAAAAGGTGTGCCCTCTGCACGCCAGGGAAGCACCCCCAAATCTCATTAAAGAGGTTAAACATCCCTTTAATTTGCTTTGGGAAACAGAGAATGGGTTTTTAAAACTCGCCACACTCCGTCACCGTAACCTCACAGAAGTCCCATCCATGAGACGATGAGTTAACAGCTGACTCCCCCCGTGACCATCACTCTGTGCAGGCAGGGGCAGCACTGGGCTCCTGCTCACTCAGCCTTAGTGGAAGGCACCCAGGAGTCACTCAACATTTGTTAAGTGCATGAGATATTGTACAGCCCTTTAAATGCACATGAGGACAACCTGGCAAAACACAACTGGGCATTGCCACCGCCTAATTAACATCATTCAAGGTTCTAACTCCACCCCTGCCGCCAACTCACTCTGTGCCCTCCAGGCACATCACCCCTCCAGGCACATCACCCCTCCGGCAGTCCCCGCCTGGCAAAATGGGAGCAATAAGATCACAGCCTAAATAAGCCACAGAGACCCAACGTACAGTACACTGAATATAGACAATAATGTGGTGCTGTAAGTAGGTAATGTGCTAAATGTTATTACAACAGCAAGCATATTACAACATATAAATGTATCAAAGCAACATGCTGTACACCTTAAATTTACACAATATTACCGGTCAAATTTATCCAATAAAAAAATATCCCGTTCAATGATTCTATTCAAAGGTCAAAATAAATATCTATTTCTTCTTTCAATTGCTTGTAATTTCTTAGGTTTCTACAAGTAATTTGTTATTCCTTTTTGAAATAAAGAAAAGATTTGCATTTTCTTAGAGCAGTTTTTTTTTTAAAAAAGGCTTTTAAACAGATCATCCTGTTTATCACACCCTGCACTTGGCCATGGATCCCAAGTAGAAGAGTTGGGAGACAGTGTTAGTCATGAAACTTTGAGGCTATGAGAAATAGTCACCACTTTACATTTACAGAATGCTCGGCAGTTGGCCAAGGAATTTCTCCTTGTCAGGTCCCACCCACTCTCGTAAGCAATCAGAGCATTGCCCTCGGAGGAGGGGCTCATGCTGTGCTGTGCTGTGCTGAGGCCGGTCACACTGGGAGAGGCGAGGGGGCACCCCTCAGTGACTGCTTAGTAGGTTGAAGCTAGCCATGGCGAAAGTATTTACACCACAGAAACGGGCAAACTACAAATTTAAGCTCCTGTCCCCCACACTAGCCAACTTACCCTCACCCTTCCCTTACTCCTACCCCCAATGAAGAAATGTTGATGGGATTTTTTATTGGATAAATTTGACAGGTAATATTGTGTAAATTTAAGGTGTACAGCATATGGCTTTGATACATTTATATGTTGTAATATGCTTGCTGTTGTAATAACATTTAGCTACTTGACTTGACTTTAAGCCTCCATCCCTCCCATTCAGGGCTCCCTTCGTGTTGATTCCGCTTCCTGTTTTGTCCAGGGCAGGATGCTGTCAGATTAATAGGCCTGTCCTAGTCACAACTCCATCCCTGAGCCCAGCATAGTGCCTGACATACAGTAGGCCTTCCATCAGCACCCATCTCTACAGAAAACACTGGCTCTGCTCAGATTGTACCCACACATACAACAGTGCACACAGGTGGGACCAAGACCACATGCAGCTCAAGTCCCAGCAGTGACCCCTGGGAAAGCTAAACCGAGTTCCCACCCTCTTCTCCCACCTAAAGAACAAAGTCTCAAGACTCTCCCAGGGAGCATCGGCCTTCGGAATGGAGGTCCCAGGTTCGATTCCGATCAAGGGCACGTGCCTAGGTTCCCCAGAAGGGGGGTGCAGGAGGAAGCCAATCAATGATTCTCTCTCATCAAAGATGTTTCTATTCCTCTCCCTTCCTCTCTGAAATCAATAAAAATACTTTTTAAAAGACTCCCCCCAGCCACACGCTAGCAGAACACCCCAGATGAAACCAGTGCCTCCTAAATGCATCCTGCCAACTGTGCACATCTGTGGGCCCAGTGATTGAGCATCAACCATCGGGGTTCAATGCCCCCACCCCATTCTTGTGCAGCCCTCCAAGCCTGATTCTTGGCCCTCATGTTGAAAAGGCTGATTTACCTCCAGGCGAAGTGCTATGCTCTTGCTTGGCATGAATGTTCCATCAGATTCCCAGGAGGAGACTGACGTACACATGCTCTCCACCCATCAGAGCTCAGCATCGGACAGATGCTGCCTTTCACCCGCCATCGTCCGTCCACAGGGAAGGGCTGGGTGAGCTCCACTCCCAAAGAGTGCAGCCAGAGACCAAACCCTCACCTCACGCTGTGCCCTTTGGAGTCCCTCCCGTCTGTGTGTTTTTAAACATTTCCCAGGTACACACTGTGTGCCAGGCCCTCCTAAGCCCTTGGTATGCCCTGTTTGTCTCCCATTGCATAAATGCATCGACCCTTCTAGATTGTAAGCACGGTCCATGTCTGACTGTACCCCCAGAGTGCCTGAAAGAGTGCCGAGCACACGGTAGGTACTCAAATAACTGCTGGATGACTTTTTCAAAGTGAGCACCGCGCCTCAGGGATTGTCTCAGAAAAGTAAAAGGCATGCGTTCTGACAGCTTCTCTTGGCTCTGTGGTTGGTGGGAGAATTGTGTACAGGCTGATAACAGACTAATGCCATGTGCTGTCGCCCAGGTGCCCAGTGACCACTAGCTAAGCATTTCTTACCACACTAGACCTTCACATCAACTTTCACAACCTACTAGTAAGTACCACTGTTCTCCACCCTCACCGATGGCGGGCTGAGACCCAGAAACTCCGACAACCAGTCAGGGTCTCGCCACCTCCCTTATGCCTTCCTGCAGTTCCCTGTTGCTCCCCACCCTGTGAGGAGGAGACTTCCTGGGATTGGGAACATGCTGGTGGGCTCCCAATGAGACTAGAATGCACACCCCCGGCACCTCAATGGCTTATCTTGGCTGAAGTCCAGCCGCACCACTGGGGCAGTCACAGCAGCTGCCCTCATTCTGCAGAGGGACTCTGCTCCCGTCTACAGGGAGAAGGGAAATGAGAGTCCCCATCAGGTGAGAAACGGGGTGGTGTCCAACACACAGTAGGTGCTCACTCAAATTTTTGAACTGACAAGTGGAGGGGGCAGATAAGAGTAAGGAGTGGGCCCTGCATCCCAGAGGTGAAATGACGTGACAAAGCCTGCCAGTAAGAAGGACCTCAGCCCTCTTGGGGCCAACCCCACTCTCCCCAAGGAGAGGGGCTCCCCAAAGCCCTGCCCACAGGCCACACGTGCCCCTCCAGGCACAGTTGCACTCTTGTGATTTATGGACATTTTCTCTTTTAACCAAATGACTATTGTGAGGAGACTTATTCTCACAGCACTTACTGATTCCGCAACCATTACTTGCCACTTCTACTTCTAAATGCTAACTCAGAAGGAAACTAAGCCCCAGGGCAGTGCAGTTTGCAGCTGCCATCAGTGTCTGTGGGAAGGCCACATCACTTCTCTGTGCCTCCGTTTCCTCAGCTGGACAGCAGTGGAGTTCAGCAAACACATCTCTGATGTTCAAAGAGAAGTACAAGGGAAGGGTTTGCCCTTTGTGTAAACCCTTCCTATGAACGGACTTGTGGGAGCTGGTGAGGACTCAGCCCCCACTGGAGGAACGGGAAGGTTTGAGTTTGCTCGTTTGTTCGTGCATTCATTCATGCATGCATTCAGCAGCGGTCAGTCAGTCAGTCCGCATCCCATCATTGCTCAGCAGCCTTACGCGCCTGAGGAAAATGCTCAAAGAAAGCAGGGCCCTCACTCTCAGATTGCACAGATGCATGCCTCTTTTATGAAAGTGTAAACCTCCTCTGGCTTGCTCGTTTCTTCCAGTGTGTTTTGGGCACCGCCTTTGTGCGAGCTCTGTGGACTTGACTCTCCTGCAAGGCGGGGCCTTGTCTGGGGCAGTGACACCCATCTCTGGCCCAGGCAGGCCCCCAGCCTGTGTGCAGCGTTGGTGGACTGAACTGGCTAAAAACCAGTGATTTCTAGGTGGCAATGTGAAGGCCTGCATCCAAAATTGAGACTTGCCCCGGAGCCCCGTGCCATGCTCATGCTCAGGGTAGGCTGCTCTGTACCACCTGCAGGTTTGTTCCCCAGCCTGTCCTTACTGCTTATCAGCTCCCATCTCGGCTTTCGGCCAGACTGTTTTGGTCACTGGTTTTATTAGTTCTTTGTTCACTGCCCAAAGGGCTATGTGTGCCTGCTCCACCTCCTCCACCCTCCAGGAGACAGCTGCTGACCTTGAGAAGCTGGAGAGCCAACAGAGGGAGTGTGCAACCTCTCCTGACCCCAGGCTGTAGCCTTCACTGATCTGCACTCACCAGCCCCATGACCTGGGACAAAGCCCTTCGCCTGTCCAAGGTGACTTCTTGGAGAGTCCATCCACTTTCCTCACAGTCTGCTCCTTAGTGCCCTGGTTTCCTCCAAACATCAGTAGGCACTGCCAGGGAAAGATTGGGGCCTGGGGCCAAACTGTTTGGGCACTGCTGGCTTAAGCTCAGTCAAGAGTGGCTTTCTCACAGGACCCAAGAGAGTCTCTAAAAGGTCAGAGTGCACAAGGGGTCTCTCAAGAGAAGGGAGGTGTCAACCCCGACACCTGCTGCTGCACAGACCGCACTGGGGACTGCAGATGGGGAGACCTGGAAGCAGGAGGTGGTGAGAGTGTCAGACACTCAGTACCTGTGATATTGGGCAAGTACTTAACACTGTTTTCTCATCTGCAAAATGGAGGCAAACCATGTGTATTCTGCTCAGTTGCTGTGATGTTTGGACCAATGTATATAAAAAGAGGTACATGCCAAGAACTAGCAGATATTATTACAATGTGCTGTGTAGAGGACCAGCTGCACTCACTGAAGGTCTTTTTCAGTGGCTCATGGCAGATCCTACAAGATGCCATCTTAACTGATGCCTCTGGCCAGTACAAGGACAGATATAGTTAGGTTAAAACACACACACGCACACACGCGCGCGCACACACACGCACACACACACACACACACACACCAATGCAGAACATAGGGCTCAGGATACTGAGTCTGGGTCTAGGCACTTCATTCCTTATTACAAGACTACTGCCTAGCCTTTGCCTTTCAAAATCTCAGTTTCTCATCTGTAAAATATTATTTTCCTCACAGGGTCTTCATGTGTCTCAAGTAAGATGATGCGCACTCATTAAATTACTTCAACAATAATTTAATAAGGTTATACCAAACAATGTAATGAGGAGCCTATTCCATTTCCATATTTATTCAACAAATGTTAGAGAGTGACTTCTATAGCCCTGGCACTGCCCTGAGGAATCAATGAGAAGACACAGATCCTATCTGCCATCATGAGAGTTACAGTTGCTTTAAATAATATATTTAAATTTTTAGGATTGAAAGGAAAATCATCCATCAACCAACGCCTTTCTTTTAAGCCAATGAGGGATCTGAGAGAGAAAGTAAAGAGACACCCCCCAAGGTCACATAGCAGGTTTTGACTACAATAATATTTTAAAGTTCCTCATGGAAAGGGAAAAAACGGTAAACCATTAAAAAAGTCCAACGACTGTGTCTTTGGCTAGTTTGCCTTCCTGTCCTTCGCACATCACTGAAGCAGAGGGAACAAAACAAGCAAGACCTCGTCCCCTGGAATTCAATGCAGTAGGGGAGATAGACACTAAGAAGATACCTATGCAGAGGATGAGAAACTGAGTCACCTCATTACCATTCTAATACACAAGTCTTGCCTATCAATCTCCTAATAGAAAAATCTCCCTAGGTTCTTCTTTCTATGCATAAATAAAAGTAAATGAAAACAGCTGCCTTTATTAGGTGCTCATTATACGCCAGGTGCTTTCCTATGATTAACTCAGGACATACCCCAGCAACCCACTGCAGGAGATACTATTATTGTCCCTATTAACCAATCAAGAATTGAAGGCTTTCATTTAACCATTGCTCATAGTATATGCAAGTGCCTCCTCAACCCCCAAGACTGAATTCCCTAAGAATTCACATCTTACCCACCTTTTTGTCTCTGGTGCAGGGTATTAAATACATGCCCACTGAGTGAATAATCAATTGGTTGATCAAATGGGCTATTTTCTTTCAAGGTGCCATCTTGCTAATAAGCTCTAGGTTGGGAAAAAGAGCTGATGGGTCTCCTGATAACCACATGAGAGGTAGCTGTGATGTTTTCCAAAGAGCCAGGGCCAGACCCCAGAGACCTGAGACCAAGGCTTATCTCTGTGTGGACTTGAACCCTCATTTCCTCACTCTAGGCCTGACTGTTTAAAGCTGTAACGATGAAGACCCAAGAAACAACACAATAAGCCCAGCTCGAGAGCCTCTGAAACATGACATACCCCATGTCAGGAAGACATTTGAAATTGCACTCTGCCTGTCTTTAGAACTAGATATAAAGTTAAACGCTTTAGAGTAGGATGCTGATCAGGTCTGTTGGGGGTAAGTAAAGAACTTCCTCTCCTTCCACAGGCCAGTGGGTGTATTTATCCTAATAATGTAGATTTTCTCCCCATAACAAAGATGCTCAACCTGAGCATCTTTTCCAGAGAAGTGTTTTGGATGAATGTGAGTGAGGCTGCCACGCCCCCCACACATTGTCCACCAAAACAGAGGGGATGGTGTTACGCAAGAGTCCACGTGTACAAGCTGGATGGTGACAAAACCCTAAACCACCTCCCAACTCCCACACGCTCCTCTCAAAGACCCCGGTGAGGAATAACAACTGAACGCGATCAAGGCAACCGCAAACATGGCATGACGGCTCCATAGCTACATCCACAAGAACTCACCCTCGGCAAGTATGAGTCTGTCAGTCACGGAAAGTGAGAGCAGTGACTAGGAGCTGGGGCTCCACAGAGAGACAGTTTTTGTTGTAATTCTTATTGTTGAGGTTGGTTTTATTTATTTATTTTTATTATTATTAATCTTCACTTAAGGATATTTTTCCACTGGTCCTTTAGAAAGGGTGGAAGAGAGAGGGAAAGACAGAGAGAAACATCGATCTGAGAGAAACACATCAATTAGTTGCCTCCTGTATGCTCCACGACCAGGGCCCAGGCCAGGGAAGAGCCTGCAACTGATGTATGTGCCTTTGACCGGAATCA
This sequence comes from Antrozous pallidus, assembly GCA_027563665.1. Taxonomy (NCBI): domain Eukaryota; kingdom Metazoa; phylum Chordata; class Mammalia; order Chiroptera; family Vespertilionidae; genus Antrozous; species Antrozous pallidus. Next base: position 16,610,399 of record CM050524.1, on the reverse strand, counting down.
AACCCAGGAACCTTTGGTCCACAGGCCAACAATCTATCCACTGAGCCAAACCAGCCGGGGCAGAGGTTGGTTTTAAATGAATCTCTGTCATAATGTTACCTGTTGGCCATGATGGGGTTAACAATAAACTTCCTACCTTATAGGACTATTGTGAGAATTAAATGAGTTAAGTAAGCTAAGTGACCCACATAGAACCCAACACATGGCAAATACTCATACTGTTGCCCTCGATAATGAGAATGGTGTTGGGGGTGGGGGGAGATGATGGTGGTGATGACGATGTGGTGGTGGTGATAGTGGTGGTAGTGATGGTAGTGATGATGGTGATGGTGGTGGTGGTGGTAACAGTGATGGCGGTGAATAAAACAACCTGAAGTAGAGAAATCCTACTAAAGGCTCTTCAAACCCCCCTCAGTAATCCTGTGATGACCTCTCCTGAGGAGCATACTTGAATATTTCTCAGAAGAGAAAATGAAGTGGCACCTACTCCTGGGAAGGACCAAGGCTGACAGATGCCCTGGGCCTCAGGGTAGGTCACTGGGTGCCTGTGAGGGCAGAGGCTCCCTGGGGCCATTGGGAGATGAAAACAGGTAACAGAGAGACCTGAAAAGATGAACTTCCCCAGAGTAAAGAGAAGGAGGAGGAAATTATGATGGCAGAGCGATGCCACTGTTCAACATGAAGAACAGAAGTGTGGCAGGAGGCAGGAATCCTGGGACCCCGGGACAGGAGATCTGAGACCCTGTTGACAAGTGGTACTCTTCAGAGAACGATTTGGCAAGATTTACTGAGATCTTAAATGCATACACAGGATGACCCAACAACTGCACTCCTCAGTGACCACCTAAAAAAGCAAGCTGTCCATGTGCTCAGGAGGCATGTCCCAGCACGTACATCACAAATGTGTCAGGAAGGCCAAACTCAGAACCGACCCACCCACACCAGCAGGAAACAGCTCAACGAGCAAGGGGATTCTCATACTGTGATACACGGCTCACTCTGCTGTAGCATAAAAACAAGGTAGGTTCACATTACTGTCTCGAAAATATTTTAAGACATATAATTGAATTATTTTAAAAGGTTACAAAGCAAACCAGCAAGCATAATATTACAGCCTGTATTTAAAGAACAGAAAGGGGGGAAAAAGGAAGGAAAGAATGACTTTTTTCTATCTATATAGGCACATTAAAAAAGTCCTGGAAGGAAATGCACAAAGTGGATCACAGTGGTACCTCTAGGAAAGGCGGGAGTGAGGTGGGGGCTGAAAACAAAACTGGGGAAGGGAACAGTGCATGGGGACTTCACTCTTACTTTTAACTAGAAAAATATATCCATGCACTTTCTGGGCACCAAAATTAAATTAATAAGTTTATTTTTAAGGATAAATAAGGGGAGAAGGAAGGAAGGCAAGATCATGACTTCAAGAGAAGATGCAGCTACTAAAAGCAGTGTTTGCCTTTGCCTCCTCCTGGAGGACTGGCCACACACAAATGTAGTTACAACACATCTGAGCATATGTCCACAGTTTCTTGAAATGAGTGTCCACATTTTTTTACTTGATTTCAGAGAGAGGAAGGGAGGGATAGAGACAGAAACATCAATGAGAGAGAAACACCAATTGGCTGCCTCCTGCATGCCCTGAACCAATGACCTTCTGGTGCATGGGGTGATGCTCACCCACTGACCCACACTGTCCAGACTGTCCACAGTTTTTGGAATAAAATTTTTAATTCTATACCACATCAGTTCTATTTATAGAAACACTTCCCTCTAAATCCTAGAAAAATTCCCTTATAGTTAACCAAGGTAGACATGCTGTCAGAAATTAGAGAAATCAGCCCTGGCCTGGTAGCTCAGTTAGTTAGAGCATTGTCGCAAGGTTATGGGTTTGACCTCCAGGTAGAGTACATATAAGAAGCAACCAATGAATGCATAAATAAGTGAACACATCAATGTTTCTTTCTCTCTCAAATTAATAAAGTAAAAAGAAATTAGTGATATTAATAGGGGACACATGAAACTTGGCTACCTCCAATTTTATGATGGACTCCACTGACTTATACAGGCACAGATAAAGTTCTGTACTGCATTTAGCCGTTGCATGTAAAAAAATTTTCATTTCAATTTTTAAAGGTATTTTTACCTTTCCTTCTTTTCTTCCATTCCTCTGAAGACACACTGATTCATTACTGTGGAACTCACCCCATACACAGTGTGGCAGGCTGCAGGCTTCTTCCTGAAAAAGACAAAACAACCAATATTTATAACCTGGGTGCATTTATATTATAAACACACGATGAACTGCATTAAATACATAAAGGGGGATATGTGAAAGGCTGCCCACTGTCCATCAAAATCCATTCTTCCCTTAGTTCATAATTATTCAAGTTTCAACAGTGCCTACATTTCCCAGGCATCATTGCAGCTAGGTCCAGCCAGGTATCTAAACTCCCAAGGAAATGTGAAAGGAAGTGGTAAGTGCCCCTTCTCTTTCTAGCTCTAAAGACACAGGCATGCTTGGCCATACTGGCTGGAACTCAGCTCTGGCCATGCAGATAACGACAATGCTCTTAGAAACAACAGAGCAAAAAAACAGAAGGCACCTGGGTCTGTGACTGGCTGGAGCATGGCCACCTTCTCACCTTATTCTCTGAGTCACCTTTTCATTGTTTTTATAGCTACTTAACTCTCATCCCAGTTGGGACTATGAGTAAATATTTCCACCAGGACTATTCTGAGATGGATTTGGTTATTTGAAGCTTGGGACATGCTCTGTCTGTGGAGACCGGCGAGGCCAAACTATTTTTGCTACAATTTTGGTAAAACCACATGCAATTTCATGTAGTCATGCAATCAATGTTTGATGGATGAGGAGGCATTGACAAGCTTGTATTATCTTCTAGTGCAGTGGTAGGCAAACTCATTAGTCAACAGAGCCAAAATCAACAGTACAATGATTGAAATTTCTTTTGAGAGCCGAAAACCAACTTCTGCACATGGGCCACGAAGTTTCAATCGCACTGTATATGCGCACTTGCACGTGGTATTTTGTGGAAGAGCCACACTCAAGGGGCCAAAGAGCCGCATGTGGCTCACGAGCAGCAGTCTGCCGACCACTGTTCTAGTATGAAGTCTTAGAAATGGTGGGATCCACAAGTCTGAGCAGTGAGCCTGACTCCACAAAGTGACCACTTGGTATGGTAAAATGCCATCCCAATGTACATGATCCCCAAAGATTCCAGTCTATGTGCTAAGGAATGACAGAGAAAGCGATGGGACAGAGACAGAGAGAGCCAGCGAGGGCCATGCCGATGGGTGGCGGATTCTGCCCACTCTTCCACTCCCTGAGCACCTGCCCCAGGTGAGTCTGAGACAGGACGCTGAGGTTGCCTCTGCAGTCTCAGGTACTGAATTCCTCACCACCTGGGATGTGGTTTTCGCATTAAAAGATAGATTCTCTTTCTACAACATGGTTCCAAACACAAACCAGCTACTTCATTTGGTGTCAACCAAACGGTCGTCGTTGCAGGGCTGAAATAACTGGTTTTGCAGACCATACTGCGGGACGGTGTGTGGTCTCCAATCTGGTGCCTCTTAGGCAAAAGGCAGTTCAGGGTAATTTTGATACCTGTGATCTTCCATGCTAGTGCCATCTCCACTGCATCGGCTACTTTGACTGCTGAGCGTCACACGCCTGCTTGGCCAAATCTCTACATGCTCCTCCACCGATGGGTGAGCCTACTCCCGGATGAAAACATCATTTGGATGAACTCTCAGATCCAGGTGAGCAGGACCACGTACCTGGGACCCTGCACCACAAGGCGTTGGACAGTCAGTGTTGGGAATCCCCAGCCACAGCTTCCAGCACTGTTCCTCTAGCTTGCAAAGAGCATGCCTTCAGTTATTTTTAGTATCGAGGCCCAGGTCTTGGGCTACTGCTCTGGCCTCCATCAGAATTTAACTTCATCAGCTGAGGTCTGCGCATTACGGAGGGCTCAGAGTAAGGCAAAAGGGGAAGCGTGGACCCCAGAAGGAAGAGAGGTGGAAGGGTAGTGAGACTTGAGCGCAGTCCCAAAGGTGCCACTGTATCCCTGACCCAAAAGGAGAGTGGAGCAAGCACCCACACCAGAGTCGCTTGGCAGCTTGAATGCTGCAGCCGCCTAACCTCAGCCTGGAAGCCACATTTTGCTCAGCACACCATGCTCTTCTGCAGCCCAGGAAATGCCGCAGAGGGGTCTGACAGCTACATCCCCAACTGGTGCCCACAACAGTACTCTGCATACACGTCCAGTCCCAAGCAACAGGCAGAAGTCAGAGCCCACCCTCCACTGGCCCACCAAGTGGGTGGTATTGTCAGACCCTGTTCAAGGCAGCCACTCAGCCCCCTGAACGTCTGAATCCAGAAATGCCAACTTCTTAAAAGGAATGCATGTACCCAACAGGGGTGTCGGTAGCAACCACAGCCACGCTGACTCGGCACTTATTTGTGGGCAGTAAACCAAGGCTCTCACACAGACACTCCATGGCCACCCAGCCCCCTGGGGAGGCAGGATCACACCCACTTGATAGATGGCAAAACCAGAGCCCAAGAGGCCGTGATTAGCTTAAGGTCGCAGCACATAAGTCAGGGCAGTTTTCAAACTCTGAGGAGCTGGCTGAGCAGCTCAGTCTTATTTCCACCTCGCAATACCTATCACTCACCTCGGTTCATCGGAAAGATACAGGAGTGCTGTTCTAAACCTTCAGCCGGAAAGTTCTGCGTTAGTCTGAAGTTATCACTACTTCCCATCCCAAGCACGCCCATGGAGGGGAAATGTGTGGCTCCCAGCCAGGAATTCTGGCACTGCCCCCCCTCATTCCTTTAGCCGCTGGCTAGATCAGCACTGGCCAGCACTGGCTGAGCATTAACCTCCTGTAAAGTGTCCCTTGGATGTGAAGTCCCATTTATCCTGCCCTGAAAAATAGCTCTTCTCAGGAGGCACCAAGTGTTGGTGAGGACGTGGAACAATAAGAACTCCCACACCTGCTGCTGGTGGGAACGTAAACTGGCCCAACCACCCTGGAAGATGGTGGCAGCAAGCACTCAACTTGCATTTGCTGCTACATAGACAGGTGCATCAGGGAGCATTTTCTACGTTATCAGTAGTCCTCCACAGAACCGCCCTGCATTTGCTTCCTACTGCTTCCAGAACAAATTACCACACACTTAGTGGCCCCAAACAGCACACATTTGTCATCTGATAAGTCTGGAGTTCAGAAATGAGAGCGTCTGAGCCTCAGATCTCAAAAGAGGACACACCCTCTCAAGAGATTTGCCAAAGCGCCACATGCTCCCTGCTCCGCATCCGCTGGGCATGCAGCGGGCTTCATAAACATTCACCAGTAAACACTCAGGGTTTGTCCTCCAGGCTTTTATCAGAAGAGGGAGAGAGATGGATACATTTTTTTTTGTCTGCCAATCTCAGGACCACAACCAGAGTCAGAGTGGACAACTGAGGCTATGACCTCAAGTCCCAAGCCACCTGCCCCAGATGACCTCACCTCCCTGACACCCTCTCCAAGACACGTGACCCAGAGGCCTTGACTGAAAACAAGGCCACTGTGCCCAAGGGCTCCTGAGGCCACGAAACTGAACCAGTGATAACAGCGAGGGACAGCGGGGTCGAGCCGGAGCACTCCTTCCCTTGAGACCCAGCCCAAGGTCATTACCGAACAGCGCCCGGGCCAGTGTGGCCACAGCGGCACCGCATCCTCCCACAGATCTGCTGCAGCACCACATGGACACAGAGGAAAGGCCTGTGTCCGGGAGTGTGAAGACCGCCGAGGAGACATTCTGTGTACGTGGCTGCCTCTGAGGAGGGACCTGGGACTGGCTGGAGGTTAAGATGGGCTTCAGTTATACCTGTACTGCTAACAGCTTTACAAGAACAACAAAAGTGTTTATGCACTGTAGAGCTGATAAAAACGTTACAAGGTTCAAAAAAAAAACACACACACCACATTGATCATGGCAGTGCAATGTGACTCAGCAGCAACAGGGGCACAGTTTCGGGGAGCGGCACCTCCACCAGCCTGTGGGCATCACGATGGGATCTCATCGCTGGGGGGCGTGTGCCCCTGGGTTAAATGAGATCATCTATGTCGAGTGTTTAGCCCAAGAAGATGTGGTCAGTTAGTGGTTGGTATTACCTATTTTATTTGTATTTCTACCCCCTCCTTCCTAGAGGCCAGACACTGTGAAAGTTTGGGGGGGATTGTTGGGGCAAGACTTTGGAAATGAGGCCCACCTTCTGATAGACATCCTGTACCCCAACCGCTCTCAGTCCCACAGGCTATCCCAGCGCCCCCAGACCCTCCCCAGTGCTCCCGCACATACCTTCCTCCCCCACATCCCACCTGTGTGCTGTGTCTCCCCAACTTCTCCAGGGTTTGTGCGCCCCCAGGTGTGAGCACACTGATAGTACTTGCTGAATAAATGAACACATCCGGCGAACTGCATTCTGCACCCTAATGAGAGATGACACAAGCCTGCTCAGAATCAGGATGCCACAAAGGCCATCGCCACCCCGCTGCAGAAATAAACAGCCCCAAGTGGAGCTGGCCACTAGATCCACAGGAAAATGAGGCTCCACACCTCAAAACCCCGCAGTACCCACCCGAGCCCTTGTGTCGCTCCCTCTGTCCAAGGAAGGTGTATGATGGGGACTTAAGATGCTATATTTCTAAACACCATGTCGAGATGCCCCCTGATGAAATAGATGCAACAGGCTAAGGCCACTGTCATACTTGCTCCAACAAGGACTTCGAACTCTCTTGCCAGGCAGCCTGCAGGCTCACCCTCTGACCCTCCACATTCAACTACAAGGACAGGCTGAGCTGAGCGTGCCTCAGGGCGGAGAACAGTCCAGGTCTCACTGCACGTGTGAAGGCTGGTGGTGTGACATGGGCTCCATCACAGGCTCATCTGAGGAGGGGTGGAGAGGAGGCTAGGCCAGTCCTCAGGGCCTCGTCAGGAGTCTCTAGTGTCCCCAGGGAAGATCAGATCCCAGATTCTAGAAAGAGGGTCCACTGGGGACACCACAGGGGTCAAATCCTATCCAGTTCCAGGCTGCTTGTCCTTAGGCCAAAGGATATTCTGTTTTCAACTGGGGCATCATCTCTCCCATATGATTCAGATGCAGGGGTCTGGGGTACATTCTCATAGTAGGAAATAGTTCCAATGCAACAAATAAGCTTGAAAAATCTTACTTTATGCAAAACTACTGCCACCTGCCTGCCTCTCTCCAGGGCTCTTCCAATGTCTTCAGCGGACCCTTTTACTGATGGACAGAGACCACACTTACCCATTAGGGGAGGACCCAAAGGCAGGAGGAGGGGGACTCATGGCCGGAGCAGTCTGGAGCCTCCCATGTGCTCTGGCTGCTATTAGATGGACACTGCCCAAGCAGAGTCGGACTGAGGGACGCATGCAGGCTGCCTGGGGATCTGGGAGCTATGGCGTCATTGTCACCACTGTCATCAGCACCGTCCTCATCCTCACCACAGGCTTCGGCGATGGCGCCTTCCCAGGCGCAGGCACTTGCATGGAGCCCCAAATGCCTGAACCCATTTGCCACTTTCGGGAACCTTGTGAGGCAGGGACTCTTATCTCCTCACAGATGGGGAAACTGAGGCACAGAGGGGTTCGAGTGGCTTGCCCAGGCTCACAGAGCTAGTGATTGGAAGAACCAGGGCATAAGCACAAAAGGCAATGGCGCTTGTCTCTATTCCCCCAAAACAGAAGTTGACAATGGAGAAGAGTCATACTAAGTGACCCTAGAAGGTGCCTCCTGTCAAGTTTCCCAGCTGAGGATGAAACTGGATTTTTTTGGATGGGCCAAGTTGTCCTGACCTGACCTTCGCCAGTCCGATTCAAACTGCCTCCAGAGCACTGATACACTCCACACCCTCTAACCAGCTCCAGGCTGGCAGTCTGGGTCGCCTCCTCCATCATCACTCACTGCCTGCAGGGACAGGGGCTTCCTTGGAGCACTCTGCACGCCCAAAGGGTGCTTCACATGCCTGCAAAAATGTGCGCTCTCTTCTACCCCAGCTATAAATGATGCTTCATGAAACTGTATGTAGCTAGCCACGGGAGACCATTTCAAATTCTCTGAAATCTCTGGGGCTTTAGCTAAAGGGAGGAGATGACCAAGAGATATCAACAGCCTACCCTAAACGTCAAGTCACGCATGAACCCCGTGGGAGGCACACTGCTGTCCACATGTGACAGAGAAGGAAGTGGACTCCAGCACATGCAGCCAGGAGTGGACGGTGGGGTTTAAACAGCTGAGTGTGCCTGACCCCTGGGTCCCTGCCTGCAAATGTCCACTGTCCCCCAGGCCCTGGTACCTGAGTAATACGCAGCCCAACTCCCCACACAATAAACCTCTCTGGCGAAAGCTTAGCTCCTCCAGCTCTGTGCTCTGACACCAAGCGTCCCCTGAGAAAAACCCTGAAAAGTGGGGACCAACTGTAGCTTTCTGGAGGGCAAATTCCAAAGCCAGTGAGAAAATCCTAAAGAGTCCAAAACCCCCCTGGAAAGCCCCTCAGGAAGAGGCAGCCTGGAAAGGGGATCTCCCTCCCCACCCCCCACTCCCGCCCCCAGGAGGCCAGCAAGGCCAGTGCTGGAGGAAGGGGCTGTGTGTTCACCTGCCCTCCAGGTAAAGCCAGCGGTCAGCACAGAGAGGACATACAGACCTGTAACCCCCAGACTCACACACAGAACTGCCCCACACTAGCTGGTGCACGTGGGGTGTGGGGCCAGCTGGGAGGATCTGCAAATTCACCACCCCCATTCTCCCCCTCTCTCCAGATCATGGGACAGTGGGATTAAACAACTGTTTCTTCTTTCTAAGAGCTTCTAGTTTAGTCTACATAACCTAAACACAAGAGAGATGTGATCCCATTATGCCATAATGCCACAGTAACGTGATTTTCCCTCGCTCCCAAAACATCTACGCTGTAAGTTATAAATAACATTTACAATATAGGCAACGATTGAGGCCTTGGGCTCTGAAGTAAGACGGCTTGGTCTCCAGCTTGAGGCTTTAGGAGCTGGGATGCTGAGCAAACAGGAGGATGGAAAGCGGGGAAAGCACTTCCCAAAATGAAATACCCAGGGAGGAACCTTCCAGACCCACCCAGAAGGCAAGACTGTACAGGCTCAGGGATCTCAAGAGGCAACAAATTGGCCACCTCAGCCACAGCGACAAAGAAAGTGACCGTCGCCCCAGACCAGCCCTGGAGTCTCCATCCCTCCTCTGCCCGGACAAGCAGAGGCTGCAGCCCACCCAGATGGAGACCCGGACCGGCTCTGCGAGAGGCCGTCCGGGGCTCCAGACCGCTCCCCTCCTCTCTGAGAGGTGCACGCCCACGGCACACACAAGACATGACAGTGAGCAGGGAGCCGCCTGAAGCCCAGCCGGCCGAGTCACGTGTGCAGCACCGCCTCCTCTGCCAGCGACGGAACCCTCACCCACTGCTCGGCCAGGGAACACAGCAGGGACACCCTGGCACTCAGCAGACTGGCAGCAGTCAAGAGCAAGACCCACCCAGAAGTGTGCGGGGGGCAGGGAGAGAGGCGTGAAGGAGGTCCCATCCACTTGGCTGCAGTCGCTCCTGTGTCCAGGCAGGAACAAACCACGGAAGCGGCCGATGCTTCTGGAGGCAAAGCCCAGCCCCTGAGCTCTGGCCTCCGCGAGGCTCAGAGAGGCTGGTCCCCGGCATGCCTCCCCAGGGGCTAGCAAGGTAAATGAGACCACAAACCTAAGCAAACTGGGGGCACAGGCCCCCAGTGCTTGGGGCACCAGCTGTGATAAAGATACTCGGTAATCACTGGAGGAAGCAGCAGGACATTCGAGTTCAAAACATCTGGGCAGTTAAATTTCTGCTGATTGCAGGAGGGGGCAGCTGCTGCCACTACCCAGAAACCCCACCTGGTGACCTGGCACCCAGAAAACCAACCTCGCCCAGCAGGGCGAGGCCTGAAGAACAGGGCCTTTCGCTTCCACGAGAGTCACAGGACCCCGGAGCCAGGACCCCCAGCCCTCAGAGCCCGCAGGTGTCCCGACGGGGCGGGGTGCAGAGCCATCCAGCACAGCCACGCTTGGCCCCAGCGCAGACCTGAATCAGAACCTCCAAAGCCAGGCCTGAGAACTGACACGTCACGGGCCCTCCCGGTGACTGAGGCAGCGGGCCCAGCACCCAGCTTCGGTGGAAACTGGTTGGGTCCAGCCTGCTGGCTTATCTGTGGGAGGCCAACGCCATGCAGCGGTTGGTGGTGCGTTCATCCCCACTCTCTCATTCCAGCAGCACCTCCCCGGGGTGCCCAGCTCTGAGGAGACAGTTCCTGCCCTACGGGGAGCAGCTGGGTCCACCAAGGGAATTCCTCAGCAGGTGTCCAGGCTCCAGCATCTGTGCTCCAGGTACAGAGGGCACTGAACCCAGCAGGAAAACAAAAGCAAGGCTGACAAGAGGAGGGATCCAGAAACTGATGGCTGGATGGCAATTCCATCAAAGAAGCTGGTGTGGGGAGGCGGAGAGGTGGCTACTTGGCACAAGGGAGGGAAGATCTGCGCCTACTCAGCACCCGGGACATGCCAGGCCCTTGGCCACGGTTAGCACTGTCAGCACTCACAACCTCCAAGGGGGTCAGCAGGTCCCCATCTTAGACAGGCAGCGAGGCGCAGGGTGTGGGGACACTCCCGCCCGAGGACCTGCTGCCAAGTCCCAAGCTGGTGTTTGAACCCCGGCAGCCAGAGCGCTTGCTCTTTTCACTATCATCCCCCGCCCCTCCACCCCCCGGGCCTGAGGCAGGACACCTCCATCCACCACAGCTGAGGTCCGGAGGCCTGGGAGGCGCCCCTGACCTTCCTCTCTTCCTACCCCGTATGCACGAAGGCCTCCCTCCGCCCCCTTCCCTCCAGCTCAACTGCCAACACCACTTACCACCTCCATTTGACCTGCTGAACTTACATCACAAGCCCAGTCAGCCAGGTCCCTCCCTGGCTCAGCCCCCACAAGAGCTTCCCACAGCCCTGAAGATACAAATCTTCCTCCCAAATAACTGGCCTTGGCGCCTTCCCACGGAGTGTCCCCACCACGCCTGTTCCCCAGTCCCTCTGAGCTCAGAGGCCTCCAGCGCCCTGACAGGACTCTCAGAACCGAACTGGGTCCCCAGCTCTTCCCAGAGGTAAGGCCACAAAGCAGACATAGCCCTGTGCTGGCTGAGCCCCGCTTCTCCACCCGGGGCACACAGAAGGGGGAGGGGGCGGTCACTGACTGACCACAGGGCTTCGCAGCTGGTCTGAGGCCCAAGGATGAGAGGCATGAAGGAGGAGGGCCCGTGGACACAAAGGCCAGGGAGTCAGAGATTGGGAGGACAGGCCAGACTGGGAAAGGAAGGCTGTGGACACCACAGAAAGGAGCTAGCGTGGGAGCTGGGGGGCACGCTGCCTCGGGCAGCCTCAGAGGAGGCTCCCGGAAGCAGGGGAGTAATAGGACCAAACTTGCATCCACACCTACTGGGGGAACTATCATTTCCTCCCATCTCTTTGGAAGGCAATCTGCCAACAGCTACCAGGACTTAAAATCGGCATGCCCAGCGGCCTGGGAATGCCAAGTCTATCCAGGACGCGCACTGCAGCCTCCTTTTCATATTGGCCAAAAGGAGCAAACGGCCTCACTGGCCAGCTGGAGAAGAAACTACAGCAGACAAGTCCACAATCTGTCTTCCCAACCCTCGGGGCCGAATGTCTTTCAGCCTTCATAATGTCTGCGTTTCAGAAAGGTAATACCAAATACGTACAGCGCGTGATGCAAAGCCCAAGCAGGGCCAGGCATCCCGAGTCAAATACATAAACACGTGTCTGCCGCCGAGCACGTGACTATTTCTGCTACAAACTATAAACAGCCTCCTGCTGAATCAGGTCAGGTTTAGTCATCGAACGAGTTTGCGCCGGACTTTTTACCATTTCTTGATCTGCAACTGTAGATAAGGGGTGGCAGGATAATGGAATAATAAAAACGGCAAAGCTAGTGACTGTCGCCGAATGCTGGCGTGCGCAGTGAGCCCCAGTGCTTTCCACGCTCACTTCCCGGGCCCCTGTGCACTGAGCATGTCCACGTGCTCTCCCCCATCGCCCGCCAACACCGTTCACACCTACGGGCCCTGACGGTGTGCCCGGCACTAAGTGCTTTATGTTAATTACCTCAATAAACCTCTATGCCAACACAGATGGTGTCTCGTTACCACTCTCATGTTGTTCAGACGCGTCCCTAACTGACCCTCTTATTATCCAACGAAGAAGCCGAAGCACCGAGGGGCAGAGCGACTTGCCCAAGGCCACCAGCCCATGGTGCCTCTCCCCCTCTCAATCCTCAGTGGCTGAGCACGAGCTGCCACTGCTCCTGGTACAGTGTCATGTCTGGGAACCCAGGCATCCTGGCCTTCACTCTGAACCCTTACACTTCCCTCACTGTCTCCCGGTGTGCTAAAACAGAACACAGCAGGTCACAAAGAAATAAACAAATGTAACCCAAACATGCTGCCAATTACATCCACACCGGGGCGCGCACACTGTCCCGAGCAGCCAGGCCGTAGGCCCGGAAATGAAGCATGACCTCCTCCCATCAGAGAGAAGCCAGCAAGAGCACCCATGCACACAGCACAAACCATGTGGGCACAGGCCCCGCCCCTGGGCACCACCGTCCATTCAGCTTGGAGCTCCGCCCCAGCAGACCGCGGGCTGCCCCGGGCCATCTACATGGAGCCTTTCATTTGTTGCTGAGGATGGGCCAGGGTGTGGGTGCGAAGTGATGTGCCTGGGCAGACAGAGGCAGGTTCTTCCTCCTGCCTGGATCCCCTCCAACTACCATCCAGTCATGCGAGCCCCCACCATTTAATCCTCGGCTCAGGGAAAGCTAGCCAGCAGGCAGGCTCTGTTCGCTCCAGGCTAGGACGTAACAGAGAACCCAAGGAGCACAACTCAGCAAGCACCAGCCTGATGCACCACTCCTTTAAACAACACAGAATCTTGGAAGGCCACCCTCTCTCCCAAGTGCTGATTCTTTCTGCACCCTTTGGCTGACCTCGACCGGAACGAACGGCAGCTATTGCTCACATGCTACAGGAACACACACGTGGGAGCAACAACCACGGCCAGTCTCTGGGGCAGGGAGCAGCTCAATGCAAGGAAAACTCGGGCCTCCCATGGGGCCATCCTCACTTCCTTGCCAGCCTGCCTGCCCTCTGACATTGTTTCATCTCCCCACCCTTCCTCCAAGGACTAGACCAATGTACCATCCCACTGTGCACATCAGTAAAGTAGCATGCAACATTCATAAAGTACACAAATCTTAAGTGTACAATTCACTAAGGTTTTTAGATATTTACATTCCCATGCAATCACCAATCAAATCAAAGTCTACAACATTTCCAGCCCTTCAGAAGGTTCCTTCATGCCCCTCCCAATGTCCTACCTTAAGGTTCTTTATTTATCATGGCTGAGTATATTCCACTGTATGGCTAGATCATGATTTGCTTATCTATATGGCTGTTGATAGGCAGTTGGGTTGTTTCCACTTTGGGGTAATTATGAATAAAGCTGCTATGATCACTCATGAGTCCAAAAGGCCTTGGGGGCTCATGCACTCATGTCTCTTGGGTATACACCCAGGAGTGAAATGGCTGTGTGGCAGGTTGCATAGACACTGCCAAAATGTTTTCTAAAGTAGTCATACCAACTCATATCCCGCTAGCAGTATATGAGAGTTTCAGTTGCTCCATATCTTCACCTTTATTATCAGCCTTTTTTATTTTAACCATTCAAGATAGACATTTGGTGGTATCTCATTATGGTTAAATTTGTGTTTCTCTGATGACTACTGAGGTTAAGTACCTTTCCATACGCTAATCTGGAATCCTCTTTGGTGACATGTGTGCCCAAGTCTTTTGTCTTTTTAAAATTGGGTTGTTGTCCCAACCGGTTTGGCTCAGTGGCTAGAGTCTCAGCCTGTAGACTCAAGGGTCCCAGGTTCGATTCTGGTCAAGGGCATGTACCTTGGTTGCAGGCACATTCCCGGGGGGGCGGGGGGGTACGCAGGAGGCAGCTGATTGATATTTCTCTCTCATCGATGTTTCTAACTCTCCCTCTCCCTTCCTCTCTGTAAAAAATCAGTAAAATATATAAAAAATAAAATAAATAAAAATAAAATTGGGTTGTCTATTTCTTATTGGTTTGTAGAAGTTTTTTACATATTTTGGATATGAGTTGGACAAATATCTTCTCCCAGACTTGCGCTTTCCTTCTCTTAATATTGTCTTTTGATAAAGAGTCCTTATTTTTAACAAAGTCCAACTTATAAACTTTTTCCTTTTTGGTAGTGCTGTGTCTTGTTTAAGAAATCTGAGGCTACCCAATTCATGCAGATATTCTTCTCTATGATCTTATAGAAGTTCCATTGATCTATCTTCCACCTTCAGGTCCTCAACTCCTCTTGACATTTTTGTATGTATAGCATGAAATAAAGGTGGCTGAGATGTACTTCTAGGGTAAAATTCTATCAGATGTGAACCACAAACCAGACACCCCAGAGTAAGATGTGGCCTCCCAGATACCCCCATCCTTTACTGGGATCCTGCAGAGGCAATTGACTGCACATCGCCTCCTGCAGCCCAACAGAATTCAGATATCAATGTTCCTATTATTGGAATTTCTGGACACAAACCAGACACAAAACACTCTCATCTCATATGAAGTTTCCACAGTGTCCCATTAGTCCATTTTGACAATGGTACATGAGAAAAATCTTTTAAAAGGCAAAATTACCAAGTAGGAATATGCACAGGCACAATGTAAGGTAGCAACCTGGCTGTCAGATCTGCTGATTGCCCACTATCTACATCTACAGGCTGGGGGCTAGGAGGCCACTGAATGTCACCAGGGGTAGTCCCGCTACCACATGCTCAGAGCCTGGAGGAGAGGCGGCTCAGTGGGCGGAGCGTCATCGCGTTCACCATAAGGCCGCCTGCTCAGTCCCTGGTCAGGCTCGTGCAGGAGGCAACCAATTTCTCTCTCACATCGTTATTTCGCTCTCTCTTTTTTCCCCTCTAAAATCAATAATCATATCCTCAGGTGAGGATTTTAAAAAGTGGGGAGGAGAGTACACAGAGAAAAGTACTCAGGAAAGGCCTCCTTTGTGACATCTGAACCAAGACAGGAAGGAGGTGGCCCTAGAAGAAGGGGGAAATGTTCTGAACAGGAGGAACAGCATGCTCACAAGCTGAGAGAGGAAGGATGGGGATCTTGCTGGAACATTTAGGGAATGTAGGTGAAGGTAAAAAAAAGGGGGGGGGGGAGTTTCTTCTAAGAAAGAATCACAAGCCATTGGAGGATTACGCTAGACCTCAGGTATCTTCTTGAGCATGTACAAAACACAGACACTGAAGAGCTGGTTAACTGGTTTACCCTAAACTACTTCTATTACACCATGGTTCAGGCAGGCAGAGAAACAAAGATTCCTCTTGGCCTTGACCTTGCAGTGCATACATGTATACACACACACACACACACACACACACACACACACACACCTGCCCCCTTGGTGGTACCTCCAGCTGAGAACTCAGTTTATCCTCCAATCCTGGATGGAACGGGGTCTATACTGCAGAATTCTGTATCTCTTCTTGTGCCTTCTCAGTACTTATCCCAGCTGTAATTAATGTCTCTTGCATTCATGTGACTATTTGATTAATATCTGTTTCCTGAGTGAGTCTGACTGTTGACTGACTCCAGAAGAGCAGAGTCTGCGTCTGTCTTGGCCACCAAAGCTTCCCCAGCACACATACAAAAGTAGAAAGACTGTGTCCGCCATACAGCTTCGACTCATTTCTCATCTTATATTTTCCAGAGCTCTCCCAGTGAAGAAAACCCCAGCTATCATACCACTCATACATACTTGCTGGATGAAGGAATGAATGAATGCCTCCTACGTAATGAACAAAACGTAGGTGCTTAATTTTTGCTCTTAATGCGTACCGCATTAAGATCAAATCTCTAAGACATACGCCAGGGGCCCCACGTTTTTGGGCAAACTGCACGTTATTTAAATCATCATAACTACAGATCATAATGCACGTTAGGTGTTGTTTTCCAATGAGATCGCTGCCTTCGATGTGGACAAGACAGTGTGTTGACATCTAAGGTTCATAACAGATGACGCTCGAAACACAAGAAGACTCGTGAGCGGTACGAAATGTGTTAATATTAGACAGATGCGAAAAGGTGAGGCGAGGCCACCTAAATAAATCAATTTAGTCACCAAGTTAGCACCCCTGATAAAATTTCATAAGAGTTAAACCATTGGCTAAAATAAATTTCCTTTCCCCTGTATTTATCAGGCTTTAACTTTTTGAGCCTGTCCTTAACATTGCCCCATTCCCCAAGAAGTGACGGTAAAGCAAGAAAAGGTTATATTTCCCACAATCTATACTAATAAAAGGGTAATATGCTAATTAGACCGGGCATCTTCCAGACGTACTTCTGACAAAGCCGGGCCGGGCCAAAGCTGCCCGCCCGCAATCCTGGGCACTAGCGCCTACTGCTGTGGCCCAGGAGAGGGAGACAAGCTGCCCGCCCTATGGTCCTGGGCACCTGTGGCTGCACCCCGGTAAAATCACCTGCCCACGGTCCCCTGTGGCTGCGGCCAGCCCTGGCAAAGCCAGCCTGGGTCCCCTGTGCCTGTGGCTGTCCGGAGGATGGAATCCTGGGCTCCAGGTGTGGGGCTGAGGCAGAGGTGGTTAGGGGTGATCAGGCCAGCAAGGGAGCAATTAGGGGTAATCAGGAAGGCAGGCAGAGGTGGTTAGGGGCAATCAGGCAGATAGAGGTGGTTAGAGGCGATCAGGCAGGCAGGCAGGCAGAAGGGTTAGGAGTGATCAGGCAGGCAGGTAAGTGAGCAGTTAGGAGCCAGAGGTCCAGGATTGCAAGAGGCATGTCAAATATTCCCTGAGGGATCCAGGATTAGAGAGGGACAGGCTGGGCTGAGGGATCCCGCCCCCCAACCTGTGCACGAATTTTGTGCTCCAAGACTCTAAACTATATATACAAAAGCCTAAGCAACCAGCCAACCGGCCAGTAGCTATGATGTGCAATGACCACCTGGGGGAAGATGCTCAACACAGGAGCTGCCGAGCGACAGCAACTTTGCAGAGTGCCCTCTTGCACTCTGGGACCCCTCAGAGGGATGTTGGACTGCTGGTTTCGACCTGATCCCCACAGGCCATGCTGAGGGACCCTCACCTGCCTGAAGGACCCTGCTCACTCCACAGCTGCCCTTCAAGTCCTGGTGCTGCCCAGATGCAGCTGGCCGGGGAGGGCCCTGGGTAGTTGGCTCCAGAGTGTGCTCAGCCCGTCTCACCCAGTCCTGTCGTGCCAGCCACCTTCTAATTAATTTCCTTTCAATGTGCACGAGTCCGTGCACCGACCTCTCATCTCAAATCCTAAAAGCGATTTTTCTGTGAAACAAGTCATGTGCCCTTTGCACATAGAAAAACAAAGCAAGCTTTGAAAATGACCATTACAGCTTGCTCCCAAAGGGGGCAATCTACATTATACCTATTTTCTCTATTGTAACATTTATGATCACTTGTTCCCAATGGGTTTTTTGGTTTGTTTGCTTGTTTTAAGCAGAATGCATTATGTGTGTGTGTGTGTGTGTGTGCGTGTGTGTGTGTGTGTGTGTAAGTTGATTTCAGAGAAAGGAAGGGAGAGGGAGAAGAGAGAAACATCAATGATGAGAGAGAATCACTGATAAGCTGCCTCCTGTATGCCCCCTACTGGGGATCGAGCCTGCACCCCAAGCATGCGCCCTGACCATGAATCAAACCTTGACTTCCCGGTTCATGGATTAATGCTCAGCCACCGAGCCACACGGGCCGGGCTGGGCCTGGTTCTGAAATGTCGTCGCGGCGACAGAGCTGTCACTGCCACACTCTCAGTGTCCAGCACCAGGAGTGGCACTCAGTACTCAGTGAATCTGCTTAATGCCATCCACTCTTCAACACCTGAAATGCTGCACTGCAATTGCAGTTAATGATGTCCTTTTTGTTTTAAAACATTATCATCTGTATTTTCCCACTTTTTTTTTCACAAGCACAAGGAAAAGTTACTAAAATTCTCTTTAAACCTATGACCTAGAGATTAAGTCACATTTTGGAGTCTAACCCCCTAGAGCAGTGGTCGGCAAACTGCGGCTCAAGAGCCGCATCCACAGTTTGCCGCTCTGTTGACTAATGAGTTTGCCAACCACTACAAACAAAAAAAAAGTGTGTGTGAGAGAGAGTGTATTAAGATGGTTATAAGTCCAGGCTCCTAAGTCAGCGACATGTTCAAATCCAGCTTGCCCATTGGCCACCGGGGTAGCCTTAGGCAAGTTGCTTAACCCTTACAGGCCCATTTCCTCTGCTGTAGAGCGAAACCAAGGCGGCCAGCTGAGAGGGCGAGAGTGAGGCTGAAAGGACATGAAATGCGCAGAGCCTTGAGCTCAATCATAACATTTATGATCACTTGTCCCTAATGGGTCCAGCAAGTGCTCAATCCATGCAGCTGCCATCTGTGTTTCCAAAAAAGGAGCTGCCAGGGGACTGGACAACTCCAGGTTTGCTGGGGAGCCGTGCCAGTGGCCTGCCCAGGAAGCAAGTACACCTGCCTCCACCCCACAGGGAGAAGCAGGTCCAGGATCGGAGGGGCGGGAGGTGCCTGGAGGAAGTCCGCAGCAGTGGCCTCTGAGTCACAGCCCAGCCCCTCCCTGCCACAGCCCTTTGTCCACTGGCAGCTGCTGTGACTCACGGGCTCCAGTCCTGGGCTGGCCCATGTGACCCGGGACCTGAGTGACCTGCCCACACTGCCCAAGCACTCTCTTTTTCCGTCATTCTTCACGCTCTGGCCTGGCCGCCTGCCCTTGCCAGGCCAGATCTCAGCCTGCAGTGTCAGACTTAGCAGGATTCTCTGGGCTCCTGTGGGTGGTTTATGCCCCTCCCCCGACCACCACTTCTTTTGTGGTTTGTGCCTGTTTATTCACTGTGTGGTCCACTTTGATTTAACTTCAACCTGTAAACAAACGTCCAGGGAGCTCGATGCAGTCTTCACACCCATTCACCCTCTATAACTCCTGTTGTGCTTTTTTAACTGTGGTGAAATATACATACCATGCAAATTGCTTACCACTTTCGCCATTTCTTTTTTTTTAATCTTTATTGTTCAGTTTATTAATTACATTGTTTCCCCTTTTTATCCCCCTATAGCTCCCCTCCACCCTGTACCCATCCCACCCTCCACCCTCCCCTCCCCGTCCCCACTGTCCTCTCCCATTGTTGCTAGATTTTTGTCCAGTCTCTTGCTGCACTTCCCACAACCCTTTTCTCCCCAAGAATTGTCAGTCCATTCCCTCTCTATGTCCATGTCTCTGTTATATTCACCAGTTTATCCTGTTCATCAGCCTATCAATTCACTTGATTTTTATGTTCATTTGTTGATAGATGTGTATTTGTTGTTCATAATTTATATTTTTACCTTTTTCTTCTTCCTCTTCTTAAAGAATATCTTTCAGCATTTCATATAATGTTGGTTTGGTGGTGATGAACTCCTTTAGCTTTTTCTTATCTGTGAAGCACTTCATCTGACCTTCAATTCTGAATGATAGCTTTGCTGGATAGAGTAATCTTGGTTATAGATTCTTGCTGTTCATCACTTTGAATATTTCTTGCCACTCCCGTCTGGCCTGCATCGTTTCTGTTGAGAAATCCGCTGACAGTCGTATGGGTGCTCCCTTATAGGTAACCAACTGTTTCTCTCTTGCTGCTTTTAATATTCTCTCTTTGTCTTTTGCTCTTGGCATTTTAATTATGATGTGCCTTGGTGTGGTCCTCTTAGGGTTCCTATATATTGGGGTTCGGTGCACTTCTTGGACTCCTAAGTCAATTTCTTTGACCAGGTGTGGGAAGTTTTCAGTCACTATTTCTTCAAATAGGTTTTCATTGTCTTGGTCTCTCTCTTTTTCTGGCACCCCTATAATTCGGATGTTGGTATGCTTGAGGTTGTGCCAGAGGCCCCTTACACTATCTTCAATTTTTTGGATTCTTTTGGTTTCTTGCTTTTTCAGCTGAGTGGATTTTACCTCTTTGTATTTCAAATCTTTAACTTGGTTCTTGGGGTGCTCCAGAGCACTTTTAGGTCTTTGTATACTATTTTTTATTTCAGTCAGTGTATGCTTAATTTCTGGTTGGTCCTTTTTCATATCTTTGAGAGTCTCCTTTATATCCTTGAGGGTCTCCTTCATTTCCTTGTAGGACTCATTCATTTCCACATTGGTCTTGATCATTTCCTTGCAGGTCTCATTTATATCCTTGAGGGTCTTGTTCATTTCCTTGTAGAACTCATTCATTTCCACGTTGGTCTTGATCATTTCCTTTGTGGTCTTGCTTATTTCCTTATAGGCCTCGACCTTTTGTTGGAGCCTCTTGAAAAACCCTATAACCGTGGTTTTGAATTCCATGTCCAGTCGTTTTTTTTCCTCCATTTCTTTCACATCTGATTTCTTTCCATGTCGCTGCATGGTGGCTGCTTCCCTGAGTTGGTCAATTAGCTTTGTGTGGTAGACTTCCTACTAGGGACAGTGGCTCAGCCTCCCTGGTTACCTGTGGTGGATATGGGTTGCACAGTCTTGCTGAAGTTAAGCTCAGGTTAATCGTTATTAGCACTTGGAGGGGTTGACCTCCAGGCCAATTGTCTGTGAAGCTCAGCTGTGCTCAGGTTGGATGGGCGGAGTCTCCGGGCCAAGCAGACAGCGTTAGCTCCCCCCTGGGTGGCCCTGGGGACTCTGTGCTGGGGGCAATGGCCACCAGCACCTCTGAGAGAGAGCCGCTGCGGAGCTCCACCGGCTGCCGGGGAATTCAGACTCTCCCAAAATGACTCTGCACGCCCAATGTCTCACCCAGGGTCGTAAAACAAAGCAGTCTGACGGTTTTCCGGATGAGAGAGCGAGTCACAGAGCGCTCTCTGCGCCGTCACGCAGCCGAGCTGTTCGCGCAAGCTGCCTTCTCCACAAGCCGGCAGACCCGGCAGCACCCGAGCTTCAGCGTGCCCTCCCTCCGTCTAGTTTTTACCCCGTGTGATAGTGGGTTCTCTGGACTTCGCCCAGAGCTGGAGAATCAGCCCAGTGGGACGTCTTTGTCTCCCTGTTCGAGAAAACTGGCCGGTTTTCAGCCGCCCGCCCAATCCGCGGCGCGCGCTCCAAACCTCTCTCCGCGCGAATCTTTCAACGCTGTTCGCCGCCGCTCCTCTGAGTCATAGTGTCCTATCTTCACTTTTATTTGTGGAATCCTCACTCGGCCAGCTTTCTGGTGATTCTGGAAGGTGTTTGTTCCTTTGTTAAGCTGTAGTATTAAAATTGCTGAGTATGACGGCAAGATAGGTGTTTTACCTATGCTGCCATCTTGTTTGTCTCACCACTTTTGCCATTTCTAAGTGTACTTTTCAGTGGCATTAAGTGCATTCACGATGTTGTACCACAGTCACCACTATCCATCTCTAGAACTGTCTCGTCGTCACATGCACAGCTCTGTCGCACCCAAACAATAACTCCCATTCTCTCTGCCCCTGGGCCCTAGCAGCCTCTGGTCTACTTTGTGTGTCTGTGAATTTGCTGTTCTAGGTACCTCATGGGAGCACATGGCATGGGCCCTTTTGTGTCTGGATTATGTCATTTAGCATAATGGTTTCCAGGCTCACCCATGTTGTAGCACGTGTCAAAACTTACCTCCTTTCTATGGCTGAGTAACATTCCCTAGTATGCATATACCATGGTTTGTATATCCATTCATCTGCCAACGAGCTATTGTGGTACTGTGAATAATGCTGCTATGAACACAGGTGGTCAAGAACCTATTTGAGACCTTACTTTCTATTCCTTTGGGTAAGTACCCAGGAGTGGGACTGATGGGCCACAGGGCAGTCCTATGTTCAATTCCTCTCACACTTTTAAGACTGTGGCACCAAAACGCAGCAGCTGCCCCAGCTGGTGCTCAGGGAGCGCGCTCCCGCTGTGCCACACCACCCTAAAGACGCTGCACATTCACCCAGTTCATCCCCAGAACAGTTTTCTGAAGTGGGCGGTGGGTTATTTCCATGCCCATTTTACAGACAAGGAAACCGAGGTCACCCTGTCAGATGGCAGTGCCAACACCTGAACCCCATGCTTTTACATTGCTTCTCCAATTGTGACCAAAAAAGGAAAAAAAATCGAGCTGCTCTGCCTACACGCATTTTCTACCCTGAACAAGGCTTTTCTCAGGCCCTCCATACCTTTCCTTGCTGTGGAAACAAGTTGTTAAGAAACAACTTTAAAAAAATGGAATGGGGAAATGATCCACACGGTGTCGTATTAGTCTAGACCAGTGGTCGGCAAACTCATTAGTCAACAGAGCGACAAACCGCGGCTCGCGAGCCGCAGTTTGCTGACCACTGGTCTAGACTCATTCCCTAGCATGAGTGATCCAACTCCAGCTCGGTCGGTGAAAAGGGAGCAGCTCAGTCAAGAGACGGGATCCAAAGACGAGGTGCCCAACCTCCCCTCCTGCTGTGGCCACTCACACCGCCCCATCCTTACAGCTCTGGGCCCAGGTGCCCCCGAGCATCTCTGCTGCTTCTGAGCAAGTTAGGGTGAGGCTGGGGGAGCCCACAGCCCGGCCTGGCTGGGCTCATATGTGGGCAGGAGGGTGGGGACCACGAAGGGCCAGCCTGGGCCGAGGCCCCCAGCGGGCTTGGGAGAACTGGGCCTCGCTCCAGAGGAGACGGGAGACGGCGGGTGGGGGGAGGCTGGGCACATGCCCAACACTGACACTCACTGTGGAGCAATCTACAACAGCAAGGAATTGGAAGCCGCCCAACAGTGCTGACCAAAAAACCAAGGTTAAATAAAGTTGCTACATCCACTCAATGAATCATTTAGTTGTTTAACAAGTAATAATCAGGAAGACTATGTAGCAACTTAAAAAAAAAAGAGGGTTGTGCAGGAGTATGTTGTGGGAAAAAACAGGACACACACACACACACACACACACACACACACACACAGAGAACAATTTACAGGTAAGAAAAAATGCTGGCAAAATTGTGTCATAATAGAGAAATCATAAAATGCTTTTTATATCTATTTTCCAAACTTCCACTGATTGGTTCAACAAATACTTATTTGAATGTCTGTTTGGTGCCAGGACAGGTGCTGGGATATGGCAGGGAACACAATGTAAAAAACAAAAACCCAGCCCCCATGGAATTTACATCATGGTGGGGAGCGGGGCAGGCAGACCACAGGCTGAATGAGGAAAACGCATCCTGTATTAGCGAGTGACAGCAGGAAGGAGGCGGGAGGAGTGCTCACAGAAGTGCTAACAGTTATACAATCACCTGGGACGGTGCTAGAGGCTGAGGGCAGGTCAGGGGGGCAGCAGGTCAAAGGTCCTGAGAAGTCCGGTCAGAGGCCAGCGTGGAGGCCAGTGTGGTGGGAGAGGGGCCTGAGGGGAAGAGAAGTGGAGGGGGCATCGGAGAGGAAACGGGCCAGGTGGTGGGGGGTTCCATGCCGATATGAGGATTTGGTTTCGCTGCAGGAGGCGAGCTCCCTCACGGGTTTTGAGCAGAGCAGGGGCAGGTGACCTGCCCGGCCCTTGAGAAGGACCCCTCTGGCTCTGAATGGAGAGCACGCCGGAAGGACATCAGGACAGAGACTGGAGACCCGCAAAGAGACCACCACAGTCGCTCTGGTGGGAGGGAGGGGAGTGAGGCTGGGACCTGGTGGTGGCAGCAAGGGCAGGAAGCGCCGCCACAGCCTAGGGGTGTTCTGAATACAGACAGCAGGACTTTCTGACGTGTCGATGAGAGTTACAAGAGTCAAAGATGCAACCCCATCCATCGGAGCATCGGTGGGATGGAGTTGCCCTGAACTGAGATGTGGGAAGAGGACCAGGAGAGCGAAGTGCCTGGAAGCCAGGTGGAGAAAAGGCTTCAAGGAAGAAAAAGCGACCAACTGCAACCAAGGCAGGCTGGGGCCGGAGAATGGGCCATGGAGATGGACAACATGGCAGCCCCTGCTGCAGACCGGGCAACAGAGGCTCGCGACAGCATATTCATAACAGCCAGAGGCGAGAGCAACTGAGTGTCCCTCCACAGATGAACAGCAAAATGTGGCATGTAGACAGTGGACTATTAGTCAGCCTGCCACACGCGACAAGATGAACCTGGAGAACGTTATGCTAAGTAAAATAAGCCAGTCACAAAGGACGAGTGTCTTATTTACACTGATTCCACTCACCTTTGGTACCTAGATGGTACCTGGTGGTTGAACTCAGAGAGAAAAAGCAGAATGCTGGTTCCCAGGGGCAGGAAGAGGGAGAAACGGAAACTGTCGTCTAAAGGATGTAGCGTTTCAGTTTTGCAAGATGGAAAGTTCTGGAGACTGGTACACAAAAATGTGCACATGCTTAACACTATGAACTGGACGGTTACAATGGTTAGGATGGCAAATGCTGTATTATGAGCATTTTATCAGAACGTTTTTAAGTGAGAGAGAATGGGAGGAAAAGAACTGGAGTCAGCAAGTCCAGACAATTCTTTCAAGAAGTTTGGCTCTAAACTGAAGAGAAATGGGGACAAAACTGGAGGGAGAAGCAGGAGAGAAGAGGGTTTGGGTTGTGCTTTTTCCTTCAGTTGGGAGAAATAACAGCATGCTTGTCTGCTGATAGGACTGATCCAGAAGACACTGTTCTTTCACGTTTAAATTATGTTCAGAATAAAAGCTATATTCTGGGGTGATGAAAATGTTCTGGATAAGTAGTTACAATGGCTGCATAACTTTATGAATATACTAAAATCTACTCATCTGTGTATTTTAAAGGGTCAATTTTGCAGTATATAAATTACATCTCAGTAAAAACTATAATACATTTGACAACCCAGATCCAACAGTTATTCTGAGCAATGACCCACAGGGCAGCACAGCTGTGTGGCGGCTTGTGGCACAGGAGAGGGGAGCCACCTCTTCTGTGTTTAGGCTGAGACACAAACGCTGCATCAGCACACAGGGCCCCTGCAGATGATCCGCTGAGCAGATAATGGCTCTGTTTGCTGAGGGCCACAAATTCTCAGGTGTCTGGTCTAAAAGTGAAAGGTAAGAAAAATCCATTCAACTCAAAGCAGGGAAATCTGTTCCCCTTCCATCTGCCAGCCCATGCTGCCCCCACCCACTCCTCTCCCCGGGGACACGGAACCGGAGAGGGACTCATTTTGCAATCCATCAGAAGTTCGTTCTGAAACGTTCTCGTTTGTGACATATCACACCCTTGCCTCCCACTGCCTTTTTCCTTTCTTCTGAACAACTTCAAACGGTATCTTACCCCCTGCGATGCTTAATTTTTTGTGTCAATTTGGCTAGACCACAGATATACTCAATATTATTATACTAGATATTTCTATGAAGGTGCAGGTATTTTTTAGGTGAAATTAATATTTAACGTAGTAGACTCTGCGTAAAGTAGATCGCTCCTCATAATGTGCGTGGGCCTCACCCAATCAGCTGAAGGCCTTAAGAGAACAAAGACTGACCTCCCTTAGCAGGAAGGAATCTGCCAGCGGACGGTCTCTGCACTCAAACAGCAACTCCCCCCTGTCGCCAGGCTGCTGCTACCCTGCAGACTTGAACCCTCCCCCAAGCCTCCATAATCACCAATTCCTTAAAACTCCTAGGAAGAATAACATCTGTCTATCTATTGATCAAAGCCATGCCACTCGATACATTTGTTTTTATGTGCAACTTTTAGGTTACAAACGGGATATTAATTTTGTATCCATTTTGTGACTACTTTTTCAATATGTAAGAACTCAGGGTAATAAATTATACCCTATTTCCCTAATCATTACAAGAGAGGGGTAAGGGACCTGGACTCACACCCCGAACTTTTCACAGGGCTCAGGCTTTCTGGGTTCAGTTCCCGCTCCACTGCCCAATCGCAGCGTGTGATTCTGGGCAAGTGATGCCTCTGTGCCTCCTCCACACAAATGGGGATGATAAGGTCCCTGCAGGAGATCACTGTGAGGACGAAGTGAAATAGTAACATGTAAAGCACATAGTAAATTGTCTAGTAGAGTGTTTTTCAAGCAACAGGTTTCGACCCATTAGTATAGTACATTTGGCGGGTCTCACAACCCTCCTTTTCAAAAAAGCATAAATTCACTAACAGAAAAGAATGATCAGAGGTGGCCTCAGACAGAAAAAAAAAATTATCTGAGGACACACACTAGACATTCATAGGTCCGGATTGTTTTTCCAAACTTTTGCTTTAGATCTGCACAAGGGCGTGTTACAGTCTAGATTTATTTCTTACCGTGGGTCACTGCCAAAAACAAGTGTGAAAAGCCAGCCCCCACTGTGTAATAAGTGCTCAATAAAATTTGGCAGCAGCATCATCTCACTCTAAGAGATAAGTAACTTTATTAGCATAATAAAGTACAGCTGCTAACCTTGGTATCAACTCTGCCACTCATGTGCTGCAGTGCTGTGCAAGAATCACTCCACCGCCCTCAATGAACTTGCCAGCTCTCCCTTCTCTTAGGATTCGGGCAGTCATTTAAATATTTTCTGACTCACAATGCTGGCCAAGGATTAGCGAGGCCTGCCCAGCCCAGAACTCATGAAATGTGCGTGATTTAAGAAAACCACTTGAGTCTGCAAGACTTCACAGGGCTTTTGTAAAATCAAAGCCTTGCTGGAGAGAAACAGTCCCCCCACCCTGTGGGAGATGTGTCATAGACAGAGGTTACTCCAGGTTAGCCAAGCTGCACCTTCTGAGGCTAGAAACTGGGCTCTGTAACAAGCTTCCTTGTTTGGGGACTGGGTTATATCATTGTGTTTTTCCCCTAACTTTCCATGTGCACGTACATGCGCACTCACCCCTCACTGAAGAACGGAAAATAAAATCCCTCAAACTGCCTGTTCTAACAGCTGAGGTAGCGGGAGCCTGGTAGACCAAAGGCACGTAGATTATAAAGATCTCAAAATAATTTCTGCTGCACCCTGCCCAGGTGGCTCTTACCCACACGACAAAGGCTGCAGGTTCGATTCCTAGGAAGGCCATATACCTAGGTTTCAGGTTCGATACTCGGTCAGAGGTGCATACTGGAGACAACCAATCAATGTTTTTCTCTCACATCGGTGTTTCTCTCTCTCTCTCTCTAATCCTCTCTTTCGAAAAATCAATAATCAGCCCTAGCCAGTTTGGCTCAGAGTTCAATTCCGGTCAAAGATCGGACCTCAGTTGCAGGCTCCTCTCCAGCCCAGGCCTTGGTCAGGGCTCCTGCAGGCGGTAACCAACCGATGTGTTTCTCTCACATTGATATTTCTCTCTGTCTTAGCCTCTCTTCCACTCTCTTGCAAAAAAAAAATATATATATATATATATTCTTGGATGAGAATTTAAATAAATAATAAAATCAATAAACATATTCTTGGGTGAAGATTAAAAAAAATAACTTATATTGCATATAACTTTCTCCTCTGCAGAAACAAGCTAAAAACTCAGCCCAAATTAATGCATTTTCATTGCTTCTTTGAAAGACCGGCAGTAAACAAGTCCATGCACCCACACACACTACAGCACCGTTCATTTAAAATGGCGCCCCTCGGCCAACTCAGAGTACGCTGAGGTGGGAGTGGGTTTGCAGGTTGTTCCTGAAGTTTGGGAAACCTGGTTCCTATTAATATTCACGTAGGCTCTTCACTTTTATTCCTTCTTCCATGAGGATACCATCTAGGTCTCGTGCCAAAGCATTACATCTGGAACTCGTAAATGAACATGGGGTATAAACTAATCCTATCTAATAAAGAGGGAATATGCTAATTGACCATCAGACCTTTACAAAGATGGTGGCGCCCACAGCCAATAAGGAGGGAATATGCTAATTGACTGCCACACCCTCAAAGATGGCAGCACCCACAACCACAAGATGGTGGCGCCCAGTCCCCTCAACTCCGCCGGGGCGGCAGGCCCGCTGCATGGCCAGGCCCACCCCCCCCGCGGGTTTGGCCACTCCACTCGCTTACCTCTGGAGCCCCCAGTCCCCTCAGCCCCCCATTCAAAAGGGCTGGCCCGAGGCACAGGCAAGCCTCAGATGGCGGCTGCCCAGCTGCCCAGGGCCAGCCAAGGCTCAGGTAACCAGGGCCGGCCAAGGTTTGCGCTGCCAGCAGTGGCAGCAGCAGAGGTGTGATGGGGGCGTCGCCTTCCCCTGACCACCGGGTCACCTCCTGCCCCTGAGGCTCCCAGACTGTGAGAGGAGGCAGGCCGGGCTGAGAACCACCCCCCCTTCCTCAACTGCATAAATTTTCATGCACTGGGCCTCTATTATTTTAATATTTTAATATGTGATAGTATTCTCTTATTTTTTTAATCCCTTCCTATTTTATTATATTCTTCAAACTAAGATGCCAGTGAATTGGGGGGGTCGAGGGCACAAAAGTTGCTTAAGCAGCAGAACCTTTTCCTTAAATTAAATGCTACATCTTTGCCCAATAGATAAGACTAGTCAAAATGTGGCCTCAGCCCAATACTGTGAGGGCCCCAGGTCTCACCAATCTTCCCAAGGCAAGGAGGCAGGGGAAT
The DNA here is from genome assembly GCA_027563665.1 of Antrozous pallidus. Lineage (NCBI taxonomy): Eukaryota > Metazoa > Chordata > Mammalia > Chiroptera > Vespertilionidae > Antrozous > Antrozous pallidus. The sequence goes on along the minus strand of CM050524.1, from coordinate 16,581,655 downwards.
GTGGGAGGACCGGTAGGGATCTCCATCACGCGCTCCGAACAGAGAAACCAGGTCTGTCGCAGGCTCAGCCAGGGCTAGATGTACTCCTATTTCCAATTCAAGAGTTCAATGTTTTATCCAAGGTCTCCAGCCTTAAATTAAACAATACACCACACTGTGTCACTTTCTTTATCAAGGAGAAGACAGGCGGACGGCCCTGGGTTTTTGCATCGCTTGAAGAATGGGGTTCTGAGCGTCTCCTCAGGAGACTCACTGACTAGTGGAGCTGAGTGACTGATGCACCCAGGAAAAAGGTATTTCCGGTTCCAGACTTAGTGCTGCTGAGAGGGCAACACTACCACTGACCTACAGCCTCAACACAACCCCTGTCAAAATCCAGCTGCCTGTTCTGCAAAAATTAACCAGCTGGTCCTAAAATTCTTATGGGGACCCGGAAAAACCAAAACAATCATGAAAATGGAGAAAGTTGGAGGACTCACACTTCCTGATTTCAAAACCTGCTACAAAGCGACAGTAATCAAGACAGGACAGACAGCAGCACTGGCATAAGGCCAGACATCTAGATCAATGGAACAGAACGGAGAGTGCAGAAATAAATACTTACATTTATGGCCAATTGATTTTTGACAAGGATGTCAAGAACACTGAGTGGGAAGTATAGCCTTTCCAACACATGGTGCTGGCTCAACAGGCTATCCACTTGCAAAAGAATGAAGGTGGACCTCTACCTCACACCACACACAGAAAAATAACTAAAAATGGCTAAAGACCTAAATCTAAAACTATATAATTCTTAGTAGAAAATTTAGGTATAAATCTTCTTGCCCTTGTATTAGGCAAGGGTTTCTTAGGTATGATACCAAAAGCACAATCAACACAAGAAAAATAGATAAATCGGTTTTTATCAAATTAAAATCTTGTGCTTAAAAAAAAACACCATCAAGAAAGTTAAAAGATAACCCACAAAATGGGAGAAAATATTTTAAAATCATGTATCTGATAAAGGACTAAACCTAGAATATATAAAGAACACTTATAACAATAATAAAAATACAAACAACCAATTTTTAAAAATAGGCAAAGGGTCTGAATAGATATTTCTCCCCCCCCCCAAAAAAATATATATAAATAGCCAATAAGCACATGTAAAGATGTTCAGCCAACACAACATTGAAGAACAAAGCTGGAGGACTGATACTATCTGACATAAAAATTTACTACCAAGCTACAGTAATTAAGACAGTATAATACTGGCAAAAGAATAAACAAACAGAACAATGAAAGAAAAAAGAGTCCATATATAGACCCACACTGAATACAGTCAACTGATCTTTGACAAAGGAACAAAGGCAATACAATGGAGCAAAGCTGATCTTCAATAAATGGTGCTGGAACAAATGGACCTCCACATGCAAAAAGTGAATCTAAACATGGACCTTACGCCCTTTACAATATTAACTCAAAACATATCATAGGCCTAATTATAAAATGCAAAAGTATAAAACTCCTAGAAGAAAACCTAGATGACCTTGGGTATGGGGATGCCTTTTTAGATAAACCAAAACACGATTCATTAAAAAAATAACTGAAACACTGGACTTCATTAAGATTAAAAATGCTCTGCAATAGACAGACAAGTCTATTGGAAGACAAGTCATAGACTGGGAGAAAATATTTGCAAAAGACACATGTGACAAAGACAGTTACCTAAAATAAACAAAGAACTCATAAAACTCAACAATAAGAAAAAATGAAGGCCAAAGATCTTAACAGACACCTTACCAAATAAGATATATTAACCAAAAAATTTATATGCATTCTAGAGGCCCAGTGCACAAAATTTGTGCATGAAGTGTGGGGGATGTCCCTTAGCCCTCTCCAATCTGGGACTCCTCGAGGGATGTCCGACTGCCCATTTAGGCCCGATCCTGGTAGGATCGGGCCTAAATGGGCAGTCGGACATCCTTCTCAAAATCCAGGACTGCTGGCTCCAAACTGCTCACCTGCCTGCCTCCTTGATAGCCCCTAATCACTTCTGCCTGCCAGCCTGATCACCCCCTAACCACTACCCTGCCAGCCTAATTGATGTCTAACTGCTCCCTCTGCCAACCTGTTTGCCCCCAACTTCCCTCCTCTGCTGGCCTGGTCATCCTTAACTGCCATCCCCTGCAGGCTTGATCACCCCAAACTTCCTTCCCTTGCAGGTCTGCTCCCTCCCAATTGCCCTCTCCTGCTGGTCTGATCACCCACAACTGCCCTCCCTCCCTTGCAAGGCCTGGAACCTCCCAAAGGCCCTGCCCTGCTGGCCCATCTGGTGGTGGCCATCTTGTGTCCACATGGAGGCAGGATCTTTGACCACAAGAGGGCAGCCCTTTTGTGTGTTGGACAATCTGCAAATAACTCTTTTATTAGATAGGATAGAGGCCTGGTGCATGGGTGGGGGCCAGCTGGTTTGCCCTGAAGAGTGTCCCAGATCAGGGTGGGGGTTCCCTTGGGGTGAGGGGCAGCCTAGGCGAGGGGCCTGTGGAGTTTTGCAGGCCAGCCACGCCCCCCTCCCCCCAGTGACCCAAGTGGAGGCCCTGGGATCTGGGATTAATCTATGTCTACAATTGAAACTTTGTAGCCTCGAGTGGAGCCAAGCCTTCTGCTCATTCTGTGGTGGCAGCCATTTCTGTTTGAAACTTTGTGTCCTACACAACCACAGGCTGAAAGCTTGGCTTCTGTTGCCAGGGAAACCCAAGCCTCTGTTCTCTCCAGCTCCATGGCTGTTGCCATTTCTGTATCTTTTATAATTGAAACGTTGTAATGTTGAGTGGAGGCCTAGGCCCACAAAGCTTGGCTTCCTCTGTTGCTGGGGAAACCCAAGCCTTCCTCCTGCTCTCAGTGGCAACAGCCATCTTGGTTGGGGTTTATTTGCATAATCTGCTCCTGATTGGCTGGTGGGCGTGGCTGGTGGGCATGGTTTGTGGATGTGGTAAAGGTAAGGTCAAATTTGCATATTACTCTTTCATTAGATAGGATATGCATAACTCATGGACATAGACAATAGTGCAGTGAAGGGCTGGGGCAGGAGAGGTGGAGGGAGTCAATGGGGGGTAAAGGGAGACAGCTGTAACACTTTCAAACAGTAAAGATACATTTGGAAAAAAAAGATATGCAGATGGCAAATAAGCATATGAAAAGATGCTCCATGTTATATATCACAAGGGACAAGCAAATTAAAAAGCAACAGTAAGAGAGCACCACACATTTATTAGAAGGGCCACAATCCAGAGCACTGACACCACATGCTGACAAGAATGTGGAGCAACAGGAACTCCCACACACTGCTGGTGGGGATGCAGACTGGTGCAGCCACTCTGGAAGACAGTGTGGTGGTTTCTTACAAAACTGAACATGCTCTTAACCATATGATCCAGCACCGGGTCTCTCTAGTATTTACCCAAAGGACTTGAAAACGTATGTCCACAAAGTAACTGCACATGCTGTTTGTAGCAGCTTTATTCACAATTGCCAAAACTTAGAAGCAACCAAGATATCCTTTAGTGAGTGAATGAATAAACAAACTGTGGTACATCTACACAATATAATACTATTCAGCACTAAAAAGTAATGAACTATATCAAACCATGAAAAGACTCAAAGGAACCTCAAATGCATATTACTATACTAAGTGTAAGAAGCCAATCTGAGAAGACTACATACAGTATGATTCCAAGTATATGATATTCTGGAAAAGGCAAAACTAGGAAGACGATAAAAAGATTAGTAGCTATAGTGGGGAGGGGGGATGAATAGGAGCGCAGAGAATTTTTAGGTGAAAACCCTCTGTATAATATTATTACACATTTGTTCAAACCAATGGAGAGTCCAGCACCAAAAGTGAACCTTTGGTAAACTACTGACTGGATGGCTATGATGTGTTAACGTATGTTCATCCTTGGTAACAAAGGTATCACTCTGGTGAACGACCATGATGATGGTGGAGGCTATGCATGTGTAGGAGCAGAGGGTATAGATGAAATTTCTGTACCTTTCTCTCAACTTTATTATAAACTGCAAAACTGCTCAAAAAATAAAGTTAAAAAGATATTCCAACAAGAAAGCCCACTGCATGGGAAAACATATTTGCCAATGTTATCATCGATAAGGGTTATCATTTACAGGGAACTCATACAACTTAACAAAAGGAAGATAAACAACCCCATAAAAAAATGGGCAATGGACCTAAATAGATATTTTTCAAAAGAAGACAGAAGGAAGGCCAAGAGACATATGAAAACATGCTCAAAGTCACTAATCATCTGAGAGATGCAAATCAAAACGGCAATGAGGTACCATCTCACACCTGTCAGAATGGCTATCATCAACAAATCAACAAATGACAAGTGCTGGTGAGGATGCAGAGAAAAAGGAACCCTTGTGTACTGCTGGTGGGAATGCAGACTGGTGCAGACACTGTGGAGAACAGTATGAAGTTTCCTCAAAAAAATAAAAATGGAACGCCCATTTGACCCAGTGATCCCACTTCTAAGAATATATTCCAAGAAACTCGAAACGCCAATCAGAAAGGATATATGCACCCCTATGTTCAGAGCAGCACAATTCACCATAGCTAAGATTTGGAAACAGCCTAAGTGCCCATCAGTAAATGAGTGGATTAAAAAACTATGGTACACCTACACAATGGAATACTATACTGCAGTAAAAAAAGAAGGAATTCTTACCATTTGCAACAGCATGATGGAACTGGAGGGCATTATATTAAGTGAAATAAGCCAGTCAGAGAAAGATAATGATCTCACTCATTTATGGAATAGAATGAACAACATAAACTGATGAATAAAAACAGATCCAGAGACAGAGAAACATCAATCAGACTGTCAAACCTCAGAGGGAAATTAGGGGAAGGTGGGGGTAAGGGGAAGAGATCAACCAAAGGACCTGTATGCATGCATATAAGCCTAACCAATGGACACAGACACCAGGGGGGTGAGGGCATGAGTGGGGGGGACAGGGAGGTAATGGGGGTGGGGGAAGGACACATATGTAATAACTTAATCAATAAGGAAATTTTATAAAAGAGAGGAAAAAATAAACTTACATAGAAGCAAACAAACAAAATATATTCCACACCACTTCTCATTAGGGAAATAAAACTCAAAACCACAATGAGATACCATTTTAAGTGCACTAGAATGGCTAATAAAAAGGATGAACAATAACAACTGTTGGTAGGGATGTGGAGAAATGGGAATCCTCAAACATGGCTGGTGAGATTGAAGATGGTATGGTCACTTCAGAAATCATAGGCAGTTCCTCAAAATATTAAACATAGGGTTATCATACAACCTGCAATATCACTGCTAAGTATCCAGCTAAGAGAACTGAACACGTATTTCCACAGGAACCTCACACTCTCCCCAGGGAAAGGGAGAGTCAAGACAGGTAGAAAAGCTGAGAGATGCTATGGACAGTTGACTAAATGGGGAAAAGCCAATTGGAGAATAAGACTTTGAAATGCGCCCGTTATGTTGGTTTTCAAAGCTATTCCCAGGTAAACACACCTAAATGTAAAAATGTAAGAGGAACATACAGTCACCTGATCATAAATGTTTCCTCTGGAAGCAAGCTAAAATGGGGAAGGTGGAATTATTATTTCCTCTACAACTTCCGACTTGTTTGCATTTGTGTATGCTAAGAATATAATTAGGATTTCTCATGCAAAAAAATAAAATAAAAGCATTTTTCTAGCTGAAACGGAAGGGAAAGGGCCCCTGGAGCTGGGCAGTGTGGAAGTCTGAAAGTGGACAAGAGCAGAAGAGAATTCCCAGTAGAGGGACGAGCAGGAGCAAAGATGTAAACGTGGAAGCCTCTGGGGCGTGGGGGGACTGTCAGGCCCGGTTCCATCAGAGGGTCCAGCAGGTGGGGTGGGGTGGGGTGGGGATAAATCATTGAAACAGGGAGTTGATGCAGCCAAGTTGCAAGGGTGTTGAATACCCCTGAGGGACCAAGGGCATGGGCACACGTAAGGACCACTGTAGGCCGGGGGCTGGGGAGACTGGTGTGAGAGCACCATGTAGAGGATGGTGGGCTGCTGTGATCGGGCAGGAAGCCTTGGTGGCATTTCACTCCTGGCTTCTGTCTCACATTAAGCTGACCCAACTCCATTATCCAGATTGGGCTCTGAAAAGGAGTGCCTACCCTTGGTAAGATCTCCAAATCTGGTTGCAGGCTCCATCCCCAGTGGGAGGCATGCAGGAGGCAGCCGATAGATGATTCTCTCTCACCACTGATGTTTCTCTCTCTCTCCCCTCTCCCTTCCTCTCTGAAATAAATAAAAATATTTTTTTTAAATCTCCAGCCCTACCTGGTTTGGGTCAGTGGACACAAGGTCTAAAGGGTCTGTGGTCTAAAGGGTCCTGGGTTTGATTCTGGTCAAGGGCACATGCCCAGGTTGCAGGCTTGATCCCCAGTGGGGGGAGGGGGAGAGGATGCAGGAGGTAGCCAATCAGTGAGTCTCTCTCACCATTGATGTTTTTCTCTCTCTCTCCTTCTCCCTTCCTCTCTGAAATCAATAAAAAAATAATTTTTTAAAAATCTCCAAATCTGAATGATGAACTTCCAGCGTGTGAGCACACCTTTCCGACAGGAGCACAAAGCAGCGATGCAGCGGCCTGGGGCAGCTTAGGCATCAGATGAGCCACAGCCAGCCCTTCCGGAAAGCTAGCTGTGGCAGGGATTAGCACTTGTCAAATAATTCTAATTTAATCCTCACAGCACCCCTCTGAGGTAGAGCCAACCACTGTTCCCATTTACAGATGACGAAACTAAAGTGAGGCTCAGAGAGGCCGGGCACCTTGTCCAAGGTCACTCCACCAGTAATAGCACGGCTGAGTCTGGAACACGGGACCCTAACTGTTCCCCTTTCTACAACCTCCAGACATCTCAATTTGCTTCAAAGGCAGCCAGTGCACTGCTCCGGCTTCCAGGAAAATATTACTGAGCTCACAATTGGAGAAGAATTCAGGGCTTGAGGTTCTATCAGCAGGAACAGCAAATCCCACAAAGTTACCATGTGCTGGCTGTCAGTAGAAGTAGGGTTTGGGGTCAAGGAACCAAGTTAAACATCAAATAACTATCTTGGTCTTTACTGCCTGACCCAGGCAAGGCACCAAAATGCCTCCTCTGTTCTTCGCCAGTGCTGGCCAGGGTCCCCAGCCTTTCTCTCTGGAGCATTCTGGTTTTGACTTGGGCTCCATATCCAGCTCTGCCCTGACTTGTGGGTCCTCCTTGGAAAAGTCGGGAGATATGTGAGAAATGAAGGCAATGACTTGTTGTTTAGTGGCTACCAGTGAGCCTGCAGCACCCACCCAGCACCCCAACAAAGCCTCACTGTGCCAGGGACTGAGCGTTTGGCTGGGAGCACTTCCAGAGTTGACTCCACGGGGATGTGTACCCAAGTGAGGCCTGATATTAACCACACACTTCTCTGGACATCACTGAATAAATCTTCTGGAAAGATCCTCCTCATCTCCAGCTCTCCTGACACAACTGAGCAGAGTCCCAGGGAGACACACAGTTGGCTATTCATCTCCAAGTGGCTCTTTCTAGGTGATGAAGTGATGTAACTGAATGACACAGAAGAGTCCATGTCCGGGACCTATGGACGAGGCAAGCCCTACTGTGTGCAGAGTTATGATTCCAGCAGTGCCCCCGGAGGCTCCTGCACATGGCCCGAAAGGCAGTTTTAGGAAACATCTTCACTCCAGGTCCCACTCCCTGGAAAAGAAGGCACATGCCTTATGGTTAACCACAAAACACACAGCGCTCAGCCACTCCTCCAGCCACTCACCCAGACCTGGGAGGAGACGGAGAGGTCCTGCCCACGCGGCCTCATCTCCCTCTCCCTTCCTCAGGGAGACCGACTGGCCACACCAGGGATTCCGCCACAACCTGGGCTCCCCACGATGGAATGGTCTTCCCCCAGAGAGCCACACACGGCTTCCTCCGGTTTCTGCTCAAATGTTGCCTCTTCAGAGAACAATTCCCTGACCAATCCAACATGGCCTCCATCCAGTCACTCTGGACCCCCTTACCCCGCGTCATTGTCTGCATTACACCCATCACACCCCGACATCGTAAATCAGATCTAGTTGTCTGCTGCCCATCTCTGCCACCAGGGTGCCAACACCACAAGGGAGGAAGGTTCTCCTGACTGTTGTGTGGCCCAGTGCCAAAGCCCCCCCTCCATAAATGACTCTGTAACAGATGAAGTAAACAAGTCGAGTGGCTAAAGCACAGGCATAGGTATGACTTGAACGAACTACAGTCCTCAGTCATATTTTTTTAATTAAAAAAAGTGTTTTCATATCTAAATGGACAATTTTCACTAAAGTGAAAAAGAAAGAAAAGCTTATCTTCAAACCCCGCTCCACCCACGCAGAAAGTTGAACTGACTCAATGGATCAGAATCACATAAAAAACATTTCACTTTCACTCGAGTTTCAATCTGTACGTGCAAGGTGATATGAATCAGACAATATTTGTACAAACCACTAGGATAATGGGTCCAAGGGTTACATTTTTTAATATAGCTAGAGCCACAATGAATAGGTTGATTAAAGAATGATTCAGAAAACCCGAGAACAAAAAAAGAGAGTGAAAGAAACAGAGCCACAGCCTCCGTTCCCCGATTCACACTCACCCCCAATGCCCAATGCAGTTGCAAGTTACCTGAACAACAGAAGTTGGCCTTGAAGATCCCTAACTACAGCAGTTTTCGCTTGCTGCCTCAGGCCCCTTCTGATGACAGAGGGCTCAACAGCACCCAGAGAGCTCAGGAACCTCTGACGGCACAGAAGCGTGGGCAGCTCGCCAGGATGGGAGTGATGGAGGACGCCCATCAGGCTGCAGAGCAGACCAAGACTGGAGCGGGGGCGTGCAGGAAGCTGCAGGCCACTGTCCTCGTCAGGGAGGACAGAGGGACTATACCTGGTCTCTGCATCCCACCTCTTTCCTCCAATGGAACGGGCTGTCTTGGGAGGCAGTGATTCACCGTCACTGGAGCATTCGAACTCCAGTGAACAATAATTAGGAAGGCAAGTTGCAGAGGTAGTTTCAAGCACAGGTTGAACTAGATGTTAAAAGTCACTTTTAGCCCCGAGCTCCTGACTAATGGCCGGTTCCTTTGCATTTCACCGGTCTTACCAGTTCCCAGCTGCACCTCATTTCACTCAGTGGGTGCTCATTCATTCTGTCACTCCGGGGACATTTATTGACATCTACTGTGTGCCAGAGGCCAGAGTTCAGGGTTAAACAGGGCAACACTTCTGACCTCTTGGATTCTGCATTCTCCTGGGTGGAAGCAGACAATAAAACCATAAATAGATATACGAGTAACACCATTTCAGGTAAGCTCTGTGAAAAAAACAAACAAACAAAAAAGGCAATGAGAGAAGGTGACAGAAACAAATGGGGGAAGGGACTGCTTTGGACAGAGGAGCCATCTGAGTGGAAGGGCAGGAAAGTGCCAGACGTGAGAAGTGGTGGAAGAGTGTGCTCAGCAGAGGGAAGAGCATGTGCAAAGGCCCTGGGGAGTCTTCTGACAGCTGAGCTCAAATTTTCATAAACCGCATTCCATCCTAAAGGCCCACCACTGGTCAGCATCCCCTACCCCCACCCTGCCTCCTCCTTTCCTCGATTGGCTTCTTTATCAGATTTCCTCTAGTCAAGCTACATCTGAATTGTCCCCTGGAAGCTGTACTCTGAGCGAGAGCTCGAAGTAACAAGTGTGCACCTCCATATCCAGGAGGAAGAGGTGATACTGACATCTTGACTCCCTAAAAATGTGGGCCTGCCCTATCCAGGGGGTGAGAGCAAATATCTCCTCACCAGCAGTTCTGGTCCACTTTTTTTTTTCGGGGTGGGGGGGTGCTGGCATTTTGCAGACTATGATGAAAAGGGACCTCTCTGGAAAAACATATGCCCGTGCTCCAAGCCCCTCACCTGCATTTTAGGAGATTTCTGGACAGAACCTCTGGACAGAAGTTCAGAACTGCTTTCTGTAAGAAACTGAGCAGCCCAGGGAAACTGATGGGGGGGGGGGGGCAATCTGCTGGAGGTGAAAGAATGGGGGGCTGGGGACAAGATCAGGCCCTTGAGCACCAAAATAGACTCCTACATTCACAGAGACTAGAGAATGTCAGACTGTCAGGGGGCTCAAGCCTACAGGAATTCAAGTGAAACTTTATCCAATTCACCCCCGAAGAGGCAAACATCCAGTTACACCCCAGAGCTTCCAGAGGAGGTAAGAAACCCCATTTCCCTTGACAAAGGCCACCTCTAAGCTCACATTCTGAGGAACATTTTGCACCAGGCTGGTTAACCATACCAAGGGCTACTGCCAAGCACCGTGCTTCAGGGCTGAAGGGGCACCACAGCTACTGACTGAATAACGCAGCTCCCCGATGGGAGAAGCGGAAGGCGCAAAAGTTTGCTCACCCTCCTCGCTGGGGAGCAAGGGATGAGCATGCCGTTTCGCAGGTGTCGGCCATAATAATAAAAGCTCTCACAGGTAGAGCTTACCTCCTGCCAGACACAACTTGAAGAACTTTGACCAGGCACAGCCCTTTGCGGTTTGTATCATCATCATCCCCATTTCGCAGATGAGGAAACCGAGGCACAGACAGGTAGGTGACGCAATTTGCCCGAGATTACACAGCTAAGACGAACACACAGCACAGCTCCTCGCTTGCACACCCCAGCAAAGAAAGCGCCTGCGCCCGGTTGGTGCCTCGCGGACTCAGACAGTGCCCGCCGGCGCGTCCGTTCGGGCACTGAAGCGAGGCGGGTCCTCCGGGAGCAGCCGCTCCGCTCAGCGGCCGGCCCGCCCGGCCGAGGCGCCGGGAAAGCCAGGGACGCTCCTCCTCGCGCCGAAGCCCGGGGACGCCTTTCCCCGTCAGCTCCCCGCTCGGAAAGCGCTCCGCCGCTCCGGCCAGGGGCGCGGGGTTCACCTGAACCCCCGGCCGTCCGCCGCCCTCGCTGGGTCTCGGGACCCTCCGGCCGCGCAGTTTGAAAGATGCAGCCCCGCCCTGCGCGCCCCGAGCCGGCTTCCCGCGCGAAGTGACCGGTGGCCTTCGAGCCACAACTTGCAGCGCCCTGCGCGACGCCGGCCGGGGCGCCCCACCCAGGCGGGAGCCGCCGGGAGCCGCCCGGAGCCGCCGGGAGAGGGGCCGCGTCCCAAGACAGGTGGCGACTGCCTCCCGGAAGCGGCGCGGGAGCTGCAGAGCCGCAGGGACGCAGACAGGGTCTCGGCGGGGCGGCGGCCGCTCGGCTCTGCCCACCTGCGCCGCCCGGGCACCTGCGAGGCTCCCAGAGCCCGGCCGGGAGCGCGCAGAGCCCGCCGCGGGCGCCGAGCCCCACGGGAGCGCGGGGAGGTGACGGCGGGGGTCCGGCGCCGGGGCTGAGAGGCAGGCAGGGAGGAGCCGGCCCGACCGTCCGCTCCGGGGTGTCCGGCGGGGTGTCCAGCCCGAGGTCCTAGAGGAGGGGTGGGGTCCCGCTAACTCCCGCACTCACCTCGGCGCGGGGGTGGCTGGGCCCCGGGGGCTGGAGGGCGCACCGCGGCGGCTGCGGGAGGCGGCTGCGGGGCGGCACCCCGGGGCGGGGCGGGGGCTGGAGCCCTGCGGGCCACGTGGGCGGGAGGCGGGCCCAGGACCCCCGCGGAGGCCGCAGCGGGGTGGCCGGGGACCCCGCTGGGCTCCCTCCTCGTCACGTCCCGCCCGCTCCGGAGAAGGCTAAGGAGAAAGGAGGGGGGACGGGCGGTCTGGCCCCGGGGCGCCCCCGCCACCTAAGCCGGACCGGAGGAATGAACCCGACCGGCGCCCGCTCCCCGGCAGAAAAGAAGGCGCCGCGCAAACCGGCTCCCGGGACAGGTACGGGAGCGGGACCCCGCGCCAGCGGCAGGGGCCGCCCAGTCCGCGGTGCGGGCGCCCTAGCGCCCCAGGCCGGCTGCGTGCCGGGGCTTGCCCGAGCCCCGCTTTCCTCCACGGGGGTGGAGCATGCCGACGGGCCGCCAGCTGCGCGGGTTCTGGGGAATCGCGGTTTGTGGGCGGCCGCTGAGCCGGAAAGAGCTGCAGCCAGCAGTGGCGTGGGTCAGCCGTGGGGGAATAAACGTGGGAATCTAAGTAAAACTTTTTTCTTAATATGTAATTTACTTACTTCTTATAGGAAGGAAGAGGGAAGAGATAGAAACATCAGAAAATCACTGATGGGCTGCCTCCTGCGTGCTCCCCACTGGGTGGGGATCCATCTACATCCGCCGGGCATGTGCCCTGACCAGAATCCAACGCTGACCTCCTCGTTCATAGGTGACACTCACTCACGGAGCCACGTCAGACAGGCTACACAAAACCTTTCATTCATTCATTCACTCGTTCATTCACCAGATACACGCTTACTGGCTTCATAAAGTCAGCAATAAAGAATGCCCTGTACCACCCGCTCCATGATGATAAAAATAGAAAATCCATTAGTTGTTTTCCTGTGCCAGGTGTGTCTTTTTGGTGTCTCCTCTACCCGAACGCTCACAACAGCCCTGTGAGGTGCAGGGCTGTGTGGCCCCCTTCTCAGCTGAAGGAACTGAAGCTTAGAGACGTGAGGCCCGCCCCAGGCCAAAGGAGCCCACGTTGGCTCAGGGGCCACGGCACTGCCAGGCGATGCAGGGCCAGGGCTCGGAGGGGACCTCCTCTCTCCTGGGGGTGAGCTCACCAGCCTCCTGGCCCCAATGCCACCTCTTGGCACAGGGGGGGAGGGTGCGGAGGGCTCTCTGGGAGGCCCCTGTCCTGACAGCTGGATGTAGCTCTCCCAGCTCAGGCCCCATGACCAGCACAAGATGTTCAGACTTGCCCTGGCACAGCTGAGACTTTCTTCTTTGCAACCTGTCTCTCCTTTCAGGCACTCGGCCTCAAAGTGTTGGTGGCCTCATCCTGGCCCACGGCCTGCCCTTTGGGCCAAAAACTGAGCATTTGAGGAAACCAACATTCAACAGCTGCAGCTTCATTCCACTTCAGTTTCAGAGGGGCTCCTTGACCCCAAACTCAGTTCCTCTTGACCCATCTGTTTCCTGTTCAAGTAACACACGCCCTCCTCGCACTACAGTTCCAAGGGCAAAACCTGTATCCAGAGCCCCAGTTCTCAACCTTTCCCCCAAAGCTGTTGTAACTCTGTGTTCTACACTGTGGAGGACCCCCACCGCAGCCAGCCATGTTGATTAAGTAATAATCACCCGGAGCTCAGCAGGCACCGCAGACCTGCACGCCAACAGCAGCCTGGGCAAAGATGGAAGTTGTGTTTCCATTAGGTCCCGTTTAACAACGATTCGAGCATCTGCTCCATGCACTGAACTCTGTGGTGACAGACCCAGACTCGGACCTCATGAGCTCGCAGCTGATGAGGAAACAGACCCCTCACCCCTTGGGCAGTTAGGCAGGAGGGTGTGGTGAGAGACAGATTGCAGGAAGCGGGGTCCAGATTCAGGCACAGGCACAGGGAGGCTTCCTGTGGGAAGTGGACCTTGGCTAAGCCCTGACCAGCCTAGGGAACCAGGCAGAGCAAAGGTGGAGAGAACAGAAGGTGTGGATGCCGGGAGGTGAGAGAGCACAGGTACACTTCTGGAGAGGGGCAGGGAGGGGAGGAAAAGGGCTGGAAGGCCCTTGATGGCCAAGGTGAGACAGCAGACCTTGACCCTTGAAAGGTTCAGGCTGCTGAGTGAGGCACAGATGTAGTGGTTGAAAGACCCCTGTATACAGCAAAGGCAAAGTGCATTTTCGTTACTACTCAGGGCAAACTTCTTCCCCTATTTAATAATTCAGGGTTTCCAGAAATCAGAATAGATCTACAAGTAGAATCAAAACCACTGTTAATTTATGCCCTTTATTTTTTATTTAATGTAGTCTTTTTCTTCGTAATGAAATATTCTTCTACAAAGTAATTGTTAAGGGCCAGTTGTTGGTGTACTATATAAATGTGCCCTCTTCTTTTTAAATTTTATTTGTTGATTTGAGAAACATTGATGTTCCACTTACTTATGCATTCATTGGTTGAATCTTTTAAAAAACATATCACATTCTTTTTTCTTATCTTTTTATTGATTTGAGAGAGAAGAAGAGAGAAAGGGAGGGAGGAAAGGCGGGAGGGAGGGAGGGAGGGAGGGAGGGAGGGAGGAGAAAAGAAACATCAATGAGAAATATTGATTGGTTGCCTCCTACACCCACCCCAGCCAAGGATTGAACGCACAACCTGGATATGTGCCCTGAATGGGAATCGAACCAGGGACCTTTCAGTGCATGGGAGGAGGCTCATCAACTGAGCCACAATGGCTGATTCCTGAAGGGCTCTCTCGCCAAGTCAGTGTGCCCTCTTCTAATCACCAACGAGCCCAGCACAGCGCTGCCCACCCTCCAGTCACACGTCGGGCCCCCGCCTCGCTCTCCGGTCCTTGAAGTAGCCACTGCTGCTGCTGATCAGGCCCTTCCCCAGCGCAGGCGTATGGAGGCTCCTGCAGCCCTGCCCCTGGTACTGCGGGCACAACCTCCTTCTGTCTGGTGGACCCGTTACAGCATCCAGGTTAATTAGAATATTTCTCTAATGTATATATACTAGAGGCCCAGTGCACAAAATTCATGCATGGGGTGGGGGCAGGGGATGTCCCTCAGCCCAGCCTGCATCCTCTCCAATCTGGGACCCCTTGAGGGATATCCAATTGCCCATAAATGGGCAGTTGACATCCTTCTCACAATCCAGGACCGCTGGCTCCAAACTGCTCACCTGCCTGCCTCCCTGATTGCCCTTAACTGCTTCTACTTGCCAGCCTGGTCACCCCCTAACCATTCCCCTGACAGCCTAATTGATGTCTAACTGCTCCCCTGACAGCCTTTTGCCCCCAACTTCCCTCCCTTGTAGGCTTGATCACCCCCAACTGCCCTCCCTTGCAGGCCTGGTCCCTCCCAACTGCCCTCCCCTGCTGGCCATCTTGTGGTGGCCATCTTGTGTCCACATGGGAGCAGGATCTTTGACCACATGGGGGCAGCCCTCTTGTATGTTGGAGTGATGGTCAATCTGCAAATTACTCTTTTATTAGATAGGATAGAGGCCTGGTGCATGGGTGAGGCCAGCTGGTTTGCCCTCAATTGTGTCCCGGATCAGGGTAGGGGTACCCTTGGGGCATGGGGCAGCCTGGATAAGGGGCCTGTGGTGTTTTGCAGGCTGGCCATGTCCCCTGAGCGACCCAAGTGGAGGCCCTGGGATCTGGGAATAATCTATGTTCTACAACTGAAATTTTGTAGCCTGGAGCGGAGCCAAGCCTTCTGCTCGCTCAGTGGCAACAGCCATTTCTGTTTGAAACTTTGTAGCCTAGAGTGGAGGCCTAAGTGCTAGGGCTGCAGAAGTTTGGCTTCCTCCATTGCCCAGGCAACTGTTGCCTCTGCTCTCTCCAGCTCTGTGGCTGCCACCATTTCTGTTGGGATAGATCTGTAATTGAAACTTTGTAGCATTGAGTGGAGGCCTAGGCTGCAATGGCAAGTGGAAAGCTTGGCTTCCTCTGTTGCCGGGGAAACCCAGGCCTCCCTCCTGCTCTCAGTGGCCGCAGCCATCTTGGTTGGGGTTTATTTGCATAATTTGCTCCTGATTGGCTTATGGGCGTGGCTATGGGCATGGCCTGATCAGAGGTACAATTTGCATATTACTCTTTTATTAGATAGGACACACACACACACACACACACACACACACACATATATATATAGAGGGGGGGGGGAGGTCATATCAACTAGTACTTGGCTTGTTCCTCATTTCTCAGTATCAGAGAAATGCTTGGTAATGAGTCTTTGCACAATAAACTTGGATATTTCTGGTTATATCCTAAAGAGAAAACCCTAAAAGTAGAACTACTGGATGGGACATTCAACTTTTCTGCCTGTAGCACTGCTTTGGCTCCCACACACCCTGCTTTGGCTTCGGAAAGATGTGAGCATCATGTTGATGTAGCAACACTAACCTGGTGCAGTCTTTATCCAGGGGATGGTGAGACCCATGTAAGGATTAAGGTGTTGGTCTGCCTAAGCAATGCTCTTCAGGTAACTAATAAAAGGTTTCTTTGAAAGCAAGTCCTTTCTGCTCACATAACCCTGATGAGAGGAACACGAATGGGTTCAGTCCCAACCTACCCTCTGGGTAGGACGCTTACATAATCACACAAGCTGAGCTAAGTGCTCCTACTGGCATCTGGTGGAACCTAGACCAGGTTGGACAGTGGTCAGGGAATGTTTGACTGCAACAGAGGAAAGGAGACAAGGAGTGGGTGTTTCAGGCAAAGGCCTCAGGGCAGTGAGCAATCTTTATAAAGTCTGGTCTGACCACAGAGAATGGACATGGAGAGAAACAATGTGCACGGGGCCAGGTTGAAACTTTGGTGTTCACCTCCAGGACCATTGGCGTTTCAAACAGGGCACCAGTGCCACCTGATCGAGTAGCCATCTCCTGTGAAGGCCACTGCCAGCTGTACCGAGACCTCCAGGAAACAGGAAATCCAGTTCTGTTAGCCCATCAGCTACCCAGGCCAGGGTTGAAGGAGACATATGAAGATCCTACTTTATAACTGCACACCCTGACCTACTCACTGTGTGCCAGGCTCTGTGCCCAGAACTACACCTGCCCTCACATTCAAGCCCACGACAGCCCTGGTAGGTATATGACTATGACTCATTTTCCAAAAGGGAAAACTAAGTCCTAACCAGGTCAAATCACCTGCCTCCCAGCACACAGCAAGGGGGAGCTGGGACCTAAACTGCCAATACCGAAGACCTCTCTAATCATGATGCTGAAAATTAGATAGTAAAATAATCTAATCAATAAGAATGCACAATTACGCACACATATGCAGAACATTGAAGTGCATCTAGCGTCAGGTACACACACCAAAGGCAGGACTTGGCCGGTTTGCATTCTGCCAGGCATGCTCCAGTCTTTCTCTGCTGCAAGTTCTCCATGGTCTGACCTTGCCCAGCCCAGTGGGAAACATTACGTCTTGTCTGGAAGCTGACACCTGGTTCATGACCAGCAGGAGTGGGGGGAAAACAGGAAGAGGGGTCTCATCCTGAAGGACCATTATTGGATCTCTGCCCCCTTCCAACTTCTAAAAGTCGGAACATTCTCCTGATCCCATACTAATAGTTGGTTACAGAAATGCTTTTGTTCACATCCAGAGCGGAGTGTGGTCATCTGTCTGACACAGGGACCTTGAAGCAGCAAGTCTTGATAAATGTGTCTCTCTCAGGGCCAGAAGGCAACTAGGAAAAGAGAAGCCTGGTGAATGTAACGTCAGATCTCAAGAGTTCAGGGTCAACTGTCACATGCTATGTACCCCCAAGTTACTGTCTGAACTTAATTTTGCTAGGAGCACCTCCTTCTCAACGCCCAGACTTTCCTTTCTAAACCACCACAAATCAGCCAGGCATGGTCCCTGGGCTGAAAATCCTAAGAGGGAACACTCTCCCACCCATCTCGTTATGGTCCCCCAAGTCCAAGACCTGCTCATGAACAGAATATCTAATAGCCACTATTTACCAAGTGCCTAGCACTTGCGAAGCATGGCCTTGGGTACATTATAGACCTCATCATATTCAATCCTCACTATAATCCTCTGCCATGCGTATAATCACTATCTTTAAGATTAAAACACACACACACCCACACCAGAAGTTCAAAGCAATTCTGCCATAGCCCCATACATAAAAAGGTGCAGTCAGGACAGGGATCATGTTATTTGTCCCTGTCCCCGGTACACCCTTTAGAGTCTCAAGTAAATGTTGTAAAAGGTTGTATCCTCTATAGATGTGACCGAGGGTGCAATACCCCTCCAGAAAGATGCCAGGGAACCAAGCCCACCAACCTTACTTTCCCTAAATCCCAAACCATCTACTTGAATTTTTTCTCATTGCAAAAGGCCTTGCTCCATGTTCTGTCCATCTTTCCCTTCACTGTATTCTCTTCCTATCCTGTTCTTGGACCAGTTGTTTTGTTCCTGTGGACAGTGAGCACGGGTATAATGCAGTGGGGTGAAGAACAGTCGCTTACTGAGGACCCACTACACCCAAAACAGCAGCTATATTTGTATCTCCTCTTTCCCAACTGCTTAGCTTACTGCCTGTAGTCACTTACTCAACTAAATTAAATAAGCATTTTTTTCTACTTAAAGCCTGCATGGGGAAGCTGGTCTTTGCTACCGCTAAAGTGTGGGCTTCTAAAAAGCAAAGTAGACTCAGTAGGGAGGGCCCACAGATGCTGGCTACTGTAAGAACTCTAAGCAGCTATAAAAATGGACTGCTTTCTAACACCATGGTAAAAAGTAGTTTCTCATGCTGCCCAAAAAGGATTCTTCCCCGTCCCAAGCCACTAATAGAAAGTCCCGGTATTAGCTATAACTTTTATCTTAATGCTAGAAAAGGAAGGGAATTCACTTACTGCAGCACATGCTTAATGAGATTCTTCTAGACCAGTGGTCAGCAAACTGCGGCTCTGTTGACTAATGAGTTTGCTGACCACTGTTCTAGACAAGTCATTTTAGAACAAGTTGCTTAACCTTGAACCAAATTTACCCTCAGTATTTGGATTGAGAAGTGAACCAAGTCACCATAACTTGTTACTAAAGGTACTTTCTTTTCCCTAAAACTATATTGAGGGACAGGGGTAGCCTGAGTTAGGAATAAGGATGCTTCAGACATCTGAATACCAGTGCTGCCAATTCCTTGCTTGTGCCCTCAGTAAAGCTACCTAATTTCCAAACCGTAGAATCTCAAAAATGAGAATGCTATGCTAATTGTACCTTCCACATGGGGTTGTGGTGACAAAAGGCATGAAGAGCACTCAGGGCACGAATTAGCCACGCTAACATTCAAAGATTGCCATCACTTCCTCTCTGCCATCACTGCCATCATGGGAAAGGGTCTCTATTGCCTTTGACCACACATGGACACCACGTCCACCACTACCTAGATGACTAGACCTCTAGCAAGATGAAACCTGAGCAGCCTAGGCCGGTTTGCCACAGCTAATATCCTTGCTCTGTCCCTACCCAGCTGTGAGACCAGGAGTCAGTGGCCACCTCTCTGAGCCTTGTCTGTAAAATGGGGACAGCAAAACTGCCCACCTTGAAGAGCAGCTGTGAAGATGGCTGACATGATGGCGTGTAAAACACTTAGTACTCACACACTGGCTCTCAGAAATAAGGAGTACCAGCAGAGAACATGCGACAGAACTCAATGAGCGCAATGACCAGCAGTATCCTGGATGCATAAACAGGAAAAATGAAGGCTGTACCAAGGTATCTGAGGCAAGAACTTGGCAGAATTCCCTCCTCTTGGGAACCACCGTGCCTCGTTGGGAGCTGTTTTACTGCTCCTTCTGTTGGAAGAGAGGAGGAAAGAACAAGTAAACAAGGAAACGTGGTTTTTAAACTCTTCTGCTCCTAAACTGCCACCATATCCTTTTCAGGCAATGGCCCTCCACATCTGTGGTTGCTTAAATTAGCAGATGCGAAACCCAGAGATATGGAGGGATCATGTGTGCATCTTATCTGATATACTTATGGGGAAAAAAATCCAGATAAGGGAACTCTCAATTCAAACCCATGTTGTTCAAGGGGCAACTGTACTATGTGCCAAAAAGCACTTCACATCCATCACCCTGCTCAGTTCACCTCCCTGGGAAGTAGGGCCTTTGACTGGTCCAGTCTTTGGATGGGAAACTAAGACCCAAAGCTGTAGTCACAGAGTCACAATGATAGTGGCAGAGCTGGGAACTGACTGTCAGACAATGAGCAGGCACCTCTTTTCTGTCAATGTCAGAAAATGTGACAGTGGCTCCCAACTTGTAATGGCGCTTGTCAAATTTCTGCAAAGAAAGTCCATTTATTCCGAGAGCGACGCTTCCTCCGGATGTGTTCCTGTTCCTGCTCCAGACACCACACAAGCAACAGGCATCTGCCCATTAGAGGGTGAGGTAAATGTTCAAGGCAGCAGGCTCCTTCCCTCTTACTTTAAAGTACAAGGCATACTGACCACCTCGCCTCCTCACCCTGGATAATCTCTCCATCTCAGAGGGAGAGCCCTCGGAAAACTGGGAATCCCAGTTATTAGGAACCCCAGCTATTCAGGAAACAGGAAAGATAATCCAGAATAATGAACCACCAGACTCTTTAAAACAAAACACTTTATTTGATGCAGAAATTCTAAAAGTACAAAAACAACATTTTGCAAATGTCAGCTGTGATCTACTGTCACCTATTCAGTTATGTACAAAGCGAAAAAGACATTGTTTTCAATGTAAAATAATGCTACAGTCTGTCAGTGCTCACTATTCCACCAGGCACCACAAGGGACAAACTTAAAGATGAAACAAAGACAATGGCAATAACCACCATATTCCACAGGCTTTCTCCCAAGAATGTGCTAACAGGGAGCTTCTGTAGTAGGAAAGGAAAAAACTAACTCTGAAAACAGAAGTTACCTACTCTCTAAGTCAGTGGTTCTCAACCTTTCTAATGCCACAAACAGCAGCGGTTCTACAGCAGCGGTTCTCAACCGCTAGCAAGGTCGCCTAAGACAATCGGAAAACAGATATTTGCATTACGATTCATTAACAGTAGCAAAATTACAGTTATGAAGTAGCAACAAAAATAATTTTATGGTTGGGGGTCACCACAACATGAGGAGCTGTATTAAAGGGTCTCAGCATTATAAAGGTTGAGAATCACTGCTCTAAGTGAACACATTTGATTTTTACAAGTTTTTTCTCTGTTCACACTTTTTTTTTCAAGACAAAAAAAAAAACCACCCTTTAAAAAAAAACAACAAATGATTACACATTAGTATAATCTAATGGTATTTTTTTTTTTTTTGGTCGAATGAATAGAGCAGTCAGCTTTGTCTACATCACTTACAAACAAAAGATTGCTTCTTTGCATCTGAAGTTTTATATGGCATAAACCAGTCATAACGGTTTGCTTTTGTTACGTCTTCTGGGTGTGAAAACACAGTGCTTGGTCAATTCAGAGCCATGGCTACAACCTTTTAGAACATAAAAAGGTCCCATGGGGAGTCTGTGGTCCCAGCTGAATTTTGGAAAGGAACCAAAGAGCAGGAAAAAAGACACTAACCAAAATTCCCAAGAGGTCTTCATTTGACCTCTCTGCAGTTTAGCCCTTAGCAACGACTGTCTAGCTCACCAGTGGTCAAATTGAAGTCTGAACCACTTAATATTGTGAGTCATAAAGGTCTAGAGATATAAAAATAAAATCCAAAATTGGGAGGGAGGAATAGCTGCCACTCAGAAAGTAAGAGCTGGTCTTAAAGAGTATCTTGAAGAAATTCAGGAATTACATTAAACACATTAAAAATGTGCACCAAATGTTTAAGCACGGGGGGAGGGGGATTTGGGTGGGAGGGAGGACATGATTAAGAGTACTGCCACCAAGAAAAAAACAGTAACAACAAAAATGGCAATCAAACAATCCCCAAATGAATATAGATGATACATCATTTTATAAAGTGCCATTAAATGTTTAAGTAGTAAGAGAAGCTGGGCACAGAAGAATTTCCTTGTAATTCCCATCCTGAGCTTCGCCTTCACAAAGCACCAATATGAATAAGGCACCTCATTCTATTAGGGCAGCTAAACAGTGTAAAGCTGAGAAACAAAATAGCAGGGAAAATTACTAAGTCCTTGGAACATAAGAGCTATGAAAAATGGCTTAAGTAGGCGGGATTATTTATCATTGAAATAAAAACTCCAGGGGAATGACTTCACTATGGTTTTCAAACACAGGGAAGGTGACCAGCTGTTCTTTTTCCACTGCACGCTGAACAAAAGGCTGGTTTGAATTTCTATAGGGAAGACGTACAAAGAACTATCTGATCAGCAGGATAGGTTACAGAATCTCCTTTGCTGAAAATCCAGAATCCCATCCACAGCCATATGTCTGAAATAAGTCAGGTGCAGCCTTGTCTGTCATCAGGAGCAGCATGCTAAATAACCCAAACTTTCACCAACCCCCAAAACTCTGAAATCGGAATCAGAGCTATTGGCTTACAGTCATATTTCCTTTTGATTTTCACCCTGAGCCTGGAAAGGAGGAGATACAAACAGGATGACCCAATACCCCATGAGGACTCCTAACTCCTATCTCAATACAAAAAAAAAAAGCTTTTCTTGGTTTATAATTTCACACCTCCGAACCAGAACAAATTCACAGGTCATTTAGACCAGAAGACAATGCAAATACCTGGCTCTAATACACACTGAATTCCTTGCCTTATTCCCCACAATGCCTGCTTTTCCTTATTCAGTCTTGGCCTTAGCTCAGAATTGCACATCATTAAAAAAATTTTTAAACCAAAAGCTAAAATTACAAATAAGGTCCTTCAGTTGTACGGTTTAAGTGAAACTGTTTCAAATGTCTTATTTTTTAATGGGAGAACATAAATCTGATTTTAAAATTAACAACTGGCTTGTCTTTCTCTGAAAACACAAAATGTAAAGAAAGCAATCAAAACATTTCAAATACATTCACAATCATATCACATTTCCTTGGGGAGCAATGAGAGAAAGAACTCCAGCTACTGACTGCATTTAGCAAGAGCATTTTCTGGTGGTACCAGAAATCTGTAATTACCATGCATGCCTTTCATTTCAAATCTTATGAAGCAGGAATTGGTGACAAACTGGCAGCTAGTGGGCCAAACGAGGTCCACCCATGTGTTCTGTTGGGTCTGAATGCATTTTAAAATGTTTTATAATTTAGTTGCCAATTCTAAAGAAATCAGAATTTTTCATATAAAAACCCAGGTTTTCAGTTTCTCTTGAAAGATGGGAAGATCGGGAAACAGTGTGTGCCACAACTGGCTGGAGTGCCTGCGAGTTGCAGGTAGGAGAGGAGCCCTTGTTTACTATGGCCCCCACCATGCCCGTCTCCCTAACACTGAGAGGATATGTCACTGCCATTTATAACCACACCTTATTTATCACTACACCTGGCCTGCCACACTGGTGCCCTCCAAAGGCATACCATCTATTAAATATGAGTACTTTTCCCCAACAAAATAGAATGACCTTCACATTGGCTTGTCCACTTCTCTCCAATAAAGACAGGAGTAATTCCTATCTCCGAGAGAGCCAAATTCGTGTTCAGACGGTTGCAGACTACTATAGGGTTCTCTCTATTTGGGGAGGAGGGTGCGTTATATCTTTTCCAAGAAAATAGCTGTTTTTTCTTTTTTTTTAAAGAAAATATGCTCAACCCTTTTGAGGGGAAGACTGAAAAAAAAATCACATAAACCCACATTTTTAGAGATGGTTTTCCTGTTTGTTTATGCTTAAGTCAGGAAACCTGAGACTAGAGATTGGTTTAAAAAAAAAAGACACATGTGGCTAGGAAGACCAAACTTTGACAAACATACCTAAACTTACTATACATTGGATTCCAAAGATGTCAGCGTTGCTAAAGACAAAATTTTGAACTTCTGATCTGGCACAATCTTCAGTTACTGTTTATGAGACAATCAAAAGCTCTGTCTGATGACTTCATAGGCTGCCCATCTCATGTCTTCCCTTTCCAAAGGGAAAATAGTTCCCTTCTCCTCCCTGTATTATTATAGTATTATTGTGGCCGAGTCACTGACCCGGCCTGGATCTGAACGACTTCTAGAGATCAGTGGTCCAAAGGCCAGGACTTGGTCCTCTGGAGCACCTTATGCCGACAGTGCGGGTGGGCGGGTTTCTCCTAGGTGGTCCCTTGTAGTTGACCTGAGAGAAGGGCGCACCTTGACCTGGGCTTTCTTTCACCTCTCTGATCACTTACTCTCTTGGCAAAGATGACTGTGTCAGATGCTAAGTCCTTTCTGTAGGGTATTGTGAGTTAAGATAAACAGCCTATCTTCACAAATATTTGGATTTCAAAATAAGTGCCCAAACCTTAAATCCAACCTAAAACAGTGCCTGATATTTGGACTAGCACCCTTTTTTCCCTTCCATTTTCATAAGTGAGTTCACTTAGCAAGCTCTCTGCCCACATTAGGAATGCTCCCAACCCCATCCTCCGTGCTTTCTCATAGATGCCTCATTTCACAAGCAAAGCTGAATATCTATCCTAAAAATGGCCATTAGTAGTTCCTTTGGAGCCTACACTGTTTGGCCTCAACAGAAACCTCTCATAATGTTCAGACATTGGCAAGTCTGAACTGCCCACGCTCCTTCACGGGCACGCCGAGGACGGGATGGCAGGACGATCACACGTGGGCAGGAACTCTGTGCTCGTCCTCTGTTTCACCGTGACAAACACGGAACGTCTCTTCTCCGACCATCATGGGGGAGGCAGTTCTGCTGCTCACTTGTCTCTCCCTCACAGCAGCTGCAGGAAACTCGATGCCAGAGAACAGACAATCACGTTCTTCTCCCAAGAAGCTGCCAGCTGCCTTTCCAGAGCAGGAAGTGTGGCATTTGCATCAGAAATACACACAAACCTTTTCTTTCCAGGAGCATGTAATCTTTCCCTTCCCCACCTGCCAAGCATGTGCTTGGAAAGAGAAGTCCCGCCCATCCCACCTCCCACCCCTCTGGGGATGTTTCCCAGCAGCTCCTTTAACATCAGTCCTCTTTGCTGGCATTAAAACATGGCCCTGGTGTACATGCTGAGAAAATAGGTGCCAAATCCAACAGTGTCTATGAAAAGGGTGGAAAAGGATGCTCACACCCCGAAGGGCACAGGGAGGAGAAGGGAACTATTTTCCCTTTGGAAACAGAAATTCTATAGGGAAGTCATTCATAAAAACAGAACATTTTCTTTTTCTTTTTATAGAAAATTCTTTCCTTGTAAGCTCCAAATAGCTGTTTCGGCAGGAAGGCGCGCGAGAGAAGTCTTTCACTGGGTGAACACAAAAGAAACACAAAGTGAAACGTGGACCACAGGCTGGGTTGCGGGGAGAACACTTTCAGAACTTAAGTGACTTCAGGTCCCGTATCTTCTTTAAGACAATATTTGAAGAGCACATTCATCTTTGGAACAGTTCCCTCCTTTTCACCTTCTTAAAAAAGAGGTTTGTCATTAGTCAAAATCAGTTCAGCAGATTAACTGGCCATCACCTCCACTCACGGCTGTATTTCAGTGGATTCTGAGCCCGAATATTCTGGACACAGCTTTTTAGACCAGAGGCCAAATGACACATGAACCTCAGCTTCCAGCACTAGAGCCCAGTTGTTTATTGGTCTCTCAAAAATAAAATTCCAGGCACTACCATCTGAGATACAGCGCAGTAAATGTAGCTCAGGAAAGCCTGACAGGCAGATCCAGCCCTCGCATGAAGCTACTCAGACCCAGAGATGGTCCTGGGAGCTGAGCTCTGGTGCCATTGCATGCTGACCAGCCCAACGCAGACAGAACAGTCTAGACAGTCATCCTGGCCCCGCAGCTCCCACCTCAGCCACCCACGCCACCCACAAATACATAAACACTCATTTTATAAAAGGTGATTATATGTTCAGGCACCTTCTTGACCTTTTAAACAACCATGGCATCATAAGTTCCACACCTGAAGTGGGCAGGAGTATCATCTCTAATGACATAGGATCCAGATAGACGGACACTTGATTTCTGTGGTTGTGATATTAAAAGTGCTTTTTCTACAAAGCATTTCAAAAAGTAGCCAACAATGAATAGGCAACGTTTGCAGAGATAAATTAGGTCTGAACGATCAGTGCAGGTATTTTCCTGTTTCTCTTTATGTGTTTCCTCTCTACCTCTCAGTATTGGCTCTAGCCCAAGGTCTGACCTACCGTGGCAAGCTGCTGTCAGATCTTACGGACATGCCTTTCCAAGCTCCATATGGTTTTAGAAAATTGGAGTCTTTGCCAAGATATCTGTTAGAGGATAAGGGCAAGGAGAACAAGTACTGGCACGAATTTCACTCCGAACACCCTCAGCTCCAAGTGGGCTACACAACCAGAAAGAGGAGCTGGGGAAGCAGAGAGGCAGCAGCTAAAGTGGCAATGCTTAGACTCTTCGTTTTGTTACAAAGGGGCAACTGCGTGGAGTTCACCAGTGTAGCTGCAGCAACCAGGTTCCGCTTTACACACCCCAGACGTGAGGAGCTTGGACGGAAGGGCAGGAGGGTCCTCCTCACCTAAGGAAAGAAGAGAGAGCAGAGACACAGGTCATTACACTCCACTAGGCTGGGCACTCAGACCAGAACACGGCAGGCCCTGGGTTTGGACTACAGGCTTTAGGCAAGCGAGGCAGGCATCCCAACCAGCTCAAGCTGCTAAGAGGTCCTAGTTCCCTTGTGGTGAATCAATGGCTTGCATGTCTGACTCCAGCTAGTCACAGGCACAGTAAGGATGACACGCATCCTGCAGGGGCTCCCTGGGGTAATGGGGCCTCCCACAGGGCTCTACTTGGAGCCTGTGCTGAGCTGTGGGGAGAATAATGCAGGTTCAACAGATGTGGCTCTAAAAACATGGGGATACTATACTGAACAATGCAAGTCCCAACGAAGATCCAGGTCTAGGACACTCATCTAACACTGTTGGGAACCACTGCATTTTGGCATTGGGATGCTTTAGGAGTTTAGGAAGATGGCATAGTGCACATGCTGTATATTACATAACATGGAACCGGGCAGTTCGCCGTAAGTTAGCATCAGCTCACACATATGAACAGTCCCATTACCTGGGAGCAACTGAAACTATCAAGGCAGTTGTTTTACTTCCCATCAGGTGTCACTGCCAAACAGGTCTGCACCCAAAGACGAAAACGCTTTCACGGATATCGGATTCAGAAGCAATAGCTGGGCCTGCATGGGAACGAACCCACTGGCACTTGGGGTCCCCACCTTACCCAGGCCTGAGGACGACGACACGCTCTCAGTCAGCGAGGACGTTTCTGTTTGGTCTGCCGAGAGCCCTTCCATGAGGGGCAGAGACAGCTCGGAGGAGGGCACGGAGGAGTCGTAGATGCCCGAGTCCCGCGGCATGCCCGAGGCGCCCACGGCCTTCCCGGCGCGCAGCAGGGGCTGCAGGACCGGGGCGCCCACGGCCTCCGCGGCCTCGTCGGGGCCCAGTTGCTGCCCCTCTGGTGACCCGGGAGCTGGTACATCAGCCTTGAAGTCACTTTCGGGCCCCAGTTTGCCCATGACATCATTCAGCACCAGGCCGGAGTCGAACTTCTCCAGGGCTGGCTCCTGGCAGCAGAGCGGGGGAGGCTGCGAAGGCACAAACTGCTTCTCAAACCAGTCGGGCTCCTCGTCGATGAACTGGTGCATGTTGCAGATAGCCACGTACAGGGAGCGGCCCGCCTTGCTCCGGAAGTAGTTCCTCCTGCTGACGTATCCGAGCTCCGGGAGGCCGCGGTCTCGCGGGAGGCCGCGGTCTCGCGGGAGGCCGTGGTCTCGAGGGAGGCCGTGCACTCGCGGGAAGCCGTGATCTCGCGAGTGCAGGTGGGAACAGAGCTGGGGCAGGTGGTCCATGAGCTTGTACTTGGTGCTCATGTCCAGGACGCCAGGCACGTCTCCCTCGCAGGAATAGTCGAAGTAGACGGCAATGAACTTGCTGAGTGCTGCCGAGGAGCTCTGCTTGGCCTGGCGGAGCTTTTCGGAGATGGCAGACACAGCCACCAGGAAGAGCTCCCCTTTCCCCGAGCCGCGGCCGCCTCCTTTGTGCTTGTAGTTCTTCTTGTCCACAAAGTACTTCATGCCTTTGGAACAGACCACGATGATGAACTGGGACTCGTGGATCTTCTGGATGACCCATTCTCTCTGCCCTTCTCGGCAGAGGCTGAAGTCTTCCCATAGGTCCAGAGCCACCTGGAAAAACAGGACCCACACTCACTTACACAGCCTGGAGTGTCGCGCAAGGATTGTTACAAAAGTGCACATCAGCCCTAACTGGTTTGGCTAAGTGGATAGAGCCTCGGCCAGCGAACTGAAGGGTCCTGTGTTCCATTCCAGTCAAGGGCACATGCAGGGGTTACTGACTTGATCCCCCCCCCCCCCGGGGCGGGGGGAGTGCAGGAGACAGCCAATTAGTGATTCTCTCTCATCATTGATGTTTCTATCTCTCTCTCCCTCTCCCTTTGAAATCAATAAAAATATGGGTTTTTTTTAAAGGGCATATCTCTGCCCTAAGATGTCCTGGCTCCGAGGAACAGCCAACAGTCCATGGGTAATGGTCACACAGCAGACCCTCTGCATCATGCCCTCGGTTTAGCATAATGTGGGGTCATTACCCGTCCCGTCCTACACGTGAAAAGACAGAAGCACAGACCTTCTAGCAACCTGCCTAAGTCACACATGTGAGGCCCTCAAGAGACTTATCAAGTGTGATGCAGAACATTAAAAACATAGGCCAACACTGGGGTTGGTCTACCTGATGAGTGAGGCTGCCTACATGGAGGGCAGGTCCTAGAGAGAAAGCTGGAAGGTGATGGAGGGGATGTGGGTGAGCAACCCCCAAAGTGGGTTGAGAAATGGGGCTCAGGTCTGGATGTCATAGTCACCCACAACGTTGGATGACTCATGTCCACAGAGTATGACTAACAAAGAGGACCTCCCCAGCCATCTCAAATCCATGCTATTTACTAGTTGATGAATGGCTGGAAAGGAGGGGGAACTGCAGTAACATGGCCATTATGGCTAACTCATGAGTGACAAGCACTTCCCACCATGACTTCACAGTGACCTACCGGTCACATCCATACACGGCCTTTAACCCCAAAGGGGGTCTGTTAGGGAGATTGAGGATGGGAGAAGAAAACCAGGCCCCCTCAGAGGTCTGCACCTTCTCAGACCATTTTCATCTGATTCTACTGAAAACATCTCTTGGCAAGTGTATCTTCTTTCTTTCTTTCTTTTCTTTTTTGGCTAATTCTCACCCAAGGATATTTTTCCATTGATTTTTTTTAGAGAATAAAAGGATGAAAGGGACAGGGAGAGACAGAGAGAGAGAAACATCAATGTAAGAGAGATCGATTGGTTGCCTCCCGCATGTGCACCAACCAGGGCTAGAGATTGAGCCTACAACCAAGGTACATACCCTTGACCAGACTGAACCCAGGACCCTTCAGTCTGCAGGTCAATGCTCTATCCACTGTGCCAAGCCAACTAGGGCTTCTCTTCCTTTCTATAGCTCAAAAACTAATTCAGATGGTTATGCCCAAACACAACAGCCACAATCTGTTGAGAGGGAGGGGATCTGAAATGACTTGCCTTCTGCTCTACGGTGTTATCAAAGGAAGAAACTCTCAACATCTATCCACTTGCTGAAAATAATCTGGAATTGTCTTACTCGCGCCGTAATTCTTCCAACATTATAAATTTTAAAGTCTAACATTATATACCAAGCATTTTGTAAAATGTTCCTATGTTTAATCTATTACCAAGCATTTTGTAAAACGTTCCTATGTTTCAACAATTCCATTTCTAGCTATCTGTCTTTGAAAAATCATTAGAAATGAGGCAATATTGAAGTACTTAGATGTTTAACAATTTGAAATAACATGGATCATGTGGCTGTTTAAAACTGCAGTTTACATAAATCTGCTAATTGTGTAAAAAGTTATTAAAATGAGACAAAAAATAACTCCGACCTATTCAAAATGCAAAACTGTATATGACTTCATCTATGCAGAAAAAGACTTGAGGAAAATACACCAAATATTAACCATCATTCCTCGTTTCTCCAAGTGGGGATTATAGGCCATTTTTTGTCATATTTTTCTAGTTTCAAAAATTTCTACAGTATTACAATTGTTTGCTGTTGCTTTTTAGCACATGTGTTAATCTGCCAACCTCTCTCCACCTTCCTGCATTGGTAAACCAGCTCAGCCTTGTAAATACGTTTTATGACACTAGGGGGCAGCTTCACCACATGGAGAGATTCTGAGAAACCCGCCAGTGGGCACAAATAACCCAACTACGTAATTATTGCACAATTCTTGCATTCGTAAGAAACGTGTCCATGAGAGCTTCAAACTTTGCTCTAACATTAACACTGTACCATTATAGAATAGCTGCGTATGAACAGCTTAACTCGAAAGAAAAGGTAAGAAACCAGAGCAGACCATTTGAGTATTATTTTCCCTTTTTAGCAAAGCTCCCCTACATTGTCAAACCTGCTACTTGCCCTGATCTCTTTGACCTTCCAATGCTCTGTCGAGTGACCACCTCTCCCCACCCCCACCCACTACAGGCTCCCGGGGCAGCTGCCATTTGTCCCCATACAACTTCCTGCCAGTGAGTGCCTATCAAAGCTTCCGAGCAGGAGTGTGTCGGGAAGAGAACTGAGCATCAGAAAACATTAAGTGCTAGTGATGAGTAGAAGAGACTAGAAGAAGAGGGCGAGGCTGACCCCAATTTGGAAGCCAGGCACTGCTGGAGGGCAGGCACCGCCTAAGGAGGCCTGGAGGCAGGGACAAGGTGGCCGGGAGAGGGCGCGGAGCATGTGCCCCCCAAAGGTAAGAGACCCGAGATGCCTTACCTCGCAGCCACAGAAGTCCTGGAGGAAGTAGGCGAAACACTGGACAACGTTCACGTGATTCTGGCCATCTTTACTGGAATAGCAGAGGAAGACCTTCGGGCGGGGCGGCAGCCGCTCCCGGGGGAGTGCCGTGGCGTAGGTGGAGGACTCGGAACTCTCTTCATCTAAATGTGAATATATATTTTCTAAATTTGGAAAAGAAGATAAGATTGATGGCTATGAGCAACGCTTTGTCCTGTTCCCTGAGACTGGGGACCTAACGTTACCTTCAAGAAACAAGAAGGGACACTTCCACGCAGCCCAGGAGCGAAGGCCTCCCAGACGCCCGCCTGGAGGGACCAAGCGCTCGGGCCCTGCCCCTTGGCGGGGACACGCCACCCACATACCTTGTTGCTTCTTGCGGCACATCACAGTGAAGAGGGTCGCGAAGGCCGAAATGACGACCAGCGGCACGGTGATGGCAACAGCCCTGATGGGCCCGGCCCACGGGGAGTGCACTGGGGATCCCAAAGGGAGGGAAGGCTGTTAAACTCCAGCAGCGCGACAGCTTCAAAGAGAAACTGTGTTTTCTTTTCCAGCCTGAGCCACACAACAGGTTCTAGGACCCCTTGACCACCTTCTCTACTATCGGTTCGGTAACTTTAAAAAGGATTCATTTTGAAGAAACAGTTCAACAGTCTGCTAACTGTAAATACCTTTGAGTGAGAATTTTGCCTAAGGAAACCTCCCACCACCGCTTTTCTTCCGAGGACAATTGACTATTTATTTAGTTCCAAAAGACACACACCACACTGCCTTTGATCTTCCAGGCAGCCACATTAGAGTGGAGGGAAGTCAGATTTGATGGAACAGCCCTTAAGAAAGAGGAGCTCAAGTTTTTGTTGTGTTCTGTTGTTGTAAAACCATTAGGTACAGATACCTTGGTATACTATAGTCCAGAGCCACCGTTTCAAACAAAAAAAGCCTTACCTGGCTTTAAAGCATAATGCACCACTTTCCTTGTTGTATTAGTGTCATCCACCAGCTGCAACAGAGGGTGCTATATTATTATTTTAAGTGATAGCATCTCAACAGATTTCATGCTTTTGTCATCGAGGGCAGTGTGGGGCGGGAGGAGGGAGAACGGGGTGAGGGAAGGGGTGAGGGAAGGGCTGCCGCTGTGATCATTTACCAGCAGAGGCAGACACTAACGGTCAGATTCATCTCTGCTCTACCAAGTCAGAAGTTGTAACTTCTTCATGAATCAAAAGGCTGTTTGTTCACTGATGAAACCAGCTAGTGATTCCACGTTCTAACAGTTTTCAACTGAAATGGCATCTTACCACTGATCTTACTAAATGCTTGAAGAGGGTGTGTCTGCTCAAAACCACATATTGCTACAGAGTAATGCAAGAACTAAGTGTTTCTACCAAAATGTTAAGACATGTTGGTTGTCTTTGAAGAGGAAGGCTATGGACAATTTTTAATTTCTCTTTCTATTTTTCTTTTACTCCTGTTTTTGCAGTATGTTTGGTACTGGAGAAGAAATTACAAGAAGAAAAGAAAAAATTCTTATCATTTACATGCTCTTTTAAGCAGAACTTAGAATTCGCCTAAATTTTATAAAGAATAATGTCAGCAGAAACCTAGAAAAATATAGGCAGATGTAATGGACATAGCTTTTGCTTTGCTGTTTCATTACTAAAACAAGATATTTTAGAAGCTAAAGTTTTAAAAATATACCTTTGTAAGGAAGAAGGAATATAGAAGTTTTAAATCATGGTTATGTGGACTATATGGTTACATAAAAATATTCTGAAATATTTAATTAAAAAATCAAAGATCAATTTCATATAAGCTCTTTAAAAAGCATGTTACGGACCATGTAAAAATATAACTGTGCACCTTCAATGGCTTAAAATTTAGGGTTGTTAACAGCTGGGATTTTAAGTGAACTGCACTCATTCTATAGAATTAACAATAGGACTTTCTGGAGTTATACGCACCTCAATTATATAGTCACCTGGAGATACATTTTGAAGGAGGCAACTGGTTGTCTCTGTATTTTGCTCCTGTTAAGAAACAATACTTTTAAAACTTGCTTCTTGGATAAAGGTCATCAAGACCCCTCTCTTCCTCCAGAACTGAAGATCTCATATAAACTTTTTATTATTTTTTTTTCAGGAGCCGTCAATCAGATCAGAAAGCAACTGTGCTTACCTGCCAGATTATCTGAACTTCACTTCAGTAAGAGGTCTAGGAGAGCCTGGGACCCCTGTCACACTGCACACTTAGCTGGTGGTATCCTCACCAGGAATATTTTATTTAAAAACAAAGAAACTATGTAGTTAGAATACCTTATACTTATTAAAAGGGTGGGGAGAGAAATTACCCGCCTGTATTTATGCTTATTTGCCATAATTTTAACTTGAGCAGAAGGTCAAAGGAAGTGACAGCCAGCAGGAAAGCAACACTGCACACACACAGGAGCGTGCCCAGGAAGCCGCTGGGGTGTTCCGCCGCCACTAACCACCTCTGGGGCTCCCAGGGGCAGCCCCCCAGTCCTGTGAACTTCCCTGACACTTTCCTACTCCCTCTGACCACCTCCAGTGTAAGAACTTGGTTACTGAGTTTCCACTTAACCTTGGCCCATGTGGAGAATCAGTAGCCATTGAAATGCTAGTGACATGGCTCCTCCACGTACGTTTTCCACTTACAGCTATGTGGCCCCGGGTTCCCCATCTGTACAGGGGAGATGACAGCAGCCCCTGTTTCACAGGGCGGTAAGGCTCACATGAGCGTAAAGCTTGGTGGCTGCCACACAGTGGGCACCTGATGAATGTTTGGAATATAGAAGAATAAACTAGAAATGCTTCGTTACTTTGGTGCCTTGGTACTATCCTTACCGGGCTACATCACCACCGGGATAGCTGGGGTGTAGGTAACTGGGGAGTGAGGGATGATGGCAAAATGGTCTGAGACACACCAAGCGGTAACACTCTGGAATATCTACCAGCCACTGAGCGTCAACACCACCTACTGCTCCTGCTGAACCACCCAAACCCCAGGGGCTCAGGGGTCACTTTAAAACACGAGTGTTCCTTTACGCACACTGAGTGGCCCACCTGTTTGCAGGTCTTTCGCTTGAAGGGTCCCTCATGTTTGAGTTTGTAATGAAGATAGAAGAAACGGAAGCCAAAGGTGTGTGGTGCATGGTTGAAGGACACCTGCATATCCGAACCGTGCTGGGTGATATTCAGGTTCCGGGGCTTCCAGACTGGGAGGAGAAAGGACCCAAGTGAGCACCCCAAGGCCACCGACACCCCTGGGGGGCACCACGTTGAGGCAAGAACAGCTCTACTTACAGGGTTTGCAGGCCAGGTTGTCTGGCTGTAACAACAGGTCACAGGCTGTTAACAGAGATACATATTTTTGGTTATAGGACAGTTTGACATTCTTCTTGCCCAACAACTCAATAAACATAAATATGTGGCACTGGGTGCTGCTGGGAAGAGTATGAAACACATCAATTCAACACTGATTTTCAGTGCCGTTCAGCTGTATCTTATGAAAACTTAAGGTGTACGACATAAAAATATTAACACAGTTCACTTTATGACAACAATACAAAGTCACCCAGATTTTAAAAGCTTGCCAAGCATTACACAGTCTCAAGGCCAGCAGCCACGGGCAGCAGGAGTGTTTGTGCTACTGCCACCTGGAGCCTGCTTTCGCTGTAACAGAAAGGACGCTGGCCCTGGCCCCCAGTGGAGGTGTTTGGGCACAGGACAGCAAAGTGAGCCTCTTAACTGTCTCCGGCTATTTTAGCCTTCAACTGCTTTCTAATTTAAAATCCTTCTGACTGAGTCTAAAAGTGACATCAGGCATTTACTAAGAAGTAGCAGCATCCATGCCGAAAACCAGGCACCGAAGCCAATACTCTGAAACAATTTCAATGCGATAAAAACACAGTGAGAGAGGCCAAACAGCTAGCTCAGTATGCCATGTTGCTGACCCAGGGAGAACCTTCTGGAAGAGGTCCATACAATTCCAAGAAAACCAAAAGCAGCCTCAAGGTCACTGTACTGAAATAGTAATAAACACATCTCCTGCCTCCACCTCAGACCCAAACAGACATACTGACTGATTCCAATGGGAAAAATTAATCTTAAATTATGCAAGTTTGCCCAGCTGGTGTGGCTCAGTGGTTGAGTGTCAACTCATGCACCAGGTCACTAGTTTGATTCCTGATCAGGGTACATGCCCAGGTTTTAGGCTCTATCCCTAGTGTGTGTGTGTGGGGGGGGGGGGGGGGGGGGGCAGCTAGTCATTGTTTCTCTCTCATCAACATTTCTATCTCTCTATCCCTCTCCCTTCCTCTCTGAAATCAATAAAAATCATACTTGTCCGGCCAGCATGACTCAGTGGTTGAGTGTCAACCTATAAACCAGTTTGAATCCCAGTCAGGGCACATGCCCAGGTTGTGGGCTCCATCCCCAGTGTGGGGCATGCAGAAGGCAGCCCATCAATGATTCTCTCATCATTGATGTTTCGATCTCTTTCTCCCATTCCCTTCCTCTCTCTGAAATCAATAAAAATACATATTTAAAAAAAACATACTTAAAAAATTATGCTAGGTTTGATTTAGGCAAGTTTTTCATGAACACATGCTTTGAATCCTCCCTCTGGTTGTTATGTATGAGGTAGCAAGAGATATTGTTAGGTGCTAATGGTTTTTGCCCAATGGAATCTTATTTAATCAAGAAAATGAGCCTAGCCGAGACCGGTTTGGCTCAGTGGATAGAGCGTCGGACTGCGGACTGAAGGGTCCCTCCCGGGTTCGATTCCGGTCAAAGGCATGTACCTTGGCTGCGGGCACATCCCCAGTAGGGGGCGTGCAAGAGGCAGCTGATCGATGTCTCTCTCTCATCGATGTTTGACTTTCTATCCCTCTCCCTTCTGCTCTGTAAAAAAAATCAATAAAATATATTAAAAAGAAAAGAAAATGAGCCTAGCTGGTATGGCTCAGGGGTTGAGTGTCGACCTATGAATCAAGCGGTCATCATGATTTGATTCCCAGTAAGGGCACACGTCCGGGTTATGGCTTGATCTCCACCAATGATTCTCTCTCATCTTTGATGTTTCTCTCTTTCCTTCTGCCTTCCTCTCTGACATCGATAAAAGTTTTTAAAAAAGAAAATGAGACCAACTATCATAAAATAGCGTTGCTGCAGAGAAAACAAAAGAGGACGGACAGCCTAGAAGAAAACAGCCAGAGGAGAGCTCCGCAGAGGAAACACTGGTGGAGACTGGAGTTGAGAATGAGAACGCAGGGAGGAGGCAGAGGGCAGCCGGGTCGCACAGGCAGAATGTGGGGCCATCTGACCGGGAATGCCAGGCAGAACGGCTGACAGGAAGGCAAGAGAGAACTGCGGCAGCCCTCAGGGCGCCTGGGCACCAAAGCAGTGGTTCGGGGAGAGGAAAGAGACACCATGTGCACAGCAGATGAAGAGGAGGCCAGGCAGCAAAGGGAGCCAGCATGGTCAGGCTGGAGAGCGTGGATCTGAAGTCAGACTTCTGGGGTTCCAGCTCCGAAAGCCCTTTGGCCTCTCTGTGTGTGAGCCACATCTCACACTGCGATGGTAAGATCAAATTCTTTGTAAGCTTGTCACAGGGCAAGCTGGGCTAATATGTGGAAAGTGTTTAGAACAGGGCCTAGGACACAGGTGCTGAATAAGTGGAAAGAATAAATAAATTTCTAGGAAGAGCTGATCTCGGGAACATTGCTTCATTTTCTTAATCTAACCCTGAAAACGACAGGGAATCACTCACCGAGGCCACCCTTCTGATGATAAAAGATTAAATCATTTCATGCTTTACCCCAAAACCAACTTATACTTCTTATTCCTATTTTTTAAAATATATTTTACTGACTACAGAGAGTAAGGGAAAGGGGAAAAGAGACAGAAACATTAGTGATGGAGGGAATCATTGATCGGCTGCCTCCTGCACACCCCGCACTAAGGATTGAGCCCACAGCCCCGGCATGCGCCCCAACCAGGAATTGAACCCTGACCTCCTGGCTCATAGGTCAAGGCTCAACCCCTGAGCCATGCCAGCTGGGCTTATTCCTATTGTTTTAATCAAATGGTTTTAATACATGACTAACAGCTTAATGGGCCGAACCTCAGTTCTAAAGGTTGCTTTTCTCTGCACCATGCTGGTTTCAGACCAGTACCTCGTGGGTTCTTAAACACAGATCTGTTGAAAATTAAAAGCAGAAGTGTCACCATGGGAACCAGGCAGAAAGACCAAACTCACCTCGGGTTCTGAAAAAGAAAGGGTGATAATTGCTTTCATTTTTAATGGAAGGAAAAGGAACAATCTTTACAAAGTAATCCGTCTCAAACTTCATGTTCAGGAAAGGCTGAGATTCCATTCCCTAAAAGGGAACAAAAACACACGTGACGTCATGGAGAAATGACCCGCCCTCCCTCCACCTACCCAAGAGAGCTCCCCTGGACAGTCACGGGACTCAGCTCCAGAGCTGGGGACGGGTCCCAGGGAAGGGGGAAGTCAGGGCTATATTTTCTGGATCTAGTTTAGGTTTGGGTCCCTCACTAAACATGAAGATCAACAATGCCATCTGTTCTTTGGCAAGGAAGCCAGAGCTGGTTAACTCTGAACTTCGAAGATGGTGGGGAGGACCCCACATACACTCCCGGGACAGCGGCCCAGCGTGTTTACCAGCAGAGGTGCTGGGGCTGCCGGGGGCTGCCCGGGGAGTGCGCAGCGGCCTGGCAGCGTTGCCGCCATTCTCGCCCACCTGGGCAGGTGGGGCGGACCCCACAGCCCCTCCTTCTCCGGTTTCACAGACTCTGAATAGCCCATTCAGAACCCGGAACAATGGTCTTCAGGAGCACATTCCCGCGTGCAACTCACAGTTCTTTTGAAGCTACTGTTGAGCTGCTTCGGGTCCTTTAGAATCAGTTGCTGGCACTGTCTTCCCTCTGACTTCAGCTCCTCCAGTATTACCCGAAATCCTTTCAGGAATTCGATGCCTAAGCAGAGCAGAATGCTTCTATTAAAGGTGGACCTAATTACTTTTGAACACACTTTCCTTCCTCCAAGATCACTGTCCTCTCCACCAGCACAGCAGTTAAAGGAATTCTTACTCTGGCCAGCACCTCTGCGTTTCCAGGAAGGAAAACCCATCCTCTGCATCCCGCTGGCCCAGGCCAGGCGATCCCCTCTGCCACACCATCACTGTTAGTTAGCCTCTGAGCCAGAGCCCTTTCACAACCGCCCACTGCCTCTGGGACACTGGGTTCAAATGCTTAGACTCCAGTCACAATTGGTCATAAAAAGTCTGCAGTGGAATACATAATTTCTAGGTCATTAGCCAGGGTGTATTCCACTGATAAATCACCGGGCTGACTAGGGACTCTCCCCAAACTATGTTGCCACTTTAAACTTCAGTTCTGTATTTGCTGGCATGTTTCAATGAGCAACATACAAAATTCCCAGCAAAGTGTGTGTCTGCACCCAAGGGGTTCCTAGGCCTGAGATTAAATAGATTGCAAGAACGCCAGTGTGGTTTACAAAGCGGTTCTCGCTCTAATCTGGCCTGAAAGGCGGGCACCCACGAGCTGCCCAGCGTGTGCTCTTCACACAGCACAGAGGCCCCGGACGCCCACAGCGCCGCTGAAAGGCGCCGGCCCAGCCTCCCGCCACCTGAGCTTCCCCCGCTACACGGCGCACTAGATGCTTTCAAAAGGATTAAGCTCTGATGTCCACAAGAGCCGGCCCCGGGCTCTGTATCCCAGGGCGACTGGAGGGGTCCAGCGGCAGCTGGAGGTCCCCCCGCCGGCCTCAATTGGCACGATATCGATTTCGCATTCTTTCTGCACACTAGACAAGGAGACGTTTTCAACCGCTCCCCTCCCAGGGCTCAAGTAATTACACAGGATGCAATTAACCAGGTGGGAAAATGACGGATGGCAAAGGCCAGGGAAATCTTTTTCTCTTTCCAAGAGGTTCTCCAATCCTGTAACTATTTGATTAAAAGCACATATTTTATGGTGGGCCAGCAGAGGAAGGATAAGCAGAGCTTCCTGTGCAGGGAGTCTGCACATAGTGTGTGCAGGTAGAGACTCCGTTTACTTCCAAGTACAAAACTTCCTTCGGGGTGACACCCAGCTGACCAACAGCCCGAGGTCCGAGCATACTGACAAGATCCGGCAACCATTCAGGAGACCTCACAGAACTCGACTTCTGCCACTCCTCCTCCCCAGAATTTTTAAAATCTTTTTAAATTTTTTATTAATTTCAGGGAGGAAGGGGGAAAAGAGATAGGAACATAAATGATGAGAAGTAATCATGGACTGGCTGCCTCCTGTTCGCCCCACCCCTAACTGGGGATCGAGCCCAGAAGCCAGGCCTGGGCCCTGACCAGGAATCAAACCTTGGCTCCAGGTTCATACGCTGACACTCAACCACTGAGCCATCCCAACCGGGCCTCCCCCAAATATCTTTAACAAATTCTTATAATTTATATTAAGATTTAATTCATGCAATGTCCCCTAGAATACTTTAACAAAAGCGAGGTAATGATATGATTAAAGACCATACATGTCACAATTACATAAAAATTAATGTAACTAATTACATTAATGTACAGGGTGGGAGTGGGTGGATCTAGTCCTTATTATTATTATTATTTCATTGATTTTAGAGAGAGGGGAAGAGGTAGAGAGAGAAAGAGGGAGAAACATTGATGTGAGAGAGAAACATCAATTGGCTGCCTCCTGTATGTGCCCCGACCAGGGATCGAACCCGCAACCGAGGCATGCGCATCGACTGGGAATTGAACCCACAACCCTTTGGTGCACAGATCGATGCACTAACCAACTGAGCCGCACTGGCCAGGGCTCTAGTCCTCATTTTTAAAAAACCTGCCAAGTCTGAGAGTGGGGGGAAGAGACAGCAAATGTAAATCTTAAATCACAGTAACATCTTTATCACAATTCTGTTAGCAGTTATATTATATTAGAGGCCCAGTACACATGAAATCCGTGCCTTTGGGGGATCCCTCAGCCCAGTCTGCACCCTCTCGCAGTCCAGGACCCCCCGGGTGATGTCCAACTGATGGCTTAGGCCGCTCCCCACAGTCAGACACCCTTAGCGCTGCCGTGGAGACGGGCAGCCATTCGCCTGGCTCAGGGCTTCTGGCTGAGTGGCCTCCCCCTGTGGGAGCGCACTGACCACCAGGGGGCAGCTCCTGCATTGAGCGTCTGCCCCCCGGTGGTCAGTGCACATCATAGCGACTGGTTGTTCTGTCATTCAGTCAATTTGCATATTATCCTTTTATTATATAGGATTGTAGTTATATAATGTTCAGTAATTTTATAGGACAGCTTCCCTTACAAGAACTTATTTATCCCTTCCCATCACTTATGTCATTAAATCCTCCTAACAACCGTAAAAAAAAGGTATTATTATCCCCATTTTATTGATGAAGAAACTCAGGTATAGAGACACTAAATGACTCGCCCAGGGTCACACAGGAAATTAAACGGCAGAGGTAGGGCTCAAACCCAGAATACTCTTAACCTATATGCTTTTCTGGCTTCAAAGAGCTTCCTTGACAGAACCTCACAAACAGATAGGACCTGTTCAGCTCTTCCCCCTGCCCCCCTCCCCTGCCAAATCATCATGCGGGTAAACTACAACCTCTGCCACACTGTGCCACATTCTGGTTTCCTACCAGCAGCTCACATCTCTTCCTTTCATCCTAAAGAGGGAGCCTGCAACTCATCAGGCCAACCGTTTAGCCTTACATGGAGCGACCCCTTCCCTTTAATCCACAGAGAATGCTTGTATCTTTAAATGTTGAGATGATGTTATTTTTGGAAACCCAGTGGGTTCAGACCCGGCAGTATTGACATGGATAAGTGAGTCAGGCCCCCCGGTCTGACGCATCCTCCCTCTCCCTGCACTCACCTCTCCTGCACTCTGGTTCTTCTGAGATTTATCCCATTCACATTTTAAAGTTCAGACTTCATTTTTCCCTTGGCCAGATTTTTTTTTTTAACACTAAGATTGGGTGGCAATGCCAAAGGACCAGGTTCTGATGATAACGATAGCCACAGTTTCTTAAGAACTCTCTCTAAAAAGTGTACTGTGCGTGTGTCTTGAATTCCTACAGCAAACCAAGGGGCAGTCCTCCGTCCTGCACAGATGGGGAGGCGGGGGCTCAGTGAGGGCTGCCGGCTGGCTGCTCTGGCTCAGACCCGGCCCCCTCACCATGCCCTCTCCTGGGTACCGTCAGGTCAGGAAGGAGCACGAGCGGCGTGGCCCTCACCTGAGTCTGGCCAGCCAAGCGGGTTTGCTCCTTCTCTTCCTTCCTTTCAGTTGGGTTTCTCCAGCCCACACAGTTTAAATACAAATTCAACTGGTTGCCAACATTTAAAAATTGTTGGTTTCATGGTTTCCCATGAAAACTGGGATTTTCCTGAAAACTCACAAAATGTGCCAAAGCTGGGCCTGAGACCAGAAACCGTTAATGCCGGGTGCCAAAGCCTTCACCTCCTTGCAGGGGCCACCCGTCCTCCCCTGTGGCTGAGACACGGGGGCCAAGCAAGGCCTGTGCCATCGACCACTCACCACTGGAATGTTCCAAACCCACTTCTCTCTCCCCAACAGCCACAGGGCACGGCATCAAGACATGAGCACGCCCAGCATGAAAGTAGGAGGTGGGCCTGTGGGCCTGTGCCCGAGACAACCAGAGCCACTCTCATGTCAAGACCTGCCTGGCCCCTGGAGGCCGTGAGGTCGGACCCTGGCACTGGGCACTACCCGCCCAGGCCGCCCCGGCGGGCGCCATTCTGACCGCTTACCCAGGGCCCCTGGGGACCAGAGAATGGTGACTGCCACTTGGTCGTGGCAGGCGTACTGGCTGACGGTGATGTTCTGGGCGTCGGCAATCACGTGCTTCCCCACCGGACTCAAGTACGTGGTACAGTCTAGAGAGAGTTGGGAGAATAAGAACAGTCACGTTGGAAAGTATTTTTTACTTCCAAGTTTATCTTCTCAAATCACACGGCGCATGTCTGCAGGTGGCCAGATCCATTCAGTGTGCCTCGGAAGCCCAAATGCGAGATCAAAGGTTGACTGTTTGGAAAAGTATAAGATGCTGCAGTGAGATTTATTTATAGC
Organism: Antrozous pallidus; assembly: GCA_027563665.1. NCBI lineage: Eukaryota > Metazoa > Chordata > Mammalia > Chiroptera > Vespertilionidae > Antrozous > Antrozous pallidus. The sequence goes on along the minus strand of CM050524.1, from coordinate 16,539,883 downwards.
ACCAGCCCACCCCCACTCCACCCCTTGAATTAACTCCCAGGACAATGGTTAGAAGTATCCTTTATGGGCTAGAGTTTGTGTGTCTATGGGGCATCAACTTCTTTATTATTATGAAATTTTACCCAAATCAATAATTATTGACATTCATTCAATCAGTTTTCAGCACTAGAGAGTCACTGGAAACAAAACAATGGTTGCATAATCTGGGTTTGCCTGTTTTCAGAAGAAACCTCGAGTGCGAGGCATCTGGGGGAAAGGAAATAAAATGAGGATATGACTCCATGGGAGAGTGAAGACTTAACCAACTAGAAGCTTCATTTTGACTGACTTAGTGATAGGCAAAGAGCCTCCCCATGTCAGCTAGCATCGGCAAGGGTAAAACGTGTGTTCCCACACACCAGGTGCCAGCAAAGGCACCCACAGCACCCACCAGGTCCAGAGTCCACCCGGCTGGAAAGCAAAAAACCCGACCCTTTGATTTGTCTGAGGCCAGCGTTCACTGCCACCTGTCAATGCAGCCACAACCACAGGAGCAGCTGTGCAACCTGCTTTTGCTAAGTACGCCTTCGGAGTCTGCAAGATCCCCAAAGCTGCCAGCAGCTTCCAGCCAGGCAGCGGGCTGGGATCTCTGACAATGGCCACAGGCCCTCCCGGCCACTCATTCAGGAAAGCCACCATCCACCCCTGGGTCACCACGCCATATCCTTATGCTGCTTTATCTCCGTTTCTTTCTCGATAATTAAACTTGAAAACCATCTTTAGGATCTGCTGCAACAGGTCTTCAATCCCATCAACCCCTACCCTACCCCTCCGAAGTCAGGCTGTTTCCCCTTGCGCGAAGCTTCCTCGGGTGTTTTCTAAGAAGCTTGCGGAGCCTGCTGCGGTCCTCTTCTCGACACCCCAAAAACCGGACCGCACAATTGCCATATTCGGGACAAAAAATGTTTACTGGATATGTAAAGATTAAAGAGATAATATTAGAAAAACATGAATGTCACCCAGAACCTCCCACTACAGAAGCAATGGGCAGCCTCCTAAGCTCTGAACGTGCAAGTCATCCTCCTGCTTTTAAAATGTTCTTATTAAAATACAACATGCTCTCTAAAACACAGAGCTCCGTTTTACAGCTCCACTCTCCACACTGCTTTGCGTCCTGCTTTCTTGCTGACCACATCAGGTGTGTTCTCCCATCTGCTTCAAAAACAGCCCTCCTACACTGCAAAATTACTTCTTCTGAAAAGATGCTAATAACTGATAAAACTGAATCCTACTTCTGATGGAAATTCACTCTCAAAGCATTCAACACGTGTTCTCGGGGTGCAGGAGAGAATTTTAAAATGGGGGGGTAACATCTGGTGCAGTAAGCTCTTTACACAAGTGAGGAAGCAGCATCTAGAGAGGTCCGCGGGGTGGCACAAACTCACCGATGACCAGCCCAGGGTCAGGACAGAAAGCAGCCTTGGATGCTCATGCCAGACTCTTGCCATTCCATCCTCAACACAGAGCTTATTACTCCAATGAGTTCTGAATCAGAAGTATTCAGCCTGCAGAAGTCCTGGCTGAGCCCCCTTCCCGGTGTAAAAAAAAAAAGGCAAGACCCCCTCACACCTGCAGAGCTCAAACATTTTCACGCATTGAGGTCGATAATGACAGAAAAACCTTTGACTTCAGCAGCTTTAGGAAAAGACACGTGAATGAGAAAAGTGTGGTTGTTTCCTTTGTTCAACCCTAATGCCAAAATTAGCCCTCTCCTGCTTTCAGTACACACAATTATGCAAATAAAAAGTCTAAGAATTAAGAAAACTGTATTACAACCTACTTAAGCATCCCCCCCCCACCCCCCCGCAGAGCCTGAAGACGAAATCAGAAATGCAACATGAAAAGAGGCTAGGAGACCTGTGAGATTTGGTTATGATTTAATGGTAAGGCCTTTTCTTTCTTTATAACATCAAATGGCAAAAGAATAGAAAAGTAAGATTTTGTAGTTTAATACTTTTGGTGACAACTTGGTAATTGGCTTTTAGCTATTTCAAGCAGAACTAACAACCAGTCAACTAAGCAATAACAGGAACTTTCTTATGGACGAAAGAAATATACTTCTCAATAGAAAACAATAAATGTCCTTTACACAGCCTGGATCCAATTATTAGCAACTCTAATGTTTTGGATTTCGGTTACAAAAAAAGTATGCCCAAATGACATTTTGCCAAAATGCAACTGAACTTTAGATGTCTCAGGAGTCAATCCCAGTTGTGAATTAAATTCTAATTAAATGCTACAAAATCAGAAAGAAAATAAGAGACACCCACCGGTACAGGGGCCAAACATCTAGTCCCATGAAGAAAACAATAAGATACTTTCAAGTTCCACAGGTACAGATCCTCTTTCACAAATCCCCCTATTAAATCGGAGATGCAAATACTTGTTTGCAGCTGACCGGAAAATTCTGAATTGTTAAATGTAATACAAGATCTGCCAGGACCAAGAACATAGACTAGAAATTAACTTTCTAACTCAAAGTAAGATCCCTTACACATGTCTTTACTCAGCTGAATTAGGTATCACGGGCTTGCAAATCCTTCATCAGAATCACAACACGAACCGAGAACACGCGCACACCGCTAACACGAAATGACTGTTTCTCCGGGAAGTCCCTGGGTAACGTAAAGGCCCAGGTCGGCAACTGCAGGCGTGCATTCGACATACATACATGTATCTCAGGATCGTCAGACTGTGTACACCGCCGGGGGAGCCCTGCTCTAGTGGTGACCACTCCAGAGGCCCCGTGTGACCTTCACTCCATGCTTACTACATGGACTCGCATGACCCTCCCCCCAGAGACGAATCCAAGGACAGGGGTCCCTGAACACTAGTCAAGCTCCTTCTTGTCATTTTTACTTGTAAATTATGGCATGAGGCTAGCATGCTCACGAGTGTATGTAATTTACCTTCGTGGGCATGAAAGCCCAAGAAGAGACTGTATAAGCTCAGTCAGAAAAAGCGCCCCACCTCGCCCGCAGGAAACACTGCAGCCAGAGGAAGCCACATAGCCATGAGAGAAGGGGCCAAAAAGGTGCCTGTGTCCCAACTCCAGTTGAAATAACTTCGAATATTAACAGATGTCAATCACCGAGTGCAGGCCAGCTACCAGTGAGCGGTGGCTGTGTTTAAGCCTCAAATGCTGCTGAGGACCACCTTAGATTGGGTTGCTTACTTTTGTACTTTACATGCATTAAACTTCTACACTCACATGGGCCACCCCCCCCCCCACACACAAAAAAAATTACATTGAGGAAGAAGTTTTTTTAAACAATTAATCTGTGTTTGATAAGGAGAAAACTGAGGCTTCGGGAAGCCCAATGGCGGATCTGAGCATGGGGAACCAGGGTCGGAACCCAGGCTAAGCCAGGGCCGGCAGCCACCGAAGGCTGCGCGCCAATCTGGAACAGACTCGGGTGGCCCGCTCTGTGTCTCTGGAAAGTTTTAAATGCCAGTATTAAAAAATGTTCATAAAAACATGCAAATCTCCCACTCTTCTTGGAAATCACTTCGGGCTCTCCTCGGGGGAATTCCTCAAGGCCACAGCAGCTGGGGCGGGGAGTCTGGGCTCCTCTAGGGGACAGGGCCGTCTGTGCCACAGCCCCCACCCCCAGCATCCTGCGCCGGGCAGCCTTGCTCCCATGTCCCCTGCGGGACCCTGCAGACAGCTGCATCTGTTCTTAAGGACACAGCCACATCCTCGGGCAATCGGGGGGGGGGGGGGGGGGGGGCGGTGGGCTCCATACACAGCTTCTCCAAACACGACGGAGACAGCCTGAGCTGTCCCAAATTCCTGCCTGGCTTAGTTGAGACTGAGCTGCTTTAGCTCTGCTGACAAACCTGAGGGGGTTCAGAAAATGCCTTCACCCCAGGCCCTGCAGGGTCCTTGATTAAGAGTGACCATGTAAGCCTCTGATCACTCAAAGGGCTCCATTCTTCCGAGGGCAAGCCAGGTACTTACTGTCATATCTGAAGGTGATGTTGTGCAGCCCACTGTTTCTGCTGGCCGGCCCCACTCCCTGCGGGGAAAGAAGAAAACATGATGAGGAGGGAAGCCAATTTGCCTTTCCGGCAGATCCCCACGGACTCACACATGACCGCAGAGACCCAGGCTCGTGTCCGTCCTCACTCTTTCCCACCCCCGGGCCCCTCTGGCCGCCCAGGAGACTCCAAACCGTGAGCCCTGGGGACCATGAGCACTCACTTCCCCTAAGATAATAGGAGCAGGCTGTTCTCCGTTTGGGGCTTAAATAATAACTCATTAACAGTAAAACTGGGACAGACAAGCGTTGCCAGCTGGAGCTCTCCCAGTTGGTTATAAAGCACTGATTGGTTATAAAGTCACCTACCAGATACTCGTCCAAAAGCTCTATTAAGCCACGACAGATAGGCAATTCCTCAAGTCTAAGGAAACAGGTTTCTCATTCCAAGACCAGGAATGAGTGTGGGAACAAGCTGTTACTTTTAATGAGAAAATTCTTCTCTGTATCCATACCTTTGCTTGGAATATATAGGGTGGGTTATAAAAGAAAAAAGCCTTTAAAAGGTCTAACTCTAACGCTTGGTGATGTGGCTGTTAGCCATCTGCATTCTTAGCAGCAGGGATAACAACCCCACCAGACTTCCCACTTTAATTACAGCATCCGCGGGGGGAGTCCCGGAATCCTCCCGTCGGCCGCCTCTTCCTGACCCACCACGTATCCACCATGGGAAAGAGGGGCCACAGCTCTGCTGACGCTGGCCTCGCCGTTTCCGTAATGACCTGCAAATGTGCCACTCGGCACTAACCACAGAATTCTCCCAAACATGTGAATGCGGAGATGCTAAGTGATGGGAAAGCATTTAACCACACAGCTGAAGTTTCCACTCCATCAGAGGGCTGTGGGGGAAACCATATGCTGGCAGCCCGGGATTTAATGGGCAATTGTTACACCGAGACACAAAGTGCAGAACTCTTCTGGGGGAGCCCAGGGTCTCCGACCACAGCCCCAGCACAGGCAGATGCTACAGGCAGGCTCACACTGCTTACCCCAAAGCCAGGCACGCCCGCTGAAACTATATCCCTGCGCTCAGATAAACAGGGACCCTGGGAAAGCACAGCTGTGCAGAATGGGACAGACAGACACTCACACACACACACACACACACACACACACACACACACCCCATTCTAATTTAAATGAGGAGTGTGCAGTCACAGAAAATCTAAATCAATGTGACGTACCAGCCCATCATCTCCTGGGGCTCCCCTTCTCCCTGTCGCCCGCCTTCTCCAGCTTTCCTTTCCCATCTTCCCTTCCCCCACCAACACAGGATTTCAGAATTTCTCACAAAGAACACTTTGCAAAACGTGGTTACCTTACTAAAAGCCTAAACTCTGCCATCGCTGCTTAGAGATGAGGCCAGTGTGTGCAACTAGAGGACACCCCACCCCCAGATGGCCAAGGCCAGAGCCACAGAACCAGGCAGATCAGGAGACAAAGCCATCCCACGGCCCTTCAGGAATGCCCGAGAACTCAACCCCGGCCTTCTCCTCCCTGTCCTCCCGGACATGCTTCACTCAGCATCTGTTAAGAGCTGGACATGATGCTGGGGCCGGGGATAAGCAAAGCAGCCACTGTCTCTGCCTCAGGAGCGAAGTAGCTCATTCTTCCAAAGAAGAGGTACGTGGATCACATGCAGGGCACACAGACAAATCTCCACACCCGGTCCTCCAAGAACTCGGTGTAGATGGCATGTAAGATACATGCAGCAGGGAAGAGCCATAAAGAAGCATGCAGTGTATGGAATGCCATGAGCAGCTTAGAAGAGGGAAGGATAACCAGAACCCATACCAGGAGCTTAGAAGAGGGAAAATGAAGAGAAAAAGGCAGCATCATGGAAAGGAAACAAAAATGCAATTTGGGGCTCACAGTAAATTGCTTAGTCCTTCATCATCCAGCTGATACCAAAGGCAAACCCCTTCACTCCAGTGGGCCCAGTCTCCTCAACTGGTTTTTACAAAGACAGTTTGCATGGCACGGCCGGTGTGGCTCAGTGGTTGAGCATTAATCCAGACACCAAGAAATCATGGTTCGATTCCCAGTCGGGGCACCTGCCTGGATTGTGGGCTCAATCCCCAGCAGGGGCGTGCAGGAGGGAGCTGATGGACGATATTTCTCTCTCATCGATGTTTCTATCTCTCTATCCTTCTCCCTTCCTCTCTTTAAAACCCAGTAAAAACATATTTTAAAAAAAAGGATAGTTTGTGTGACTTCCCTGGAAGGAGTGAAAGGAGGACCTTGTGCAGCCATGCAGAGAAAGCACTTTTCGAAAGGGGGACACATCTGTTCAACAGCCTGCTCCATGGTGCACAGGACTCTAGTGACCAATCGCCTTCCTTGCAGGACTCTGTCAGCTTTTCATTTTTTTCTTGTCCTCCCTGTACTTCTATTGCAACATGGTTTTAACAGGTCATTATTAAGGCACTGACAATGAGCAATGCATGGTGGGAAGGAGCCCAAGTGAGATGTGCTGTATCCTTCATTCAAGAACCTAAGTCCCTCCAAATAAGGTCTCTGTGACAATGTGTGGACTGGTCCACATGAACTGCTGTATGTGGCACCCACTGACTACCCACTGAGCTGTCCACCTTGACCATGATGGGCTGAGCACTTGGCCCTGAATTAGACATGGGTCCTAACCTCAAGGGACTCTGGCCACCAAGGTGCTCTCCTCATGTGCATGTGCAAATCTGACCTCCTCCCTCTGCTCCAAGCCCACCAACAGCTTCCTGTTCCTCCTAAGCCATCCCTGACGTGCTGCTCCTCTCTATCTTCTTCCAAACCCCTCTGGGCACAGCACGCTCTCACACTCTTCCTTATTCCCAGAATGCCCTTCCTACTCTCCAAATCCTGCTCCCCCGTGGGCTTTCCACCTCAGCTGAGCCGCTATCACACTGTGTTCCTGATAATCAGTCAGCCTGTACGCTCACATCAGTAATGTCATTGCTGATGTAGATATAAAATGTCATTCTAATTCCCCAGAAAATCAAGACACCCAGAGACACTGGGGCCATCCAAAGCCGGGTCGTGGGGCTTGGAGCAAGAACACCATCGCAGGCACCAGCCCTTGGGTGTGCTGTGAAGACCTTTCCCTCCCAGACGTCACAGAGGGCCTGGCTTCTCAGGGTATCTTTCAGACGCTGGTGCACCGGGCAGTCCTCAGCTCACACCCAAAACTCGCTGGCACTGCTCCAGAGCCTCCAGATGCCTGAGAGATGAGGTGCCCAGCCAGCCCAGAGAGGTCGACTGCTTTCTTCTCGCTTTGAGGGACACAGAATAACAGCACTCCTAAACATGCCCACATTGTAATCCAAAGAACTGTTACTAATGTTAAGGACCCTGAGGAGAATATTCCGGATTACCCAGGCGGGCTCAGGTAATCACGAGGGTGCGCATAAAAGGGAGACAGGAAGGTCAGAGGCAGAAGGAGATGTGGTCATGGAAGCGGGAGGCAGAGACAGGCAGGCAGACGCTGGCCTAAAGATGCTCTGGTACTGGCTGCAAAGGTGGAGGAGGAAGCGGCCAACAAGCAGAGGAAGGCGGGCGAACGCCAGGTGTGCTGCGAACAGCCTGCGGTGGATTCTCCCAGAGCCTCCGGGAGCCAGCCCTGCAGCACCTGGATGTCGGCCCACCATGCTCATTTTGGAATTCTGACTTCAAATACTTTCAGAGGATGCGTGTGTGCTGTGTAAGCCACCGAATCTGTGGTAATGTGTCACAGCGGCAAGTCAAAGCTCACACACATACAATTTCAGCTGCAATGTGAATGAGATGGATTTCGATGTCACACATGCCATGAGCTGTCATTCGCCCCCTCCCACACACACCCACAAGCAAACCCGTCACTTGTCCCTGCACTCTCTCCCACCCTGGCTGTAGGCAGACACGGAGCACCGTCTGTCAGAGCTGCTGTCCGAGACACTGCCATCCCAGACACCGGCTTCGGGGCCAGGGGCTTGTCTGTGGTAGGAGAGTGGCTAACAGAACGGGCTGTGGGAGTTGCACAAATACGTGTTCCAATCGGTGCGATTCTGCAGCTGTGTGACCTTGGGGAAGCTGCTAACCCTTCCTGGGCCTCCTTTCCCTGAGCTATGAAGTGTTTGACTGAAACGGCCTGGAAAGGGGTGGTATGGGGGCTGTGAGTGATGACACACAGCCAGTGCTCTGCACAGCATCGGACACATCTTGAAATGGTTAGGTCTCCATTCCGGCGAAGATTCCTGTCCTAATAAACATCGTGAAAGTATCCCTACCAGGGGATACATGAGGCAGCCGGGGGAATGGATGCTCACAGGAAGTAGCGTCAGGTATGATCTGTCTCCAGCCTCCAGACCTTGGTAGTATTGTGGGAAAAGAGGCAGACGAACAGGTGGCAGAAAGCACAGACCACCAGGCCAACCAGTGGGTCCTGCTAATGGTCTTGGCGGGACCTGGGCGACCCAGGGACTCCGTCGCTGAGACAGGTGTCAGACTGGACCAGATCGGGAGAGACTAAAGGCAAAAGGCAAAGTGACCAGAACAGCTCTCTGTGCCGCCCAGTGCCTGCCCAACATAGTCAGCCCTGGCACACAGTCAGCCCAAGATAAATGTTAGTTTTCTGTCTGAATTAATGAATGCTTGATCGAGCCAGAAAATGCACTCAGAGAACCCAGGAGTAGCAGGCTTGGTACAACAGGGTGATTTATGGGCTTAGAACCAAGGCCCACACTAAAAGCATAGATAAGGCAACTTTTAAAGCTGGTCAACAGCTTTGGAAGTTATTCTTCAGGAAACCGTTCCAAGCTTTTAGCTACTACACCCGTTTTGATATTTAATAAGCTGACAATTACTAATACTTGTTTGTTGCCTGTTACTGGAAAACTATAAATGCCAACGCTGTGGCCGCGGGGTGTCACAGCCTCAGCTCATTAACCACCCCCATCTGCCGCTCACGGCAGTTTTTAATTTGCTCCAGTGGGAGCGAAAGAAGCAAGCCCCAGGTGCCTGGAGCTCTGCTGTGAACACTACGGGAACGGGAACATAATGGAGAAAACATCTTTTACTCAGGAAGGAGAGGGGGGAAGGATAAGTGCTCTAAAGGAATAAAATTCAAAAGGCAAAAACCTACACCATGCTCCACCCATATGGCTGAAGCAAAGGCCTGGACACAGGCAGCCAGGGGCGGGGGCGGGGAGCAGCCAGCAGCACGGCCAGGGGCCACCAGGCCGCAGTTTCCTGAGGGGCCCTGCGGATTCGGGGCCACTAAGACCCCAGCTTCCCAGAGCTAGTTACCCACCCAGCTCCCCAACAGCTGAACAGCCGTTTTAGAAAGGACGGTACTAAGTGTAGCGCCCACCTCTTCCCATGGAAGGCAGGCCAGATGAGGCTTACACAAGCCTGCTTTCCAGACAAACTTCCAGAAAGCTGGCAATGCTTTAGGGAACTGGCTTCGGGGGAAACGTATGTAAAGACACAAGAAGGAGCTGAAGAGGATGGGTTTTTTGTAGGAATACTACGTAACTAATTAAAACTAAGGCCGACTCTCTATTTTCCGTGACAGTTTCTCCATCTTGGGTTTCCAGCGTGTCAACCAGACTAAAAAGACAGGCAGCTCTGTGAGGCTTAGAAAGAACACGGGACGGGCGCCTTCTGCCTATGACCGGTGGACCTGGTGAGGGCAAGAAGCAGACCACGGGGTCAATTTATTCCATGCAGGTTCAGATGGTTTCATAAACGAAGACAGATTCCACTTACTTCGGTTCAAACCTTTAACTTAAAAAAAAAAAAAAAAGTCGGCAAAGGCAGAGAAGCCCCAGGTGATGTAAGCCGAGGAGAATGCTGGCAAACCCAAAACACAAGGAAAATAAATCACAGAGCCAGCTTGCGCCTGGATCTATTCAAGATATTCGCTCCACATTCCGGGGAGCTGTTCTCTCTCACTCCCCATCTAGATGCAACCAGCTTGAGACAGGAGGGTGCCAGCCAGCTGTCTGCTTTGGGGAGGGGAGTCTTGGATGTCTGGTGGGGGACACACAAGCTCTGGGGGAGTGCCGGTGGGTTCCCACCAGCAATTACCACGCCGGCCCCAAAAGACCCAGAGATCTTAAGCTAATTAGAGATTTGCTCAAGGAGGTAGGAAATCGCTGCTCCGCAGCATCGCCTGTGCACCAGACCAAAGCCGTAATCATGATTCATCCCTGACATGTTGCTAATCAGCACACACATGTTCCTAATTTCACGCTCCCCAAAGGAAAGCTGAAGGGACAATTGTTTCTGAGCTCTAACATGGAGCCAAGCGATGCCAAGTTACCATGTGTCCTGCTTATCAAACTGAGAGCCCCCCGTCTTCAGCTAAGCTTCTTTCCCTAGCCCACCCTCCTCACCCTACCCCCCTCCTCAACCTCCCCCCCTCCTCACCCTACCCCCCTCACCCTACCCCCCTCCTCACCCTACCCCCCTCCTCACCCTACCCCCCTCCTCACCCTACCCCCCTCCTCACCCTACCCCCCCCTCCTCACCCTACCCCCCTCCTCACCCTACCCCCCTCCTCACCCTACCCCCCCTCCTCACCCTACCCCCCTCCTCACCCTACCCCCCCTCACCCTACCCCCCTCCTCACCCTACCCCCCTCACCCTACCCCCCTCCTCACCCTACCCCCCTCCTCACCCTACCCCCCTCACCCTACCCCCCCCTCCTCACCCTACCCCCCTCACCCTACCCCCCCTCACCCTACCCCCCCTCCTCACCCTACCCCCCCTCCTCACCCTACCCCCCTCCTCACCCTACCCCCCTCCTCACCCTACCCCCCCTCACCCTACCCCCCCTACCCCCTCCTCACCCTCCCCCCTCCCCCTCCTCACCCTCCCCCCTCCTCACCCTACCCCCCTCCTCACCCTAACCCCCCTCCTCACCCTACCCCCCTCCTCACCCTACCCCCCTCCTCACTCTCCCCCCCTCACCCTCCCCCCTCCTCACCCTACCCCCCTCCTCACCCTACCCCCCTCCTCACCCTACCCCCCTCACCCTACCCCCTCCTCACCCTAACCCCCCTCCTCACCCTAACCCCCCTCACCCTATCCCCCTCCTCACCCTACCCCCCTCCTCACCCTATCCCCCTCACCCTACCCCCCTCCTCACCCTACCCCCCTCACCCTACCCCCTCCTCACCCTAACCCCCCTCCTCACCCTACCCCTCTCACCCTACCCCCCTCCTCACCCTAACCCCCCCTCCTCACCCTACCCCCTCCCACACACACACCCCGACAAGGAAGTCCATTCTAACGCTAAGAATGTGTTCAGGCTTTCATGTTTCTCACGGAGCAACTTTGCTCTCTTTTATTTTTCAGTTGAGATCTGACATATAACATTATATAAGTTTAAGGCATACCATATTTGATACATTTGTATATTATAATATGATAGCAACTTGTAAAGGGTGTTGGCCGAAATGGGATTTAATATATTTTAGAATGCCCTTCCCTGCTCCAGGCTTTATGATTTTTGTATTGCTTTGCCATGGAAACATGCACATGAAGTTAAAGGGCGTGCACACATGCGTGTGCACGCGCACACACACACACACACACACACACACACACACTGACTTTTCCCCTGTGTTTAAAAACAAAACAAAGATCTGCAGCCTCCTTGGTTTTCACAGAGCAAAAGCCCAGTGCTTTGTCCAATTAGTCTGTTAAGGATCTGGGCTGTGCGTCCTCCTGTGGCTGATCCTCACAAATAGACAGGATTGTTCCACTCTCCCAATTCTCAAAACGCTAAAAGCCGCCCATAAAACATGCCTCCGGACCGACAGCCAGCCCTTTCCCCTCCGCTGCTCACACCGCTGCCTCCCACGCAAATGAGAACCGCATGTCAGAGGGCCGCCATCTGAAAGGTAACAGTCAGCCGTCTGCAGCTTCAAAAGCTCACAGACAACTCGCGGACGGATTAGCCGGCTGTCTGTAAATACAGGGTGGGGAGAGAACCACCAGCCATCCAAACACCCACCCTCCCAGAAAACAGCTCCCTGCTCCTCTCGCTCAGCCGGTGGAGGTAGTTACAAAGACTTCGCTCCAGAGGGCAAAACAGTGATTAACAATGGCGGGAAACGAAGAGCTGTAAGCAGGCTTGTTATGCCTAAGCTCAGAGGAAATGTCCGGATCAAAACAAAATTACTAATAAAGGACCTCAGGACCACACAGAGTGTGCACTGAATTGTGCCGACTTCAAATACCGCTTCCGAGGCCCCGGGACCGAGTCTCCAAATACTGTATCACATCTGGAATTCTGCTTTTACAGCACAAATGCCTGCAGACATGGGGGATTGTGATGTTGCCATGGGGACCCAGCCTCCTCCAGTCAGGCAGGTCCCCAGTGTGCCCCACACATGTGCTTCCTTCAAGGTGGATTTCACGTATTTTGAAATTATGGAAGTCCGCCCTTTTAGGTTTTAGTGCTAATCGGAACATCACAGGCTATGCTAGAAAGCAAGGCGACTCCTTCTGTCAGCCTATTATTTCTGTCCACATGGTGGTCTTGTACAGAAAGGCCTCCTTAAAATAACAGTGGGAAGCAGCAAGTCAACATTAGGCCTCTTTTCAAAAGTTATTTGTGCCCCCCCCCCCCCACTTCCTCTAGGAGGGAGACAGGCTTCAAGGATCCTTTTTAAACTCTCTCGTTCCCTGGCTGCAGAAAAACAAGTGAATCCACCTGTGCACAAAGCGTCCCCCACTGCCCGCCTGCAGGAGGGACCCCCGGGTCGGTAAATGAGCCCCCATGTCATCCCAAAAGGGGTGCAGCCAAGGCATGGGGTGTGCACTTTTAATTGTTGCTGACCCTGTTGTTGTGAAGGGGAAAGGATTCCTAGAACCCATAGTTGAACCCTGTGAAATATTCCTTATCCAATTTCCCCAGAAACGTGCCTTACAGAATTTGGGGGCATTCCCAGAGCGCCCCAAAGGCATCGGGGGCTTCACAGGCCCCAGGCCCAAAGCCACGTTTGGACACGAAGCATTCAGAGACCCCACTTAGTAATGAGGGGGTGCATCTGGGCTCTCCTAGGCTGCAACCCCTCCAACAGACTCTTCCAAGCATGAATTCAGATACACACATCTGCAACCTAACTCCCATTTGGTGCTGGCAGGTGCCCCCATCAGCCAACATCCTGCCAGAGCCCTACCTCCCTGAGACCCCGGCTCGAGCAAAATAGTGACGAAGACCCTCATCACGTTCCCCCAGAGCATTCTCCCACGGGTTCTGACTCAACTGTTCCAAGCCCAAGCCACAGCGACCCTTCTACTATGTACCTGCCTATCTGCAAGGCGTGGCCTTCCCAGGAGAGAAACAGCCTAGGCAGAGATTAAGTGACAGTCACCGAGCCCCTTCGGTGCTGGAAAAGGCTCAGGCCTCGGGTTGTCAGCCCTGCCCTGGCTCAGTGTGGCCTGCTTTAACCATTTCTATCTAGTCTCTTAGAGACCACATCCCAACATGTCCCTCTAAGATGCAGCCGGATTTGCGCATGTATATCTATGCACACACACACAGCCACACAGAAGAAAGAAAGAAAAAGAAAAAGCACCAGGAAGGCTGAGCTCCAGCTCCAGGTGTTAACACTTAGCGCATCCTGCCCAGCCCCCTCCGGCTTCAGGCTGGCCTCCTGGGAGCCGGACACAGCAATTAGGCCCTTCCCCGGGCCGGGTGCCTTTGTCCCTTCACTAACATCATTAGTGTCTGACTTCCTGTGCACAACGGGGCCCCCCGGGGGACAATCGCCGGCTGACCGGGGCAAGGCATTAGACTTCCTTTGTCAAAGACCCTCAAATGTTAACAAGCATGTGAACACGCCACTCCACCCCCACTCCCACCTCAGCCTCTCCTCCAGCCCACCAAACACTCGGGGGCCATTCTCAACACTCTTGCTTTTCCCAGACTCGTGGGAATCCGAATTACTTGAAAAAACTATCAAGTGTCCGAGGCAACTTCTCAGTTATTCCCCTGCCAGCGTAAGCCATCCCCAGGTACGGAGTGCCCGCTGGCTCCCAAGGCCATGTCCCCTGTCCAGCATCAGGAGGGCGAAAACAAACACGGTGAAGGTGCACGGACAACAGGAGTCCCAGGCTGTGCGACACCCAGCACCCACGGCACAGTGTCCCCTGCCCATGTGTGCATGGGCTGACGTGCAAGCAAGATGTAAGGGTGTGCTGAAGGCCTGGTGATATCCGGAGACTTCTGAACACTGGTCAAATCTGAGAGAGCGGAGCTGCAGCACACGGCACGCCCGCACCGCTCCTCTGTCAGCAGGACCATCGCCACCAGGGTCCTCTCACTGACCCTGCATCCCTCCCGACAGCGCGTCTCAGCTGGCTGCTTATCTGGGGACACGGGTTCTTTTGAGAATTTGGTGAGAGCTGGGCACGGGAGGCCTCGGGACCCGTGAAATCCATCCTCCACCCGGGCCCCTCACCCAGGCCCGCCTTGTCAATAGCGGGGTAGCTTGGCAGCAGGTCAGCGGAGAGACATGGAGAGCGCTGTAGCGACCCCAGGGAAACCCTGGCAATGACAACCAAAATTCAAATGGTGGAGGAGGGTGGTTGGGAGCAAAATCTGTTTTAAATAAAAACTCTAGATTAATGACTCAACCGTAATCCTTTATAGGTCGTATTTGTTACAACTCGGTAATGAACATTTTGTTCAAGACGTTGGGGCTCGCGAGGGTTACAAAGCAGCTATATAAAAGGCAACTACTTCTGCTGTTAAGCACATGAATCCATTAAGAGAGACCGGGCTATCACTTTTCAGACACAGGTGACAAATGTCATGCCTGCCGTCGGTTTCACTGAATCGAGTTAAAAAATAAACCTCGCCGCTGATTCTTACTCCTTTGTTCCCGGCCTAGAATGGGAAGGCACATGGAGTCCCCAGAAGATGAGAGAACAGCTGCTCTTCCCGCTGTGCGCAATGCTCTCGCTGCAGGCCAGCGTCTGCGGTTCCCGCACGAGGCTGGGCTGGGTTGTGGACGCACTGTAAACGCGTCTGCCTGCCCCAGAGCCACTGCAGGATAACTGAAAACTCCCCTTTTTCCAAACGAAGAACTGGCTTCGGCTTTGACCTCTCCAGACATTCCAAAACCCAGTTCAAGCTTCACAAATGAAACGTTGGTAGACAGAGAAAGGACATCACAGCTTGTCACGATGCCAAGTCCCCCACACGTTTATTTGGATGAACCTCACAAGTTTCAAAGGGTAAATCATCTCACTGTTGGTTCCGATTTTTACCGTTTGCCAAACCAGCTTTAAAACAGCAGACCATCGGAAGGATCTATCCCGGCACTAATGATCCCTACACCTCAGGTCTCCCACTCCTCGGACGGAAGCCAGCAGTCTGCCTTTAGACCACAAGCAATAAATCTATGAGACCCTATTTTTCCTAATTTCCCAATGATACCACATGGAATTCCCATTAAAGCACACACATGCAAACACACACACACACACAATGACATACCAATTAAATCACTGTGTGGTTCAGGCCAGGAAATAATTGTTTGCCAAGAAGTATTCAGCTTTGTTTTCATTTCCTTGAACAGCTACAATGTCATTCTGAGGAGGGAAAATAGTGACATAAAAATGAGGTGTCGCTGCCCGGGTCCATTTCAGATTTAGATAAGTGTCCCGGGAGGGGAGGAGGCGGGCGGAGTTCCTGGGAAGGGGGGTCTTCCCGAGGCCTCCCGGCAGGATTGGCAGGGAGAGGGAGACGAGAAGGTACTGAGAGGACCTCGGGGAGTGTGACCCGGTGGGGATGGTGCTGCCGAGGCAGACAAGGCGAATGGAACAGCAGCAGGAGCCCACCTCCTCCCTAACTAAACGGCCTCAGTGGGTTCCTGCTCTTCTTCAACGGACCTGAGAGAGTCAATGCCACTCACAACCTTCTAGACCAGGCAACAGGCAGAAATCAATGCACCTGGCCCCTTCCTTAGGCTTCCCATGGAGACATGTTTACAAAAACCAAAAGCAATATGGCAGAAATAAAGTAGAAGCCTGTAACTTTTTTTAAAATATATTTTTGTTGACTTCAGAGAGGAAGGGAGAGGGAGAGATAGAAACATCAATGATGAGAGAGAATCAGTGACCGGCTGCCTCCTGCACGCCCCTCACTAGGATCAAGCCTGCAACCCAGGCGTGTGCCCTTGGCTGGAATCAAACCTGGGACCCTTCAGTCCGCAGGCCGACGCTCTGTCCAAGGAGCCAAACCAGCTAGGGTGATGCCTGTAACTTTTTAAAAAATGTTTTTATTGATCCTAGAGAGAGAGGAAGGGAGAGGAAAGAACAGGAAGAGAGGGAGGGAGGGAGAGAGGGAGGGAGGGAGGGAGATATGGATATAAGAGAGAAGCATCAATTATTTGCAAATAAACCCACAACCTGACCAAAAATCAAACCTTTCCGTGCACGAGACGACACTGAACCAACTGAGCCCAGGGCAGCCTGTAACCTTCTGTCATGAAGTCAGTATGAAACAGAAACTTACCAGAAAAGACCAAAAGCATTGATTAAGGATTTTTAAAAATAAGAGTGTCCAAAAAAATGACTTCAAACTAAGACTTAGGAGCTGGGTGGACGTGGGCCAAGTGGTCAGACCAGCAGGTCTGTGCATTCACAGGTTCCTGAGGAGAGACGCCCAGATGGCATGGCCGACCTGGGCATGGTGGCCGGGGCTGGGAGGGGGCTGGGTGGGTGCTGGGAGGGGGCTGGGAGGGGGCTGGGAAGGGGCATGGTGGCCGGGGCTGGGAGGGGGCTGGGAGGGGGCTGGGAAGGGCACCGCGTCTGCTCAGCCTCTTGCCCAACTGCCCACAATGGTGTGAACCGTGGTTCTCAAACAAAGACTCCGAAGAGCCGGTTTTCAAGTTTCTAGGAAAATGATAGGCTTCTCTTTTGAAGAGGGCTTTTTACTTTTATAAATATAACAAATTTAAGACAAAGAAAAGACAAGAGGTGACTGTGGAATTAGTGGCCTTGGGTGGAGTAAAGACAATTCATTCCCATTCCATGAATGCTCAGGTGGGGGAGGAGATGGTGGCAGGTGAGGGTCCACCAGCTGCCGCATCCCTGGTTAAGTGTGTGGTGATGTCATCATCTAAGGACAAGAGGGAAAGAGGGAGAATTGCCCATTTGAAGAGAGAGGAACAAATGTGACATCTTCAGGTCAAAAAGCAAATTTCTTGGGAAATTTATCCATCGTTTATTCATGAAAAACTGCAGCTAATGCCCCAGAATGTATCCAGAGAGTCTCAAAGAAATCCGCTTTCCACGTATTTTGAAAGATGGAGAGTTAAGCCACTCCCAGGAGTTGGCAATTTATTTTGGAAAACAAAGCTAAGAGACATAAGATTAGAGGCCATAACATGATACCTTATAGAATGAATGTACTAAGTTATGCAGTTGAGTTCTGGGTGAAGCAGGATTTCAGAGAAGGGAGAGAAGGGGCTTGTCCTCACCAAAGAGGCAGGTCTCTGGCTGGACCCCGGGGCATGTCCAGCGTCCAGGTAGGGAGGGGAGACCATCTGAGACGCAAACTCACAGAGCACCTGGGACAACTACACCACCCACCACCCACATGGTAAACACTCAATGCACGCTGCCGCTCCTCGGGACAATGTGGAGCCTCCTCGTCAGCCACAGCGGACACGTCTGGCAACCCCATCCCTTGGGTGTTAGACACCCGACCCGACCCGGAAGCGTGGGTGTTAAGAGGGGTGGGATGGACAGTGGCCTCTGTTTCGCATGTGGTGCATCTTGGAGGCAGACAAGACCTGAACCCAGTGGTCCCACACGTGGGCACGAGCCTGACCTGGCAGGCAGGAGCTCTGGGGAAGGGTCTCTGACCCAGGCCAAGGCAGCAATGGATCGGGCTGAGAAAGAAGAAAAGAAAGAGGCAATAAGACAGCAGCTGCAAAGGATGCGCTAAAAGGGCCAGAGAGCCGAATCAAAGGGGTGAGTGGGTGGCAGGGGTTCCTGCTCCTCCTCAATGGAGCTGAGGCGGACTGGAGGTGCCACTGATAAAACAGAACACACCGGCACCGGGGTCTCACTGCACACCGCCTCGTTTTCAAGACAGGCCTGATTCCCTGACCCGAATACTGAGGGGAAGCATTTAGGGGTGTCCTGATCACCCTCCACCTACAATTTCTACCCATCTTCCCTTCATGACAACAAAATGTCAACAAATTCGGTATTAGTGCCATGGGGGCCCACGATGGGCATGTCCATCTCTAATCTCCCCGGTCACTCCTGCACACCTGGGCTTTCCTGTCTACGCCTGGGGTGCAGAGCCCTCGGGTACAGCTCCCAAATTCTGAAGAGAGAAAGAAGACTCGGAAACAAGGGCCCTTTCTTAGCTTTTACCAACTTTTCATCAAAATCCCTGAAGATGAGAACCACTAAATGTAAGCGTTAAATCTGGCATGGGCACAAAAGGACAGATACTGTAGGATTCCTCTTACATGAGGTAGATAGCATCATCAAGTTCACGGTGACAGACAATGGAGTAAAGGGGTTTGGAAGGGTTAGGGGCGGGGAGAACGGGAGTTAGGGTTGAGTACAGAGATTCAGTTTAGGAGATGGATGGTGGTGACGGGTGCACAACAATGTGAGTGTCCTTATGCCACTGAACTAAACGCTTGAAAGGAGTTAAAATGGTAAATTTTATCTGTATTTTACATAAAATTTAAGAAACCAAGGTTTTGAGCAGAAAAACAACAATAAATCAGTGACTGTAGCCACGTTTGCAGAAGAATCAGGAATGTGGACAATGGAGCTCAAGGGGCCAGAGGCGCACCGCAGGTGTCCAGATGTGAGGTGAGCAGGGTGGCAAAGGAGGGGGTGACAGAAGGGCTTGTGGGAGAGGCATTTTTAAGGGAAAATGGCAGGACCTCCTGACCAATGTGATACAGAAGTGAGGATGAATATTCAGAAGTAACTTGAGGGCTCCTCTTTTGGCATCCTAAAAGATTGGTGATTTTACAATAAAGAGAACACTGGGGGTGGAGAATCTTTTATTCTTTAAGGGGGTGTGGAACAAATTGAAGATGAGGTGACTACAGGGTATCTTCTGACGTTATGTTTTTTGAAACGTGGATTAGAAGGCAGGAAGGCATGCACAACGTCATGCTGCAGGACCTTTAAGGACAGAAGGGCTCGTTAATAGTAAAATCAACACAGGACCAGGAACTGGGCTTTGTGAGACTTACCCACAGTTAGGGCACATGAGCAGGGGAAGAACACGGAAAGAGCGAGACTGGCACAACAGCAGGGGAAGCAGAAAAGGCCATTAATTAGACAAAGGAGGATGAAATAAAGTTAAAATAAAGAACATTAAATTGGTTTCATGTAAAAGAATGTCAAGGAGGATGTTTTCAACATGAAAACCACCTTTCTGATTACATGGATCCCTGAGGAAACACCCTGATGGATCATGGAGAACATAGAACAACTCCTCCACATAAATTCCCCAGGCTTTGGCTGCGGTTCAGACTCATCCCTGGTTTCCCGTAAAAGTAGGAAGCATATTATTAAGAACCGTCCAAATGAAATCTCTTCATAGGTTTGAAACGTAGAAAACAAGCGACACCGGCCCTGGAGAAGGCCCTGGGAAGACTCGCAGTTCCCTGTCTCGGTTCAGTGTGCACGCACCGCACCAGCATTCGGAGGCAAGGCTACCCACCTGCTCAAGACCTTGCCAACTCCCGGGTTGGAGAGAAGAACACAGGACCCCAAATCACAGTGTTCCCCAATTTCTGCTCAGGGCTTTTTAGTTTGAGCCATTGTTAAATTAGCAAAACCTTTTTGCAGTTTTTGAAAGAATGCTATCTAAAGAAACACAGGGGCAAGCATGGTTGAACTAATCACTAGTTCAAAATCAGACATATATATATATATACACACTAGAGGCCTGGTGCACAAAATTCATGTGTGTGAGGGGGTGTCCCTCACCAATCTGGGACCCCTTGAGGGATGTCTGACTGCCTGGTAGGATCGGGCCTAAACAGGCAGTTGGACATCCCTTTTACAATCCAGAACTGCTGGCTCCCAACTGCTCACCTGCCTGCCTTCCTGATTGCCCCTAACCGCTTCTGCCTGCCAGCCTGATCATCCCCTAACCACTCCCCTGCCAGCCTGTTTTCCCTTAACTGTCCTCTGCTGCAGGCCTGGTCCCCCCCCCCCAACTGCCCACCTCTGCAGACCTGGTCCTCCCCAACTGCTCTCCCATGCATTCCTGGGTCCTCCCCTAACTGCCCTCCCCTGCAGGCTTGATCACCCCTAACTACCCTCCCTGGCAGGCCTGGTCCCTCCCAACTGCCCTCCCCTGCTGGCCATCTTGTGGCAGCCACCTTGTGTGTTTGAGTGATGGTCAATTTGCATATTACTCTTCTATTACATAGGTGTGCAAAAAATTCATGCACTGGGGGTGGGGAGGTCCCTCAACCCAGCCTGCACTCTCTCACAGTCCAGGACCCCTTGGGGGATGTCCGCCTGCCAGCTCAAGCCTGCTCCTTGGAGAACGGGCCTAAGCTGGCAGTCAGACATCCCTCTCACAGTCCCAGGACTCCTCACTCTTTACCACTCGCCTGCTTGCTGATCCGTAGTGCTGCCACAGAGACTGGAGAGGCTCCCACCATCACTGCTGCACTCACCAGCCATGAGCCCGGCTTCTGGCTGTCAGCTGCAGCCCGGCTTCTGGCTGACCGGCGTTCCTCCTGTGGAAGCGCACTGACCACTAGGGGACAGCTCCTGCACTGAGCGTCTTCCCCCTGGTGGTCAGTGTGTGTCAGAGCAATCAGTCGTTCTGCCGGTTAGTCCACCGGTCGGTCTATTTGCATATTAGCCTTTTATTATATAGGAGATAGATATATAGATATCCAAATACACCTAGCTAACTTGTCTAATAATAAGCATGTAGAATAACCAACCATTTCTCAGAACTCAAAGAAAAATAAAAGTTCAAAAAAATAAGCTACATTATTAGTAGGACTCAAAATTATCAAGTAAAATTTCAATTTAAACAAATCTCTTTTTTTTGCCCAAAGCTCACAAAAATTGTACATTTTTCCCCGAGGCACAAATACAAACATTAATTTTTGTGGATATTACTCAACACTTGTGGGCATTTGACAGATGCGCCCCCCACAGCACTGACAGGCTGGTGGATCCACTGTGGCTTTGAGCTAACAACCTTCTTCCCCAAGAAGCAGGGGGATAAACAAAGCTGAAATGCAGCCATCTCTGAAATGTGATTCATCTCTAAGAGGAGGCCTCCAGCAGTATTCCACCTCCTGAGTTTCTTTTCAGACACCCGGAGCAGCTCTCGAGAAAGGCATATTCCAGGAAGCAGCAACCACTACACTGTTAAACGTTAAAGGCTTATCGCTAGTGACCACTGACTGGGTAGTAGCAGAGCTATGGCTCATACCTAACCACACTGCACTCCTGTCTTCCAATCTTCCAAGGGGACAACTTCAATTCAGAAACATCATCGTTTCTAAGGGCATAAAAAAAGAACTTCTGCAATCACCCGTTTAAAAACAACCACATCCTCTCAGAAGTTTCCCAATGTAGCAAATGCCTCTTTATCTCATCTTTAAACGAGCGACACTCTTTTGAAATTGTCTCCATAACAGAAGAACTCCATGCCAACATTCTACTAGGTTGATATCAATGAAGGATTAACCTCATTTTCTTAGCAACAATAAGCTTCTATTAGGTTTGCCTTTAAGGATACAGGCACTATCTGATAAGAGAGAGATACACAGGTTCCACCGCAGATCTGGCCTCAGATCTGGAACATCCCCATCTACTAAGAGGACCCGGTAGCAAGAGCAGAACAGACAGGCCAGGGCTGCGAGCACCCTGCCCCAACACTTAAGAGCTGGGAAAGCGGGAAGAGTAACTTCTAAAGGGACACTTAGAGCCCCCACCAAAACCACCATAAACTTTTAGCACCTCTCAAAGGCTTCAAGAGAGGCATAAAGGAGAACGTGTTGGCCTAGCCAAGGCCCTTCGAATCGGTGCAGTTTCTTTCTTTACAGTTTTATTAAAATATGCAAGCACAGTACTTATAAACAAAGGAGTCATTTCGGTTTTTGCTTGGAAAAATGGGAGCCAATACATTCCTTCTGGGAATTCAGGGTAAGAGCTTTACAAAAACAGTGTCCAGATGTGCTCAGAAATCCAGTCTGTTCTTTCTTTTGGGGGAGGAAAGGAGGCAGAAACAAAGGGTGGGAGAGACATTTTATTAAAATTTGGGAAGGTTACTGGTTTTTCTTGGCCCCCACACTAACCTGCCCTCTGCTGACAAACCACAGGGAGCACCTGAGGAGGGTCCCTCCAGGCATCTCCGTGCTGGGGCAGGGCCTGGCGACCTGGGGGCTGCCCGCCCAGCCTCTGGCTTCCTCTCACCTCCAGGACGTCCTGAGTGGTGACAAAATGAGAGGAGAGCCTCTGACAGCCACAGGCTCTCGAGTAAGAGTCAAGCCTGTGTGTATTAAAACAACTACACTTGAGACAAACCTTCCTTTAAAAAAATTCTTTAACTGAAATGTTTTGCCAACATCACATCTCAGTGTTAACCAGGAAGCTTTGCTGAGATTTAAAGCTTCCTCAACCCAGAGATTTAATTCTCAGAGTCCTTTTATGAAGTGCTCTTCCTTTAAAGAAGGGCTGATGCTGGCTCCAGGTACTGACGGTAAATGAGTGTTTTAAACGGAGCATAAATAAGGGAGACAGAGAGGCAGGCATATATTATGAATAAAAAGATAATCCTAATAATAGTTTACATTATCACAAACCAAAGTTTATATGAGCAGCTAAGCCCCTTTCAAAGCAGAGGGCAGCTGCTGGTAGGGCAGAGGAAACGGTATGTCAGAAATGTGACCTGCCTTCCAGGCTGTTTAACTCCGCTGTCAGCCACTGCTTCCTTCCGCCACCTTCCGCTGGGATGGGGTGGGCGGTATCCCCTCTGAAGTGTTCTCTTTGCAAAGGCAGAGAGAACTCTCCATACTAGGAACCTCATCGCCACTGTTTCGGGCAACTTCTGGCAAAAGCCTAGTCACCCTCATCGGTCCCCTGAGGAAGAGAATGGTGACCGCACCAGAGAGGCAGCCCTGGGGACACTCTTACTGCCTCCCAGGAGTCAGAGGTCCATGAACAGTCTCGGTCCCTGGAGGCTGCCAGGACCCCCATGGGAAAGGAGGCTGGGGCGCAGAGACTGCTCACACCAGATCCGCCACGTCGATGAGTTTCTCTGGGCATCACACACTCCTGAAAATGCTGACCCCACACAAACCCCTTTAACCAAAAGTCCTAACATGTGTAATCCTCAGTGGGGTAATCCAGCCCTTATTCATAGAATGTCCCAGATGCCTGCTGGGCCCTGGGGGAGAGTCTACGAGGGGCCGAGACAAGGGTGAAGGGCCTGGGAAGGGACATTCCGGGGGTGTGACAGACACATTACTTCATCAATGACTGGGTAAGTGGGCAGGCACCTTCTGGACGGTACCAGCTTCACATTTCCAAACGAGAACACCGGCGCCTCTCAAGCCACTCCTCTGGAGTTGAGTGTTGCTATACCTACAGGCTCAGGGGGTGCATTGGGACAGAGGAAGTGTCCCTTTCCATTTGCCTCCTTTGTCCGGTCCAATGATACGAAGTCCATTTCAAGATGTTTTCTCCAGCCAAGAGCTTTCTGCAGAGATGGAAGCTTCCACCAGCCCAGGGCAGAAAAGGGGAAGGAGCCCCGGCCAGGAGTGGGCTCCAAGACTGTGCCCCCGCCCGCCCTTCCAGTCTCCCGCAGCTGTCTGGCCCAACCGCCAAAGCCCACGGATGCACTCAGTGAGTCACCAGCTAATGGCACTAGGGAGACCCTCAAAGACTCCTGCAAGCATAACAGACGAGGCATGGCATCCAGTGGTCTTCTGGCAGAGCCCGAGCCACAGGCCAAGAAGGCCCGCCCACCCCCACCCTGGTGTTGGGAAGGTCCAGGAGAGGCCGCCACAGCCCGGCTTTATCAGGGTGAGAATTTTTAGATGTAGAAGCTGCACACTCCCCCCTCCACCCCTACCCCCATGCACATCTGCTTTGCTGCTGCTGCAGGTGGAGGCACTGGTTTACAACCACCCAGGGCCTTCCCAGGGCAACCTGTCATCACTCCTGTCTAAGCTCAGAGCTTCCAGAGGGCGTGACCCCTGGAGATAAGGCTCTTCAGCAAGCCAGCCTTCCTGGGGGCCTCTGAATGGGTGACCTCTTCCCCAACCCCTCACCATCTCTTCCTGCTCTGGCCTGTGTCACAGACCCCTCTGGAGGTGACCAGCTTCCTGACAGCTTATCAGGCTTTCTGGTCTCCTCCTGCCCATCAGGGGGCCCCAGCACAAACCTTCCCCTTACCCCCTTGAAGTACATCTCCGCTTTTCCCTCTGCGCTCTCCCCAGGCCCTGTAGGGCCACACACCCAAGTATTCTATGTGCGAGTCCTTTGCTCTCTGTTGAGGTTGGTCAGGATTCCCCTTTGCAGAGGAAGGGGCTCTTCCAGGACGCTCTTATTGCAGCCAGTAAAGCAACACCGCTTTAACCTGGCAGGTGGTGATCACTCAGGATGATGGCCCCTGAACCCAGAGGGAAACCTGAGCACCAGCAATCCCTGGGTGAGGAACTGGGGTGTAGACGAAACACTAACCTCTTCAGCTTTCCTAATAAGAGCTTGGTGCAAATGGGGGTGGGGCAGGGGCAACAAAATTAATCCCTCAGCTCAGCAATTACCCACATGCAGATTACCTCTAGTCCTCGTTATCTGTGGCTGCCTTTCTCCCGCCCCCGCCACCACCTAACACATACCCCGTGTCCTCTCCCCAACAGCTGCTGACAGAGCAGTCCGGGCCTCCGGGACTGTCAACACCCCCGTGTAATTCTGAGCTCTGGGGGAGTCTGAGGCAGTGCCCTTGTTTATGGATTCAGTGATTGATTGGGCCCTAAAAGCTCCTGGCCCAGAAGACTAAATGGGTTGAAATCAATCATTAACAGCAGTGTAATGTTAAGAAACAAGCGATACAAGAGGGCCCTGGACCAGGTGAACAAACGCCCGGGAAATGCGAAGGATGGAGGCAGACGGGCACCCTGGGCAGCTCCAAATAAACAGGCAAATCAACAATGACCGGAGCCACTGGCAAAAACAAAGGCTACCTATGTACCAGTTTTCTAAAATTTCAAAATGGTACGGGAGACGAATACGTTGCTTTTGTCAGAAAACACCTGGCCAGCTGGCGTGGCTCAGTAGTTGTCAACCTGTGAACCTGGAGGTCGCAGTTGGATTCCCGTCAGACCTGGCACGTGCCCGGTTGTGGGTTCAGTCCCCACTGTGGGGCAAGCAGGAGGCAGCGGACTGGTGATTCTCTCTCATCATTAATGTTTCTGTCTCTCTTTCCCTCTCCCTTCCTCTCTGAAATCAATAAAAGTATTTTTTTTTTAAAAGGAAATATCTGCAGAAATGACCACACACAGGTGACCTTTCTCAAGAGAGATCAGAAGAGACATCCAAGAGCCTGGGCTGAAAGAAGTGATCAACTCAGTACGGAGATGGAGTGGAGAGGACAGAATAAGACACCTTCTAGATTAAAGGTTCTAGTTACCTCAATAAAAATCACTGCTAAATTATTAAGAATAATTCTAGCCCTCACTAGTTCGGCTCAGTGGATAGAGTATCGGCCTGTAGATTGAAGAGTCCCCAGTTCGATTCGGGTCAAGGGCATGTACCTTGGTTGCAGGCACATCCCCAATAGGGGGTGTGCAGGAGACAGCTGGTCAATGTTTCCCTCTCATCAGTGTTTCTAACTCTCTATCCTTCTCCCTTCCTCTCTGTAAAAAATCAATAAAATATATTTTTTAAAAACAGAATAATTCTAGTCTGACTGTACCATTTTCCAGATAAGGAAACCGAGGGTTGGAAGGAAGGGTCACCTGCTCTGTCTGCAGAAACACTCAGCTGGGCTGGGATGCCCGGCTCTCTTAATGTGGCACCAACATAAATGAGACAGTCTAACAGCATGGCTTCAACCTCAATATCCAGATTTATAAAAACTCCAGTAAACTATGAGAAATTTATATCCTATTTATGGGAAAAGCATGATCAATGTAAAATAGACCTTCGAAGTTATATGTATACTAGAGGCCCAGTGCATGAAATTCGTGCACGGGGGTGTGGGGGATGTCCCTCAGCCCAGCCTACACCATCTCCAATCTGGGACCCCTTGAGGGATATTTTTACTCCATATGTGTCTGGGTTGACTTTCTTTGATACTTTAAAGATGTCATTTGATTGTCTTTTAGCTTACATAGTATTAAATAAGGCCTGGTCCCCCCCAACTGTCCTCCCCTACTGGCCTGGTCTCCCCCAACTGCCCTCCTCTGCCAGCCTGGTCAACTCAAACTGCCCTCCCCTGCTGGTCTAATCGCCCACAACTGCCCTCCCCTTCTGGCCATCTTGTGGTGGCCATCTTGTGTCCACATGAGGGCAGCCATCTTTGACCACATGGGTGCAGCCATCTTGTGTGTTGGAGTGACAGTCAATTTGCTTATTACTCTTTTATTAGATAGGAAATATATACATATATATATAAAACCAAAGGTTTGCTAGCCAAATTGCTGATACAAAAATAATTCCCATGGTAATATTTACATTTAACTATTTTCATAATTTGTTAAGTTCCAAAAATCCACTCAATCAATCTTCTTATTTTAAAACCCTCGTTCATTCACTTAAACATTTGCCCTGCTGCTCTCTACTAAGCAACATTTCATCCACACCTTCCTTTAATTCTACCAGACTTACAAACACTAAAACTTTTCAGAAGATAAATCCCCATGTAGCAAGATTCGGTCCTTCTCTAATAAATCCAAAATAAAACAAGTAAGATGTACCACAAAAATAACAGAGTCAATAGAAATTTTAAATGTCAATATTTTTGAAGCTGTGGGAAAATAAGTAGCTATTCCTCTGGTAACAGACTGCCTGCCACTAATCAATCACTAAGTAATTGCTTTGTGGCCAATCATAGAGCTAAACTTCTTAAAGACAGTACCACACTTAGGCCTCAAGACAATCTTGGAAGATAAACTATTCTTAACCCATTTTACAGATGAAATTTCCCTAGGTCACAAAAAACAGTAGCAATGGTAGAGCCAGAATTTGTGCACCAAATGGGCCTTTTTCCCAAAATATATAAATTCTTCCCAGTCCCTACCATTATACAGGGCAGTTGGTAAACACGCAGCAGGAGGGGCAAAGCCTCCACTCCACTTTGGGGAATGCATGCCAAGCAAACAAACCACCAGGGTGAGGGGGGCGGGCAGAAAACTGATCTGTATGAGGATTTCACAGCAGCTTTATAACAGCAATAACCTGGAGACAGTAGGCAAAGGGCCGGGGAGGGAACACAACATGAAAATATCATGTGGCCACTAAAAGTGTATGTCTGTGAACTATGTCAATACATGAAAATATCTTTGGAAAACACATTTAAGTAAAAAAAAAAAAAAAGCCATAACAAACATAAATACAGTAATTTCAACTCTACAGCAAGATGCATCTGTGTGTTCAAGAGTGAGAGAATCAGCATTTACTAGTCAATACCCATTAAGCTATTTTTTCTTTTTGCATTAGTTTGAAGTTACCAATTTGTAAGGGCAAGACAAGGAAACTCTGCTTAAATATGCCATGATTCAGAATGCCCTTCTCTTCCTGATCCAAAAAGTGACGTTTTCATATAAAAATAAAATTAGCTCTACTAATTTGAAAGCTGTGCAAGTAAATCCTATTTTAAAACCAGATTAACAAAACCTCCTTAGTGATAAGCTCATAGCTCATGAAATTTTTTGTTACCCTTTTAGCAAATTTATTGAAGAACAAGTAAGTTTACAAATTGGAACATTATTTCTGTTCACCTTTCGGGTTGCACTAATAAAGGGCACACTCAGAATCTCACTCTTTTTTAACACGTTGGGGAAAGTAGCACTAATGAAGATGCCGTAAATCCATTGGGGGCGGGGGTAACTGTGCCTCAACACCAACCAAGACGGGCTATGTGCTCTAGGCATCAAGTGGGAGGTTTATGCCCAGTTACCCTTTTTATAAGATCTCATTCTCCAAAAAGGAGGAGGACATGCCCACGCAGGTTCTTCATCACACTCTACTCTGTCCTGGAGGCAGGTGGGCCAGGCTCACCCTCAGTCAGACCAGACACCCCTGCCCCCCACCGCCCCCAACCAGTCTGTGCATCGCTCCCCCGGGCCCTCCAATGGCTTCCTGGAAAGCCTGTCACTTCAGGGGAACAGAAGCACAATGAAAGAGCATCTGAACTCACCCATCATCTTTTAAGACCAACGAGGTTGGGAAGCTGGGCAGGGAACGGGGCCAGAGCCGGTGCTCTCTGACTTCTGCACCAGGGGAAGCCGAGCAGATGGCTCCACTGGGCAAGACTGTCTCTGCCTGGGCAGGTCCCATGTCAGTCTCATTCCAGGTTCCTTCTCCTCTGTCCTTACCAACCCACACGTCCTCCGGTGTTCTGTCTTGCCCAATTCGTGGGATGACTTACTATTGTCTTTCAAGCATCAAGGACCACTGGGCCCAGTGTGCACCTGGCACAGAGTCAACACCTGACGTGACCACGTCCGCTTCCAAGGGCAAGCTATTCAAGATGGTGTCCTCAACCCACATGTAGCTACTTACACTCAGATTCATCCGAGTAAATTAAAATCAGTTCCTCAGGCGTGCTAGCCACAGGTCAGCCACAGAGATGGTTACTGGGCTGTGTGGGGAAGGACACCCATCGCCACAGGAAGTTGTACTGGACGGTGCTGGTCTGAGAGTTCAGCACCTGCCCACCTGCCTCTGCAGCTCCAGGTGACACCTTCTTGCAGCTGGACAACTCTTCCCACAGTCCCCAGGCACCATCTGTCACGGCACCTGACACCTGCATGCTCACTCGGCTTCACCCAGGCAGCGTTTTGAGTTTACACCTAGTGAGATGGATGTTTGTTGGTGTGCAGCTCCGTGAGCCTACATGTGTATAAACATACAACTAAATGTGTATCCACCAGCCACAATCAGCATAAACAGCCCAGGATCCCCAAAATTCCCTAGGACTGCCCCTTAGTAGTCAAACCCGCCTTCCACCCCCAAGAACCCTGCCAACCACTAACCTGGCAGCTGTTGTAAAAACTCAGATTCCTGGCCTTCCCCTGGAAATCCCACTGAAGCAGGTCTGGGGTGAGGCCCGGAATCTCCCCTCACCCACCCCCACCCAAGAATGTTCCTCAGGTGATTCTGGTCATCGGCCAGGTTAGGGAACCTCTGCCTAATCCGAGTTTAATTGAATTATCAGCAAAGCCTCCTCCGATACCTCGCCTTGCTCTCTTCCCACCCCCACGAGCTGCTTTGTTACACATGGCAGAGGTCCACCCCGGCTGGGGCGCGGAGGGCCGCTGGGGGCATGGGCAGGGAGCGCGGGCTCCGGTTTCTGGCGGAGCCGGGCCTCTCCGCGTCACGTGGCCTCCCACCTAATCCCTTCCTGGCTCTCTGTGCCGTGGAGTCCTCCCTCATCTGGAAGGAAAAAGAACCACATCAGAAGTACCTGCCTCCCTCCAGGCTCCCCGGGAAGCCGTGACTCAGACACACACAAAGGCCTGGGCGGCAGGTGCCGTCCTGCGTGCATGGCCACCACGGCGGGCTGCCCCGGGTGTCCTCACCCTGGCCGTTTACCTGGCACAGAGGGATGGAGGAGGTCAGGACACAAATTACAATAAAATTGCAACCTTAAAAAAAATGTATTTTTCCTCCAAAATTCGTGATTCCCAAGGGCAAGGGACCAAAGGCCATTTTTAAAGGGAAATTTGGAAGAGTTGGCACCATCTCCGAAAACCACCCCAGCTCAGAGAGTCAACAAAGTTACAAACAGGGTTAACACGTGAGTTCAGCCCCCCACCTCCCCCTCAGCTCCCGCTCTGCTGAGGATTCCTGAAAAACACCGAGAAGTTTAAGATGATCAAAGGAAAAGTATGGCCAACATAAGAAATGCTATCGGTTCACATCACATGTTTATTTAGCCCCACAAAGCCAAAGAGAGAAGGTTGTTTGAAAGGGAGAGAATGCCTGCTTAATCAAGTAAAAATGCATTCATTACTATGCTATTCAACTCGGCTTTCCTGAAATCAGACACTTTTGCCCCTAGACCATAAGATTGAAGCGATTTGAAATGAAAATATTTCCTGTCCACTGCTTGCCAGTTTCTAGCCCCAGAGTGATATAACAGATGACATCCAGTACAATAAATGCTTTTATTAACCATAAATTTGAGACTGCTTTAGGGATTTGAAGTGTTGGGTTTCATGCTGAAAAAAATGTAATGTTATCCACAGACCATCAGTGAGTCACAAAAACAGAGGCCCAGGTTATGCTACTTTGATCAAATGATGGTTGCCCCCCCCCCCCCCACACACACACACACACACATACACACACACAAAAAAAAATCATCTCTGGCATTTAAAATCGTAGTTGCCTTCGCGGCATATCTTCTAGGAGCACCACAATAGTTTAATCATATGTCTTGGAGAGTTTAATGGAAATTCATCCCGAGTGCAGATTTATAGAACCAGCAGCTTCTGTTAAATAGAAAGGAAATTGAAAAGTGTTATGAGTCTATGTGAGCTGAGAAATTCAAATGCTAAAGCGGGACCCCTACACCAGAGTTTCTCGCCTCAGCACTATTGACAAATGGGCCAGATCATTCTTTATTGGGAGGCCCAACTTGTGCAGCATCCCTGGCCCCTACCTACTAAATGCGCCTGCTCCTCCCAGCTGTGACAACCCAAAATGTCTCCAGATTCCCCCACCGAGAACTACTGCTCTAAGTCAAATTTCAGGCCTCCTTTAGCAAATGCTGCCTGGTTTCTCTTTATGCAAAGACAATGGGGGAGGGGGGCTCTTATCCGAAAGCCTCAGGCTCTCTGCCTCAGTGCCTCCCCGGCACAGAAATCCTCGGGGCCCCACCCCTTGCTTTGGGAAATCAAAGGCGCCCGGTGCTTCCACTAGAACCAAGGGGAGTAGAGCCATGGAAACAAGAACTTTCTCTCCTGTGACCAGAGCAAACCAGGCAAAGCAAAGGCACCGGG
This sequence comes from Antrozous pallidus, assembly GCA_027563665.1. Taxonomy (NCBI): domain Eukaryota; kingdom Metazoa; phylum Chordata; class Mammalia; order Chiroptera; family Vespertilionidae; genus Antrozous; species Antrozous pallidus. Next base: position 16,508,616 of record CM050524.1, on the reverse strand, counting down.
CACCCCTCTGCGGGGAGGCCCACCCCGGCCCAGCCTTTGTGTCGGGCCTGCATTCCAGCACTGGGCCCGGCCCACTGGGCTGGGCTGCCCGCATCCCCGCGTCCCCGCCGGCCTCCAGCGAGCCGCTTTCTGGCCTTTCACTGTCGGCCGCAGAGGGGACGGGACTCGGTGCCAGAAAAGAAAATGAAAAGCGAAGTTGAACCTCTGTGGTCCATTCTCTGGATGCTGAATGTCCCACTATTACATCTCGGCATGACCTTTCAGGACCAGCAGGGGAGGGGGCCGTCCTGAAAGCTGAACAAATGGCAGGCGCACAGGCCCGCCCCTGCCTTTGCAGTCTCCCGGCCTTATGAATAAAAGATGGGGTTTTGTCTCTGCCGTTTCCCTGGTACCCTTAGGAATAACAACTTGTCGCTTTTTGATGTTTTAACTTACTCTGGAAAAATAATCAATATTAACTTTACGTGTCTTGGCCCTTGAGTTTGGGGGAGGGGCAAATAAAAGAAAGAAAAGCCATGTAATTAGGTAGAAGATAGTAATTCCAGTTAAACTAATGAAACTGTGTCTGTAAGGGACTCTAATAAAGTAATTTAGACACGAAGCAATCACAGAACTAAAAGGCTGGAGACTGACTTTGAGAACATGTTTTGAGTGAAGCGGCCTTTACTGGAAATAAAGTTCACTGTTTTCTTAGCACAAAGGAAAGAAATGGCTGAATTTGGGCGTGAGGAAGCGCTCAAGCGGGAGCCTGCCCCGGCCAGAGGTTTTGACAGGGACTCGTTCCCCGTCGCTGAGGGCGACACCAGCCACTGTCTGCAACAAGCCTTGGGCGTTCTAGAGACAGAGGTCCTGGTTTTGAGCGAGCAATGTTAATTTCAAACAGCTGTTACAGAGGTCACAGCACAGCACAAACACCACCCTGCACCTTTCCTGGGCCCTCAGTAAAGGAATGGGGAAGCCTAATGCAAAGCATCGTGTTTGTTTTTTAAAGACAACACAAGACTGAACTGGGTTCCGTCCTTAGAAAGGTCTCTGCACAAGAAAGGTCTCTCGTTGCCCTAACTGCATCTACATGTCTCACCTCTGGACACCCAGACGACGGCCCGGTATCACCTTTGGAAGGATCTCGCCGAAATATTTAACTCGGCCCTGATCACGGGGACACAATGAGAAACCCGAATCGTGGGACTGTCTACACAAGTGACCTGCACTCTTCACCATGTGTATGTTATAAAGGTTCAAGTGAAAGGTGAAGGCACTGTTCTAGGCTAAAGCAGACAGGCCACCTAAACGGACTGAGTGGCCTTGGCTGGCAGGCTGAGTTGGGTGAAGCATGGTCCCATACACCGCAAGGTTGTGGGTTCAACTCCTGACCAGGGCACATCCCAAGGCTGCAGAATAGTTCCCCAGGCGAGGCATGTACAGGAGGCAACTGATCAACGTTTCTCTCTCACATCAATGCTCCCCTCTCTCTCTTTCTCTCTCTCCCTTCTTCTCAAAAATCAAGAAAAAAAAGCATATCCTCAGTAAGGATTAAAAAAAAAAAAAGTAATCAGTGACCTTGTCTGAATCCAGAATGTGATTCAAAATGAAATCATGAAAGACAATAGGACAACAGAGGTACGTGTGGTAAGATGTTAAGAACTGGTGACTGGAGGCAAAGGGGAACTAGTGTTCATTTTGCTGTTCTTTCAACTTTTCCATTGGCTTGAAAAATTTCAGAATACAAAATACGGGACAGACAGTACAGTAAAGAGAAGTCCCAGGTACAGGTGGCTGGCTGGCTGGCTGAGGTCTGGGGGGAGGCTGGGCAGCAACAACGTCATCTTGCTGTTTAGTTTCAGAAAGTGTATGCCCCAAAACATTACTAATATTATTAAAGGAAAATTATATAGCCTTAATCCAGAATAGATCCAGGATAAATTTAAGAACATTACAACATTCACTTCACTAGACAGATATACACACTGCAGACATTTAAGACATTCATGTCTTACTGCTCTTTAAAAAATCATAGGTCCCTTTGAAATCCCCATTATGCCTTTGCCGAAAACTCTCCTGCAATTTGTCATTCTTTCTCCTCTTATCAGAATTCCAACGAAAATAAAAACTTTTTAGATCAGCTCATTAAACCTCCCCTTCTGCCCAAACTCTCCCGGGGTTATCCAACCCCATAATTTATTTAATGAGATGAAAGCAATGATGACACTAGTCTTGACCAACTCAAAAACTACCCCCTTAAAAGAAACTATCCCCTTTAAGTAAAAGGAAGGAAGTTCAGTCGATGGGAAACGTGCTCAAGTGCAAAGATATCGAAATCAATTTCTGTCTCTCCAGGACTTCACAAAGGCGGAGAGCAAGAGAGAAGCTGCCTTAGGAGGGGGACAGCCACCTTCGCGCATGGGACACACCGACCGGGAAGGGCACTGGGGACCCTCCGCTCTTGCCCCGCCTTGAGGCAGTCTTTGGGTAGCTCCACCAGATGTTGCATTTTCTCTGCTTGATTTCAGTAAAACTGCATGACCTCTTTCTCAAATTAAAAAGGCGATGCTATTTTTTTTTTTAAACCACAGGAGCTATCTATAGTGAAGGCTTCTAAGGATTTCATTAATTCATAGCCAGCCAACCAGGACTTTTCCCACAGTCTCCCACAAAAAGCCCGGGAAGTCACTGATTGCTTGGCTGGATCTGAATATGGGCAGAGAGGTAAGATCAGAAATATCTAGTTCCTCCCACAGGGAGGCAAGGCATGAAAATCAAAGCCAGGCAAAAACTCATTACCACAGCTGGCCGGCAAACCCACAGCCCCGGAAAGAAGGCAAAGAGCATCTCTCATTCTGGAGGGACCGTCTAGCAGCTTCAGAATATGAAATGCGTTCCCAAGAGGGGACTGAGATAAAATGAGGCGCGGGGTGCGTGCCCACTGCGGGCTGCTGGGAGGGAGAGCAGGCCCTGTCATTCCCATGGCTTCGCACAGCCCCAGCCAGGAGGCTCACCTGCAGGGCAGCAATCTGAACAGGCCACATGTCCTCTTCAAGCCACAGACAGCTTGCAAAGTGCACTCCCATCCCATGCTGGCCCCAACCGCACCTCTGTCGTTCCCTGCAGCCCAGCAGCAGTCAGCGGGGCGCACTGTGCCCATAATCTATGTTGTGAATGAGTAAGTAGAGCATATTGTTATGCTATTCTCAGCACCTAGTGCAACATGATGGCCAATGTTAACAAAACATAAGGAGCTACAACTTCAGGGGGAACTTTTGTTGTAACTGCTCGCCTTACAAGGCACCTCCTCACAGAAGCCACCAAGATCCCCCACCTGTTCAGCCTGCCCTCATCAGCCCATTTTAATTCGAGAAACAGAGAGAGAGAAACTGCTAGGTGTCTGCCACTGAGCTTGAGAGGAGCAGGGAACGGGTAAGGAAAGGCCCTGCGGCGGGGAGCTGACCTCGCAGTGGAGGGGACAGACGGACTGGCAGGAAAGCGCTGTGCGTGTCTCACGGAGAAAAGTTCTCTGGAGAGAAATAAGGGAGGGAACGAGGACGGAGGAGCAGAGGGCTGCTGTTTAAATAGGGTGGTGGCGTCTGGTGCTTTGTTATCCTGCTCAGGCCGTTTCACACAGAAAGCACCAAATACTCGCTGAATGAACCAACAGTCACTGCAGATCGTTCTTAACAAGCCATCCACGTGCCAGAGACTTGCCGCGCTGCGCCTCACCCACCATTCCTAACAGACACATGCCGGCAAGTTCAAGGCCCCTCAACCAGTCCCAGCCTCCATCTTCAGCTTCCTGTCCCCTTGCCCTCCAAGGAGCCACCCTCCTCCAGCTTTGCCCACGTCTCTCTCTCTGCCTAGACCGTCACCTCACGCCCCGGCCGTGTGGCTCGGTGGCTGCACGTCCACCCATGAACCAGGAGGCCACCGTTCGCAGTCAGAGCACAGGCCTGGGCTGCAGGCTTGACCTCCACAGGGGGCGTGCGGGAGGCAGCCGGTCAATCTTTCTCTCTCTCCCTCTCCCTTCCTCTCTCTGAATTAAAAACAGAAACAGTCACCCCTCTTCCTGGTTCCACTCACCAACAGGCCCTGCTCAATGTCCCCTTGGTAAGACCTGACCTCTTCAGCCATCCAAATCCCTTCCTCTAAGTTTCCTCTAAACCATCCACATTCAGCTGCTTCTTCATACACAAATCAAGTTTCCGATGCTTTTTTCACCACATCCCTGCATCCGGCTGGGTGCATTCTCACCAGATCTAGAAGCACGCGGGCTGGGCCGGACTTGACTAAAAGCGGCCCTTGGGGCACAGGTGAAATTCACCTGGGAGGCCCAGTGGTGGTGGGAAAGCCTCACAGAGAAAGGTGGGCCTCCACCAAAGCAGGGGAAACTGAGGCAAGGCAAGCAAGAAGGCAGAGTTACTGGAAGCCAACTGAGCAGCAGACAGAAAAGCCGGAGTTGTAAAGGGGGCGTGGGGCCAGCCATCGCTGCAGATGCTCCGCGATCTGACAGAGTAGCCTCTCAAACAGTCTCTTGCCTCCTCCCTCCAAACAAGTCTTTTTAAACTTTATACACTGAGCAGTTACAATGCATGCTAACCGTGTGAGTGCCTGTGCCCCACCCAGAGCAAAGGGGCCCGCTGCAGAGGAAGATGGCCATCAGCTGTCACTCAGCAGGGCCCACAATGGCTGGCTGCGGCTGCATTTGGTCTGGATTGCATTGCATTTTCCTCAGATAAAAGGAGGGCCGTTTCAGGAGAGGAGAAACCAGAAATCACCTGGACAGAATAAACCACAGAGAAATTTCTAAACCATATGGCCTGTCTCAGGAAAATGGACCGCTCGTTCCAAGCAGGACCCTCCCTCCCTCCCCATCCCTCCCCATCCCTCCCCTCCTCCTCCTCCTCCTCCTCCTCCTCCTCCTCCTCCTCCTGAGTAAAACTGTCCATCCCAGAACAGAAGTCTGGGGCAGAGCCAGCATTTTTTTAAAAGGGTTACCATTCAATGGCGGGGGAAGGGGGGGTGGTCTACAAAACTGACAAAACAGAACACTTGGAAAGACTCCTAGATTTCAAGAGAATAATGTACTTTCTAAACCTAAAGAGTTAGGTTTTTAAAGCCGAATCCCTTATGATTTCAAAAGGATTCATTTGAAGTACTCAACGTAAGATGTAAATACCCATCTGAACATTTTAATTAATACTATTAATTTCCCTTCCCTTTTCAAAGTTGCTCTTCCTACTTTATATGGCATTTCAGATAAGTTCAAGCAAGCTTCCCTACAAAGTATAATTTTTCATGAAAAGCCTCATGATTAATGTCTATTAGAGCAGTTTAGAGTGAAGAAGCATGCAATAAAATTACAATTTGTTCAACTCCCAACAATACTTGCCATCAACTGCCCTTTCAACTCAAGGTACCAGCCTTATGCAAATAAGACATTTACCATTAGGTGGACTATAAAACAAATGCTTTTTGAAAGTGCACAGTAGAGGTAGTTTTCATTTGCGCTATTAAATCAGACAATTTATAGGGCAACTTCCGTTTTAGAAGAGAATTACATGTGTGTTCACATCACATCTTTATTCTGTCGTCCATCTAGTGATTTGTTGAGGACAGCTGGTACCTATTAAGTCCCCCCTTTAAATGGTGTAGCCTTAATTAGCTACATCCACCTTCCCCCAACATTTCCAAACAAGGAACCAAAGAAAAGGGAAGCTGTTTTTATCATGGATACTTCGAACAATGGAGTTGTAAATGTTAAAATAATAGTCTCCATTAGAAACTCACTAGTTACTCCCTTTTTTTAAGGCCCCTTGATAAAAACAAGATACAGATGGAGTTCAAATTACTTAGGTAATTTTTTAATTGTTCAATTCTTCGTTTCCTGCCTGCTGTTATTAATTAAACCTTCTTTTAAGATACTGCTTGGGAAAGGATGAGGGCCAGTCTCCCTGGAGATGGTCTCGGTATTATTTATGCTACAAACTTCCTACTTGGACTTCTGAGCACATGAGACCAAGCAGACGGAGTCTGCAAGCAGGGAGTAAGCGCAGCACGGCTGTCTGCAAACAGACATCATGCTCTTCCCAGACACTGCAGAGTTTCCAACTTACACAATAAAAACTCCAGCTGATGAAATCTTTTTAATCTGCCATGTGCAGATAAAACACACAGTACTTTGATTATAATTTAGGCTTCCCTTCTTTAAAGGAAAAAAAAACGTACCCATTCATGCACTCAGGACTTCAAGTGTAAATTACCGGCTAAATTTTGAACAAGGTAAGGCACCCATCTCAAGGATTCCCCCTTAGGTCTGTTTTCTTCTTAGAGACAAGCTTCCCCCACCTCTGCTTTCACATCTGCAGTAAGACTATCTGTTTCAATAGGATGCGATCACTCCTGGGCTTGTGTCTTTTCAATCAGCCAGTGGCCCTGCGGGGTTTAGAGTGGCAGAAAGGAAGTGGCCTGTGGTTAAGCAGAGGAAATACCAAGGCATTTTAATAGAGCAAATAGTCTCTTTACTTCCCACCAGGAAGAGCTTCAAAGGCCCAGGGCCCTGGAGGAGACAATGTGTTGCTGGGCCATCAGTTACCTCAACGTGTGGCAGGCCCCTTCAGAAGGAAGCCGCAGCCAAGACAAACACTACCCAGGAGGGCAGCGCCTCCACCGGCAGGGCCGGTCAGGATGCCGGTCAGGATGCCGGAGAGGGGCCGGCAGCACCCGTACAGACAGCCCCCGGGCCTGCTGGAGGCAAGGAGACCCTCCAAATGCAAAATGGAAAAGATCCCAGCCGCCAGGCCAGGGTGGCAGGAGCTGCCTCTACCCCAGCCAGGGAAGTTCCCACCTTCAAAATCGAGGGTGCGGGGCCCAAGCTTCCAGAAGCCGAAAAACCCATCCATCAGAAGCAGGCACCACAGGCGGCGAGGAGGAGCGAAAGGGACAATTAATTGTTGATGGGCTGGCCCAGCAGCAGCAGCAGACATCTGCTGGGCAGGGTATGTAAAAGTTTAGTGACCAATGTGGGAAAAGAGGGTTTGAAATGTTAACACACACACACACACACACACACACACCACCGCATTTTAAGCCAAATGGAGCTTGAAAAATACTCAATTTAAAATAAAGACTTAAAAAGGCATTACTAGTTCTTTCCCTTGTAGGGAAGCGTCTGTGAGGTTTGAACTGCTGAGAATATGCTTTGGATCCTGCTCGCCTTTCCTGAGACTGTTTTCCAGACAAGCCCAGCTGTTCTGGGGAGGAGCCGGGTGGGAGTGTCAGGTCCCCTTCCCTCAGACCCCCTCGTCAACCCCAGGCCAGAGGCAGCCTCTCAAATTGGGGTGCCCTGCCCAGCTGGCACCCCATGTCCTCCCTCAGTCCACCTGACCCCTTTCATTGTCCAGGGCTCTGACAAAGTCTCCACTCTCACCTCTAAGCCCAATGAAATGATTTTAAATCAAACGGATTTTAAACGTTCAGAATGTGGCTTCTCTCCCCTTCTCCTGAGCATGGAAGCCTGTCCCCTAAAGCAATGTCTCTCATCCTTGAGGGAGCATCAGAGGAATCTGTTAAAATGCCAATTCCTGGGCCCCACCTCTCGCCCACTCTTGCCCCATTCACCTTTGAATCTACATGTGAACCAGCTCCCAAGGCAATCCTGACGCTGGAAGCCTCTGGACTCACATTGAGAAATCTTGCTCGGAAGTGGTTGCCGGTCGCTTTCACCAGCTACATCCTGAGTTAATAACAAGCACAATGCCCCGGCACTGCAGGGGCTCGGGGTCGAGTGGGGAGAGGAGAGCTGCTCCAGAGAGATGGACGGGCCAGGAGGGCTCCCAACTAACACTGCAGAGCAGGCCAGAAGAAGTGTCACACTTATAAAAACGTCTCTGAAAACGTGTCCAACAGCAGAGTCCCTGCTCACCAGCAATGCGATAAGGGACACACGAGCATGGACAACACGGACGACGTGGCCACGGGACAGGCAGGCCAGATGCGGGCTGGGGAGCCCCGAGCTGCAAGTGAATGAAAATGCGTCCAATTCAGAATCAAATAGACAGGCCTGGGCCCACAGCCAAGCAGAGTTCTGGGATCAGACTTTATCAGGGACCTAAATTTTAACCAGCTGGAATCTCTTCTTTTCCAAGTACCACCCCGTTTATTTCTACCTTTTGAGATGAAGTATTTGCCTTAAATGGGAAACTTGCACTTCGCTGTAAAGACAATGCCAGCATTCTAGCTTCCTGAATTCCTTAAGCAGCGCACAATTTGGGGCTAGAAGTTGTGTTCCAGGCTAAGAGACCAGAGAAGGTGTACCCCCATTTAGGCAGGAAGGCAAGCAATGTTTCTCCTCCCCCACTGCAGGGAAAGCCACTGAAACAAAAACCTGCACAAGAAGACCCCTAATTGTCTGCTCCATAAACAGGTTCCTTAGACACTCAGCAGGACAAAAGGGGAGGCAAACCTCAGCACAAGCCATCGACAGACATAAAGTTACCCAACACAAACAAACCCATCTCGCTTCAGACCCAGTGTCAGTGAGGATGGAAAACTTCCCCGCTACAAGTTTGCAAATTGGTACTTTTGGGGAAAGTGTATTTATTACTCAAAGAGCAACTTTACCTGGCAAGGACCCCAAGAGATTTTTTTTTAAGTAGTGGAGGAAGTGTGCCCATAACTCATTTCTAAAACACTGAGCTGTGTTCAAGATGGTATCGGCCCTTAATTGCACCGCTAATAATGGGGAGGTTGTGAAATCTGACCACGTAAACCAGGCCGGCTCCTCTGAGAGCAGCCCCAAAGGGTGTGTTAGCTGGCTGCAGTCACCTTACCAGTCCTGGGAAAATACACATTCCTGCGGGGGCAAGAGTTCCTGGAGCAAATGCTTCCTGCTGATCAAGGCGGCTCTTCCCTTAGCTCCTCTCCAGCACACCCTCAGGCACTCTCCACCCTGCTGTCCCCGTCCCCCTCTGAGGTTCTGTGTGGCCTGGACCCATGGGAAGTCTGCTCCTGTTTGCATCACCCAGAGTCCACCCTTAGTCTTATATGTTCCCATAACGCAGCCATACTTTAAGCAACCTCAGAACCGAGACCACTATTTGTCTATGGACTGAGCACCCACTACCGGCTAGCAGACTCAGACATGAACCAAATTCTGTACACCAGCACTTGCTTGCCAGTCCTTTGACAGGAGCTTCTGGAAGGACTTAGCTAGAGAGGTGGGAGCAGGGAAGGCTTCGTGCAGGAAGTGATGCTGGGGCTGAGCAGGGAGGCTGAGATGTAAAAAGGAACACCAGCAGGAAGAGCGTGTGCGTGAGCCTGCTGTGGAGAGGACATTGGAGCCTGGTGCTCTGATCTCTCCCCCACTTCTTAAAATCTATCACTGAGCACAGGACTTCGCAGGGTCCAACTGGGGTCAGCCAAGATGTCCAGAGCTCCAGGCTCTGAGGCCGCCACATGAGGTTAGGTGCCTGCCGGAAACGGGTCTGAAGACACAGATGTGACAAATGCAGAGGATGTAGTCTGGTGAGAACCAAAGGACCTGCATGCGAAGGCAAAGCAGGGGGGGGAATAGCATTCTGGGAGGCGTTCTCAGGGGAGGCATCACCTGAGCTGAGTCTCAGGCCAACAGGCTCTCACAGGAGAAAAAGGCGTCCCAGGATCAGCATGCCTTCAAAGCAAAAAGGGCACAGGAGCTCGGAAGCTGGGTGAGAAGGGCTGGGCAGCTGGGTATGCAAGGCAGGTAGACAAGCTGGATCCGGGAAAGCTGGTGGCTCCATCACATGCACCAAACGGCAAGTCCAAAAAAGAAGGGGCCGTGCAGGTTGGGAAGAGCTTAGACTAGTGGTCGGCAAACTCATTAGTCAACAGAGCCAAATATCAACAGGATGATGATTGAAATTTCTTTTGAGAGCCAAATTTTTAAAACTTAAACTTCTTCTAACGCCACTTCTTCAAAATAGAGTGATATTTTGTGGAAGAGCCACACTCAAGGGGCCAAAGAGCCACATGTGGCTGGCGAGCCGCAGTTTGCTGACCACAGGCCTAGACCCTGGAGATGGCCTAGAGGCTCCCGTGCTCGTTCAAGAAGGGGATGAAGATGACCCAAGGAAAGGATTGGTGGAGCCCCAGCAAGAAGTAGTGGTGGCAGAGGGCCAGCATAAATTCGAAGCCCTGGGGAAAGGGCACCCCATTAATTCTGTGGGGGTGCAGGTTGAAGGGAAGACAACACATTCCTGCAGAAAGAGAGAACTAACCACCCAGGCTTGACTCCCTGCTGCATTAAAACTTCACAAAAGCCGAAACCAGTTTAGCTCAGTGGATAGAGCGTCGGCCTGCATACTAAAAGGTCCCAGGTTCGATTCCGGTCAAGGGCATGTACCTTGGCTGTGGGCACATCCCCAGTAGGGGGCTGTGCAGGAGGCAGCTGACCGATGTTTCTCTCTCATCGATGTTTCTGACTTTTTATCCCTCTCCCTTCCTCTCTGTGAAAAATCAACAAAATATTTAAAAAAATAAAAAAAACTTCACAAAAGCTTTGTGTCCTGACACATGAAGCCACTTGGGCAATGGCAGAGAGACAGGAAGTTGGACGGATTCACCTATGCCGTCGTATGAAATCCGGGCATGAGAGGCCTGTGATGCTGTTACAGTCATTCAAGAGCCAACCTGTCAGTCCAGACCCAGAACACCGAGGAGGGTCACCAACAGGAGTCAGCTTTCAGGAAAGCTTATAACTGAAAACTGAAGAAAACTTGGTATCCATTGCTCTTTAAATAAAAGCACAAGTGACGCTTTATTAAAATGGGGGTGAGGAAATGAGGTGTGTTACTCTCACAGGAGGAGGGTTTCTATTAGGGGGGTGGTGGTGAGAAGGTGGGCTGTGGCCTCTCAGCGTGCAGTTCTGGGGTTTACCCACATCCCAGCTGCCTGGCTCACCCCCGGCTTTCCATAGAGTGTTTCTCAGGATGTGGGGCAAGTGAGCCGGAGGCATCAACCTGTGCCCCTAAAGGGGTGTCAGGGCTAAGGCTCTGCTAGTGCTGAGGCCCTCAGGGTACTCCAGAAGACGTGGGTCAACCTATCCCTCAGAGCAACAGTGCTAGCGAAAGCAGGAAATCTCCACTTGCTCCCATTTTCCGGGTGAAGACATTGAGGCTCATGGCTGCACAAGAGCAGAGCTGCCTGAGCACAAAGCCCAGCCCGTGTCCTTTACACGAGGCTGAAGGCTGTGAGTGCCCCGATGCCGGCCCGCCCTGGCTTCCGTGGGAGGTCCGGGCAGAGGGCTGCAGTCCCAGAACCTGGGACCGCGGCGTCGCGTGCGCCCAGGCCCTCACCCCACGCCCGTCCGCCCAGACAGCACCGCTCGGTTACGGGGACAGGGCTCCGAGCACTCGGCGTGCGCCTCTCCGGTGTCGTCTCGGACACTTGACCGAGACGACAAACTCTTGCCTCCCTTTGGCGATGAAAAAATATCCCCAGTTCAAGCTGGGGCGGGGATCATCCGCGAGACTATTGGCAGATGAAGGGGTGAACGGGGAACCAAAATGTCCCAGCAAGTCAGGAGTCGGGGGTGGTGTGAAAGGGGAGGGAGACGGCGGGATTAGAAGGAACAAAGCGGCCGCGAGCGGGGGCGCATCCCTCCCGGCGCTCCGGGTCCGCTCCCGGCAGTCCCGGGAGTCTCCGGAGCCCGCACCGGCGATCGGGGGTGGACGGCCGCTCCCGCTCAGGAAAGCGCCCCACGTCCGGGCAGCTGCGAGGGTCCCAACTCCGGGGAGCACAGCCCTGAGGCGTCGGAGGTCCCGGGCCAGGAACAAAAGATGGGGCACCCTTCTCCCACCCGCCGCCGAGCGCCCCTCTCGCCCGCCTCCGGGCGCGGGACCCGGGCCCGTGGCCGCGTCTCATCAGCAACACAAAGCCGGGGGTCTGCGGACCCTTCCACCCCAGTCGGGGCTGGCGGACGCGAGCCCCGAGAGGGAGGAAGGTCTGGAGCCGCGGGGGACCCCAGCCCGGCAGCGCACCCCGCAGAAAGCAAGTCCGCGCGAACCCCGCCGCCCGCGAGCACCTGTGCGCACCGCGCCCGCCGCGCCTTTGGGGACCGCGAGAAAACCGCTGTTCCCTCCTTACCCTCCAGCCACAGGTGTCCGCGCCCCGCGCTCTGCTGGAGCCCCCCGCGGCCACGGCCAGCTGCGAGCCGTTTAGACAGGCGTTGACAGTGAAGAAGACAGAGCAGAGCTGCAGCCACGGGGCCATGGCCGTGCGCTCGTCCACCCGGGCCGTAGTCTGCGCCCCGGACGACCACTGCGAGCCAGCCCGGAGTGGGCGGTGGCGCCGGCGGCAGCGGCGGCGGAGTGGGCCGGACCACAGAGCATGCGCCGCCGGCCTGGACTCCGCCCCTTCCCTCTAGGCCCCGCCCCTCCGACCTGGCCCTCCTTCTCGGCTCCGCCCCTCCCTCTAAGCCACACTCCTATGGTCACGCCCCAGATAACCTGGGAGAAGTTGGCAGATGCAGTATTTATCCCCTCACCTGAGGTCTTTTTTTTTTTTTAATGCAAAGGATTTATGCAAATGATGCCTGCTCCCTTAAAAAACGCAGGAAAATGCAAAGAACATAATAATAGTTTTAATAATTCAATAAGCACCTACTCTTTGCCAGGCCTCTTCTTGAATCCTTCCAACCACACTGGGAATTGTGGGTATTATTGTTATCGCAGTTTTCCACGCAGGAAAGTTAAGGTAATGTGATGGTTAGAGAAATCCTGGCTGGGACCTCGGACAAGTGACTCCCTCTCTCCACGTTTCTGTCCCCATCCCCTGTAGACTGGAATAAAAATAAGAGTAAGTATCCTAGGCTGGGGAGGATTCTATTGGTTAACACACAGCAAGCACTCAATAAATGCTACAATCTCTCGTTAACTGACTTGCAGACAGCCACACAGTTGGTACCTGAGACTCAAATTCAGATCTGGCGAAACCAATGCTCTCGTCAAACTTACCCTTGTGAAGTGGACAGTATCTCTGGAAGAGGAAGCTCAGAGGCGAGGAGGAGCTAAGATCACACAACTTTTCACCACAGTCCTCCTCCCCGCTTTGTTTTGTATATTTGCACTTGAATCCAACCACCATGCTCTTTTCCATTGCTCCCTCCTTTGTCTGGGCCACGCCCCCCCTCCACTACAGCTCCTCACTAAATCATCCATAGCTGGGGAAGTCAGAGGTTTTACCTTGAATGTCAGGGGCTGACATGAGGCCAGGACCACATGGGTGTTGGTGAAACACGAAAGAAATCACGAGGCTGCAGGCTCCTTAGGCTCCTGAATCTATATGACATTGCAACCTAGATATGCTCCATAGTTTATTAATCAATCCACTTCTGAGTGACTTCTTTTATAATCAGCGATTCAAAAATATCCTCACACATTTATCTTGATTCAACTGTTTCCTAAAGATACACTCCTAGAATCAGAACTGCTAGATGATGCACATTTAAAGTTGCCAAACTGCTCAATATCTCATTGCCATGTTAATTGGCTTTTCTGACCAGGTACTTAGTGGACATTTGCATTTCTTCCTTTGATCTGGAGTAAAAGAATGGGTACTTGGAGTTTAGGATAGAGGGAGGACTTGAGGGCATTGGGGAAAGGGGAGTGGGTTTTACTCATGTCACCATATGGTTGAGTGTCAGGAATGCCCCAGCAAAATTCCTTCTCCCTTCCTAGCCTCTACCCCCCCCCCCTCCATTGTATTTCCCTCCACCACAGCTCACTGCCCTGGCTGGCAACTGACAGCTCTGAAAACATGTTGCGGAGCTGAGAGAGCTCCAGCTTTTCTAAAGGAGTGCAGAGGACACAAAGGAATGACCAAAGTGTCCACTCTGGGGCACGGTCCGAATGACATACCTCAGGTCAGGGACTGAAAAGCCCTCCCTTCTAGGGAGGCCATAAACATTCCTGTGGGGTGAGGGTGGAAGAACCACATACATCAAAGGGTCAAATTTAGTCCGGAAATAAAGATAATAAATTGGCATTAGGCAGCATCCTCCCCATTCTGGTCTTTTCTCAATTCTTTTCCTCTCATCCCCTTTATTTATCCTAACCCTTTGTTAGGAGCAACATTTTTGTTGTTAATCCTCACCTGAGAATATTTTCCTTTGATTTTTAGGGAGAGTGGAAAAGAGGAGAGACGAAACATCAATGCGTGAGAAGCACATCAATTGATTGCCTCCTGCAGAAGCCCTGACCAGGGCCTGGACTGGGGAGGACCCACAACCAAGGCACATGCCCTTGACTGGAATTGAACCCGGGACCCTTTGGTCTGCAGGCTGACACTCTATTCATTGAGCCAAACTGGCTAGGGCTCTTAGGGGCAAAAATAGAATATTGGAGACTAGTTATAATTATGGGAAATATTTTTTTAAATATATTTTATTGATTTTTTACAGAGCAGAAGGGAGAGGGATAGAAAGTCAGAAACATCGATGAGAGAGAGACATCGATCAGCTGCCTCCTGCACGCCCCCCACTGGGGATGTGCCCGCAGCCAAGGTACATGCCCTTGACCGGAATCGAACCCGGGACCCCTCAGTCCGCAGTCCGACGCTCTATCCACTGAGCCAAACCGGTCTCGGCGGGAAATATTTTTAAGTATATTTTTATTGATTTCAAAGAGGAAGGGAGAGGGAGAGAGAGAGAAAGAGTGAGAGAGAGAAATATTGATGAGAGAGAATCATTGATCGGCTGCCTCTTGCACGCCCTCTACTGGGATCAAGCCCACAACCTGGGCATGTACCTTTGACTGGAATCAAACCCAGGATCCTTCAGTCCACAGGCCAATGCTCTGTCCATTGAGCCAAACCAGCTAGTTATGGAAAATATTAATCATGCTCTGTTAACCACGATTGCCTTTTATGATTAAAGGAAGGACATTCTAACCTGGCTGGGAATTATATGCCCCTGTGACCTGGGAGTCAACCTTGGGCCTGGGAATCAACCTTATAATGCAGTCCATTCCCAACCAAGAATTGCCTATTTTCATGGAAAGCTTGACTGACAACCTTGTTGCTCAAACAATGGAGTCCTACCCCAGCCTCCTACTTCCTCATGCCTGTAATCCCTACTTCCCCAAGTAATCCTTTCCTTCTCTATACAGGCAGTTCTCAGGTCACCTTGGACTCGACATATGTCATTTCAAGGTTACGTCGCCATCTCCCATCCTATATAATAAAAGAGTAATGTGCAAATTTGACTGTACCTTCGCTACACCCACAAACCACACCCACCAATCACACCCACCTGCCAATCAGGAGCAGATTATGCAAATAAACCTCAACCAAGATGGCTGCCACCACTGAGAGCAGGAGGAAGGTTTGGGTTTCCCCAGCAACAGAGGAACCCAAGCTTTCTGCCTGTCGTTGCCTACCTAGGCCTCCACTCAATGCTACAAAGTTTCAATTATAAAAGATACAGAAATGATGGCAGCCACTGAGCTGGAGAGAACAGAAACTTGGGTTTCCCTGACAATGGAGGAAGCCAAGCTTTCAGCCTGCTGTTGCCAGCCTAGGTGTCCACTCTATGCTACAAAGTTTCAAACAGAAATGGCTGCCGCCCTGGAGCAGAAGGCTTGGCTCTGTTCCAGGCTACAAAGTTTCAATTGTAGATATAGATTAATCCCAGATACCAGGGCCTCTGCTTGGGTCGCAGTGGCGGGGCATGGCCAGCCTGAAAACCTCCACAGGCCCCTCACCCAAGCTGCCCCTTGCCCCAAGGGAATCCCCACCCTGATCCGGGACACTCTTCAGGGCAAACCAGCTGGCCCCCACCCATGCACCAGGCCTCTATCCTATCTAATAAGAGAGTAATTTGCAGATTGACCATCACTCCAACACACAAGAGGCCTGCCCCCATGTGGACACAAGATGGCCACCACAAGATGGCCAGCAGGGTGGGCTGTTGGGAGGTTCCAAGCCTGCAAGGGAGGGCAGTTGTGGGTGATCAGGCCAGCAGGGGAGGGCAGTTGGGAGGGAGCAGGCCTGCAAGGGAGGGCAGTTGGGGGCAATCAAGCCAGCAGGGGAGGGCAGTTAGGGGTGACCAGCCCGGCAGAGGAGGGAAGTTGGGGGCAAACAGGCTGGCAGGGGAGCAGTTAGACATCAATTAGGCTGGCAGTGTATAGGTTAACAGGTGATCAGGCTGGCAGGCAGAAGCAGTTAGGGGCAATCAGGGAGGCAGGCAGGTGAACAGTTTGGAGCCAGCAGCCCTGGATTGTGAGAAGGATGTCCAACTGTCCGGGATCGGGCTTAAACAGGCAGTCAGACATGTAAATATGTGCTTTATGTTTTTTATTATTTATTTACCACAAGTAAAGGTTAGGAATTGTTGCCGAGACCGGTTTGGCTCAGTGGATAGAGCGTCGGACTGCAGACTGAAGGGTCCCCGGGTTCGATTCCGGTCAAGGGCATGTACCTTGGCTGCAGACACATCCCCAGTAGGGGGCGTGCAAGAGGCAGCTGATCGATGTCTCTTTCTCATCGATGTTTCTGACTTTCTATCCCTCTCCCTTCCGCTCTGTAAAAAAAATCAATAAAATATATATATTTTTAAAAGGTTAGGAATTGTTATCTTTTTTAAAAAATTGTTTTTACTGTTTCACTTCATTACTGCTGTGTATGTGCTCTATGTGAGTGACGTAGGTGCTCATGTAGATGAGTTCCGACTGAGGGTGAAAATCACATTATGTTGCACCGTAGGAACAGATCTCTGACATAACCCAATGACCTACTGTTTAAGCAACTGGCTTATGGGGGGCTATAGAACAGATTTGTGGATGACCTGCTGTTCTCTCATACTGCCAGCAGTATTGGAATAAATCTATCCTAATAAAAGAGTAATATGAAAATTGACTGTACCTTCGCTTATACAATAAGCCACACCCACAAGCAAATCAGGAGCAATATGCAAATTAACACCCAACTAAGATGGCTGCTGCCCATGGCAGGGTGATAACTGGGTTCCTAAGGCAGGCCAGGGCTGGGGCAGAGCCAGCTAGCGATCAGCTAGATTGCAGGGCAATCACTGGCTGGGGTACCCTGGCTGAGGTCCCCTGCCCAAGAACAAAAGCCTCACCAGAGCTTTTGGCCTTGAGCAGGCCAGGGTGAGCCATCAGTTGGACATCCCCTGAGGCCTCCCAGTATGTGAGAGGGGGCAGGTTGGGCTGAGGGAGCACCCACCCCCAGTGCACGAATTTTGTGCACCAGGCCCCTAGTGTGTGTATATATATATAAAAGCCTAAGCAACCATCCAACTGTCTGACCGGTGTCTATGCCACACAATGACCAGCAGGGGCAGATGCTCAGCACAGGAGCTGGTGAGCTGCAGTGACTTAGCAGCTACAGTTCTTGGAGGATGCACCCAGAACCATAGAGGAGGGAGCCCTGATTCCAGGGTGCATCACTGGAGAACCACACTCTCGCAATCTAAGACCTCTCAGGGGATGTCAGAGAGCCAGTTTCATCCCGATCCCCGCAGGCCAGGCTGAGGGACCCCACCAATGCACTGGGCACCAGGCCTCTAGCGTTAATATATGATTCAACCCTGTCTCTGCTTAATTGGTTCAAGTAGTGACAGGCAGCACGGACCCACTCATTGTCCGGCTACACCTTCAGCATATCTGTGAGGCTTCAAGAAGTAAACCTCTTTACTGGGAGTTGAGAAAAAATGAAGGGCCAGTTCCCTCCCCGCACTCCACCTCAGCTTTTATGAGCCACACCTTCCTCCAGGCAATAGGCAGCAGCTCAGCGGTGTGGTTGGCCAGAGAATGAAGTGCTCCCCAAGTACAACACATGGTCTCCCCACCAAGGCCAGCATTGCTTGTGGCCCAGACACAACTTCACTCATTCCCCAGCCCAGCCCTGCCTGAGCCATCTCTCTGCCTCCAGTGCCTGGCGCACGTCAGCAGGCAAGAAACTGTTGCTGCCTCCATTCCCGTTGGAACGAAGCTGGGAATTAAACAGATTAAATTACTTTAACATAAACTGTTGACCAAAAAATGCAAATATACTTCTTGAATGCACCTGGAACCTAACCAGATAAGAAAAACACTTAAGCCCGGTTGTGCGGTTCAGTGGTTGGGCCACGAGGTCAGGGTACACCCCAGTCAGGGCACAGGCCGGGTGGCGGGCTCCCCCCGCAGTGAGGAGTGTGCAAGAGGCAGCGGATCAGTGATTGTCATCATTGATGTTTCTGTCTTTCTCTCCCCCTCCCTTCCTTTCTGAAATCAATAAAGATATATTTTTAAATAAAAATATTTAATACAATGATTGGATTTTGTTAGGAGTCAAATTATCCCTAGAAACACAAGAAATGATAGTGACTATAGAAACAATGTGTATCCTGAATCATTTTTAGCCAACTAGAGACCAATTTTATCAATAGAGGTTAGAAGCAATGGGCCGAAATCCTCATCCATTTTCGATATTGTAGTCAAGTCATGGTTTATGTTCTAATCAAGACACGAAAGGTAACGATTCCACCCCCTTTCCTCCAGTCTCCCAGCAGGCGAGGCTTTATGCGGAAAGCTGGCACCCTCCCGAGAGCACAGCCTGGGCCGTCCCCAAGGCTGCCTGGATGGCAAGCTTGAACGGAGAGTTTCACCATCTCCACTTCACAGCTAGGAAGTCAGACTCAGTCAGGGAGGAGTCCCTAGACTCAAATGACTCTCCGCTTCCCCCCACCCCTCACTCTTCCCCCCACACCCTTGACTTTGCATTGGGTGCCCGACCCGCATCCTTCCCAAAACGGCCTTTGAGCCACCAGGCCACCCAAGTGGCCCAGACTAGGGACGGCCGGAATACCCGGGGCGGATGACCCAACCCTGAACCTCGAAATCCCCGGACCCGGACTTGGTGCCGGGACAATGGCTCCGCATCCACCGCCGTCTCCGTGGTAACCGCAAGGGGGCGCTCCCGGTCCAGATCCCAGACACCCTAACACCCAGACAGCAGGAGCAGAGCACATCTTTCCAGAGCAGCGATTTTCAACCTTTTTCATCTCAGGGCACACATAAGCGAATTACTAAAACCCTGTGGCTCACCAAAATATATATATTATTGTTTGTGCCGATCTGACAAAAATAGGTATAATTTTCATTCACACTGGAGCGCTACTGTTTCATCGGCTGTTGTCATTTTTCCTTCACGTTCTAAGTTCTTTATTGTTTAAGGCATTACATCTGTCCCCACCAGCTGTTGTCATTTTTTAATTTGGCAATCCAAGGGAAAAGAGATCAGTGCCCCTGACTAGTCAAGTATTGCATCTTTTAAAATTCTTGAGGCAGACCAGGTGAACATCGCTGTTGGTAGGGCAAAGCCCCCAGCGCAGGTGCAAATACTCTCTGTTACCCCAAAGCTGGTGCTGGTTCAGAGAAAGTAGAGTCCAGGAGGTGGTAAGAAAACCAGTCCAATATGGGCTTCACTGACCACGTGGCTTTGAGCAGTTCCTTTAACCTCTCTCCATGTCCGATTCCTCAGCAGCAGCAGGAATGATGTGAACGCAGACCTCAGTGGGTTTTTGTGAATCTGAAGTAAACAAATGGCCGCGTGACTGTCACTGCTGCAGGGCGGTGGGCCAGGGGTGGAGGCAGTCTGGCCCGCGGCAGCTGGGACCCAGGCAGTAGCTGGGGGAGATGGCCACCTCTCTACCTTTCAGGAGCTAATCCTCTGGTTTGGATCTACACTAGACTGGAAGGTTTTGGACCATAACATGTTTATCATTCACTTATTCACTCACTCATTCATTCATTCATTCATTCAACAAATACTCACAGAGGGTCTGAACCAGATCAGGTATTCTGCCAGGAGCTGGGACCAGTGTGAACAACACAGACACTATCTCTGACAACTCACTGTCCCAACTGCCATAGAACCTACAAGCAAACATTCCACGGGATACAGGCAATACTCAGATAACTACAGGACCAGGAGATAACTACAAGTAGATGGTCGTCTCTACAGAAGTGATGCCTAAGCTGATGTTTCAAGTATAAGAGCCTCTGGGCAAAGGGAAGGGGAGCAGAGAGAGGAAGAGTATTCTGGACAGAGGGAACAGCGTGTGCAAAGGCGCTGGGGCAGTAGGGAACATGGCATCTTCAAAGACCAAAGAGGCCAGTGTGACTGGAGAGAAGAGAGGGGTGGAGGAATGGTGCAAGGTGAGCTGGAGAGACCTGCAGAGGCAGGGGCAGGCCTTGCTACCCTGGTTTGAATCTAAAAGTACCTGATACTGGCAGCTTATGAGGGGTTTAAGAGCAATAATGACAGGGTTGTATTTTGAAAAAGTCCCATTTCCCAAGTGCCAAGCTTGTAGTCACGTTTTATACATGCTGACCTAATTAATGAATAACCTGGATTGTTGATGAAATTCTTGAATTTAATGTCTTGAATGCAAAAAATATTAAAAAGCCTAGGGAGCCCTAGCTGCTTTGGCTCAATGGATAGAACATCGGCTTGAGGATTGAAGGGTCCCAAGTTCAATTCTAGTCAAGGGCACATGCCTGGGTTGTGGGCTCAATCCCCAATAGGGGGCATGCAGGAGGCAGCCAATCAATGGTTCTCATCATTGATGTTTCTCTCTCTCCCTTCCTCTCTGAAATCAATAAAAATATATAAGTAAATAAATAAATAAATTGCCTGGAGAAACATCCAACCCTACCTAAATATTGCAAATAAAATAAAATGCATAAACTTTTCTTACTATCACTTAAATTTATACTGTAAATTTTTTATTTTAATAGGCTATTTTTATCTTTTTATTTATTGATTTGAGAGAAACATTGATTTGTTTTTCCACTTATTTTTGCATTCACTGATGGTATGTGCCCTAACCAGAGACCAAACCCACATTGGAACTCAGCTACCTGGCAGGGCTAGACTATTTTTAAGAACACTCTTAGACATAAAGTATTAAAAAATAATACAGAATTCCTATGTACTTTGTCCCTGGTTCCCTTTATTATTAACATACTAGAGACCCATTGCAGGAAGATTCCTGCAAGAATAGGGCTTCCTGTGGCCTGAGCAAAGCTCCCTTCATCTCCGTTGCCTTGCTCCCTTCTCAGCTGCCTGTTCCCTCCTATCTCCTCTGCGTTGCTCTCTCCCATCTCCACTGCCTCACTTCCTCCTGGCTCCACTGCCTTGCTCCCTCCCATCTCCTCTGCCTCGCTCCCTCTCTTCTCCCCTGCCCCACTTGCTCGCTTCTCTGCAGCTTTGCTCCCTTCTGCAGTGCTTGGCTTCCTTCTATGCCATCTTCTGCACCTGGACATGCAAATTAACTGCCATCTTGGTTGGATTAATTTGCATGCTCGCTTTGATTAGCTTGCGGGCATGGCTTGTGGATGTAGCAGATGTATGGTCAATTTGCATATTGCTCTTTTATTAGATAGGATGACATTGTATAGTACATTTGTTAAAATTAATGAACCAATATTGATAACTTATCATTATCTAAAGTCCAAAGTTTATTCATATTTCTTTAGTTTTTATCAGTACTTCATGCACCCCATTCAGATATCCCATAACATTTACTTGCTATGTCTTAGGGTCATCTTCACTATGATAACTTCTCAGACTTCCCTTGTATTTAATGGCCTTAACAATTTTGAGTAGTGCTGGTTAGGATGCCCCTCTGTTAGGATCTGTCTGATGTTTTATCATGATTAGACTAGACATTATTTTCATATTAATTAAAAGTTATATATGTACAAAGTTTTTTAAAATATATTTTTATTGATTTCAGAGAGAAAGGGAGAGGGAGGGAGAGATAGAAACATCAATGATGAGAGAGAACCACCGATCCATTGCCTGCTGCATGCCCTACACTGGCGATCCAGTTTGCAACCCAAGCATGTGCCCTGACCGAGAATTGAACCATGACCTCCTGGTTCATAGGCTGACACTCATCCACTAAGCCATGCCAGCTGAGCTATGTACAAACTTCTAAAGTCTAATTAGTACTAACAGACGTATAAAATAAAACAGCAGTCATCTGACCTGTCCCTTCTGACTCTCACTCCCCAGAACACCTTCCTACAGCTCTTTTAGCTCTTTGCTGGCATTTGCTGCCAAATTTCTGAATGGTATTCTGACCTTGCCTTTCTTGACTGGCCAGTTCAGACACTGGCTCCTAACTTCCTGTTCTTTATGACACATGAGAATTGTGCCTCCTTACATTCCCTTCCTCTATCCACCCACTAAGATTTATGTTGGATGTCTTCCCTAGCCCTTCCTGAATCAATCTGACCTGCACAGACCACATCAATGGGCTATCTTACCTTCAGGACAATGTGGGTGCAGGCAGGCAGGTTGGGGGGAGGGGATGAAGGAGTGCCTGAACCATATCAGGTATTCTGCCAGGAGCTGGGGACCAATGTGAACAACACAGACACTATGACAACTCACTGTCCCAACTATCATAGAACCTACAGCTATTCCATCTCCCCCAGCTACTGTCTGGGTTCCAGCTGCCTCTGGTCAGACTGCCCTGGGTCAGCTACCTCCCTGTCAGGTTACCGTGGAGGGCTGAGCCCTGACTCCGCTGCCAGGTACCCTCTCCATTTAGCTCTCTCTTCAGTTTCTGATGGTGGCTCCCCACTTGACTCCTCAGGTAGGGGTCGGGGAGTAATAGCACCTCCAAACTGGGACTTCTCCATCCCTTGTAGTTTCTTTCCCCTCTCAAATAATAGGGGGATTATTTATTTATTTATTTTTTCAATTACCAGTTAACTTACATTATTTTGTACTAGAGGCCTGGTGCATGAAATTCATGTATGGGGGGGGCGGCGTCCCCCTCAGCCCAGCCTGCACCTTCTCAGAATCCAGGACCACTGGCCCCTACCTGCTCACCTGCCTGCCTGCTTATTTGCCCCTAACTGTCCCCCCCCTACTGGCCTGGTCTCCCCCAACTGCCCCCCCTGCAGTCCTAGTTGCCCCACGCAGCCTGCTGTTCGGTCATTTGGTCACCCCTCACTAACCCCCTGCCAGCCTGGTCACCCCACGCAGCCTGTTCAGTCATCTGTTCAGACGCGATGGTCACTTAAGCTTTTACTATAAACTGGTTTCATCCCCTGTAGTTTCTTTTCACCCTGCACCCCAACTTTCTTATGAAATTCTCCTCACATTTTACCCCATTTGAGAGCTGTTTCTTGTTGGAATCTTGACTAAGATACAGTATTAGAATAATCAATATTCAGGGTTTATATTATCACAACCATGTAAAACATTATTCACCCATAAGGCAAGCAGTGTTGGGTGACAGTATTTCCTTTCTTGTTATAACGTGTGTGAGTGAGTATGTGCATGCATGTGTAGCGTTTACCTGTTTTAAAAGCGTTTGTTTTGTTTCATGTAACCCCCTGTTAACTCTTCTCACACACCTTTCCCCGGGTCGGGCATTCACTCTCCTCTCAGTTCCTGTTATTTGGGAGAATTCCCCTTGGCGTCCACATGCTCCTGCCCCAGTCAGGCCCGTGTTCTCCAGACCTGCCGCCGTCACTCCCTTTCCTTCTCTCTTGTGTTGGAATCCTATTTCCTGGATCCTATGTATTTTTCTGGGTTTTCTCCCTCATTTTGGTGAGGCATAGGCCTCGTTGGCTTCTTGAGAAAGGCATGGTAGGTAAATTTCGGACCCTGCATGCCTAAAAAATATCTTTATTGAAGATCACAGTTGATTAATAATTTGACCGGGTATTGAATTTTATGGTGAAAGTAAATTTCCACTGGAATGTTGAAGGCACCGTTTCTCTACCTTTCAGGTCCTGAGGTTGTGGTTTATGAGTCTGATGGCCTTTTTATTGCTGGTCCTTTGAAAACATCTCTCTCTCTCTCTCTCTCTCTCTCTCTCTCTCTCTCCCCCCCCCCCCACCCCTCCTTCTCTCTCTCTCTCTCATTTTCATTCATTGTGGCCCTTCACTTTGGAGATGCATGTCCTTGAATTCCAGAAAGTTCTTTTGAGTATTTCTTTGACTTTTTTCTCTCCTCCTTTTCCTCTGCTTACTCTCTTTTTGGAATTCCTGAGTGGAACGATAGGTATCCTAAGTTTATCTTCCAATTTCCGATCATTACCAACTATTCTCCATTTCTTAGTCACATTATTTTTCATGCTTTAGAACAGATCTTCAACTAGGTCTTTAAAAGCGAGTGAAGCTCCCTTACAATTACCATCCTCCTCAATACCCAAGAGCAGCTCTTTCTTATTTAGTAGTGGTCTCTCTTGCAGAACAATTAGTTCTTGCTTAAAGGAAGTAATTCCTTTCCTTATCTCTCTGCGGAACAGTTTCTCCGTTTCCTCCGAGCGAGCGCCTTCTGGCTTGTTTGAACTTTCAAAGTGGAGTCAGCCTTCCCTGGTTCCTCTAAAGTTGTTCTTAAGGAAAAGGACATGCTATGTCAGCAGGCTGGGCTTTAAACTGGGCAATCGATGTCCAGAAACAGAGCTCCCAGACAGGTCACCGATGTCGGGAGGAAAGAGGCCCTACAGAGCCACTCACATGAGACACGGCCAACAAACAACGGAAGCAACGTGCCAACTCTTAGCCATCTTATTTCTCAAATTATTGCACCTACACTTGTTAGTTCACCTTCTACTACCAGATTTGTTCTTTTTTCTTTTAAAAAAATACATTTTATTGATTTTTTTACAGAGAGAAAGGGAGAGGGATAGAAAGTCAGAAACATCCATGAGGAAAAAACATCGATCAGCTGCCTCTTGCACACTCCCTACTGGGGATGTGCCCGCAGCCAAGGTACATGCCCTTGACCAGAATCGAACCCAGGACCCTTTAGTCCGCAGGCTGACGCTCCATCCACTGAGCCAAACTGGTTTCGGCTGTTCTTTTTTTCAGTACCTTTGTGAACGTGAATGACATGGCTTGTGACATATGTGAATGCGTAACATAATGACTAACATTTTTATATTCAACTGTTTATTGAGCAAGCACTCAATGAGTACCACTGTGTGCTGTGCAGTGTGCACGGCACTGGAAAAAACACCCCAGGTCATAAACCCTGCCCTTGGATCTCGCTCTCCAGGGAAGTACCCACGCTTCGCGGAGCCCACGACCTGGTGAAAGGGCAGAGCGGGACTGGAAAGAACCATTTAGACAGCTGCCATTTTGGACTGTGTGACTTGGCAGCCACCATGTAGGCCACATGATGTGTAAATTTACCTGGGGGCTGCCATCTTGAAATCACAAAGACCAACCCCTCCCTTTGAATTAGTCAATTGCAAAAGACTGTGCACTTGAGCTCCAATCAAGAGCAAAGGACAGGACAGGTCACGTGTGTTAGGGATTATTTGCGTCACTAGCCCCAGCCATCACCCAACCAATTGGAATCAGCCAACTGCGCGGTTTGAGTCTGGCCCCACCTCCCTATAAAATCGTCATGCTTTGGATATTCTTCCTCTTTTGCTTCCTGCCGCTGCGTCGGTGGGGGCAGAGAGCCAAGCCTGGGCTTGAATAAAGGCTCTTTTGCTTTTGCATCGGACTCGGCTCCCTGGTGGTCTTTGGGGATCATGAAATCTGGGCATAACACTGAGAGGCAGCCACTGAGAGTCCCATTTCACACAGGGAGGATGGGAGTCTCAGGGGCTTCCCGGGTTTGCCCAAATGACAGCCAGCTACTGGAAGACGATGCTGCATCATGAATCCAGATTGTTTTCCACGTTCTATGTACTGACAGAAGGGGGAAGAAGGAAGCCATGAGAGGAGGGTTCAGAGGGACTGGAAGAGAACTGAGAGGAGGCTGAATTAGTCCGGGTCCTCTACAGAAGCAGAATGGATAGGATACTGAGAGATGCAGGTGAGGAGGTTTATTCTAGGAATTGGCTCAACAGCTATGGAGGTGAGAGTCCCACGATCTGCTGTCTGCAAGCTGGAGACCCAGGTGGCGGGCAGTGTCTTTCAGTCCAAGTCCGGAAGCCTGAGCCTGGGGGCCGATGGGGAAAGTCCCATCTGAGTCTGAAAGTCAGACCAGAGGCCCAGACATCAGGGAAGGAGAAGACATTCACTCTTCCTCTGCCTTTTTGTTCAATTTGGGGCTGAGTCCACCTGCCTTTGGGATTTACTCAGGTCACCAATTCAAATGCTAATATTTTCAAGATACACCTTCACCGACACCTGGATAATGGTTTACTGGCTATCTGCCATCACCAAACCCAGTTAAATTGGCATATAAGATTAACAGAAGCAAAGGGAAAAGAATTTCAAAGTATTTGCTCAGGCCCTATGCTTCCCTACCCCAGTTTACACTGTAGCAGGGAACAGGGGTCACTGCGCAAAATACCCTCATTTTATAGGGGCAGGGAGCACTCTCCATCTCTCCCAGCAGGGGATCTTCCCCGTTGATTAACTTGCACACCCAGACACAGAGGGCGGCAACCCAACCCCACTGCCGAGACGGCCAACCAGTGCCCCTCAGTTGTGCAAAAATGCAACGCGCCCTGACTCTGGCCTCCTAACCTAAAGCCCTGGAGCAGGAAATTCTGGAGCTAAATTTTGCTAGAGATGGAGCAAGGGAGTGACAGATTGCAAAAACAGCCTCAGAGCAAGGCGTCGAGCCAAGTTTAAGAGCAAGAGAAGTCAGCTTCACACCAGCAATGAAAACGCAGAGAATCCCAAGAGGCCTGAAAATGCCCTCCTTGTCAGGCACTTCCTCCTCCCACAGGAGCCCTCTGAGCACACAGGTGAGACCTGGCCCTGCCTCCCTGCAGGCTAGTGCAGCCTGGGGGGATGTGGGGGGCACAGCTCACCCCTCACGGGAGGGGTCAGACACTGGCTTCCACTGGCCTTTCCCAGTGCACATAAATATGTGTCTTTAAACTGGAAACCTAAAACAAATTCTTCCTCTGCTGCTGGCTGCCATTATGTAATGTCTCACAGTGCTTCCCTGGAACTCTCCAGGCGGGCTCATTTACTGCCTTGGTTGCGCTTCCAGCTTTGTTCATGACTTCCAAGCTGCTTTCCATAAAGTTGAGCCATATGTACATTGGCTGCACTTGACAAAGTCTATACCTTTAAAAGTATGCATATGTGGTCGCCAGGCCAACGCTGAGACTGGCGTGCAAGGCCATAGATTGGATTCCTTAAAAAAGAAAAAGAAAAAATGGCCACAGTTCAAGCTCATTAAAAATGTTTTTGAAATATTTTTAAATTTACAGAAAAGTTACAAAAGTGGTTCAAAGAGTACCCATACCCATATACTCTCCACCCAGCTTCCCCTAATGTTAAGCTCTTATACAACCACAGCACAATTATCAAAACCAGACACTTAACATTAATGAAATACTACTGAGTAATCTACAGACATTACTGGAATTTCAGCAGTCTTCCTACTACAGTCCCTGTTTTTAAACCAAACTTTAAAATTTTAGAATCATTTTTTACAATTTGTAGAAAAATTGACAAGATAATACAGAGAGTTCCCATCTGCCTCCTAAGCAGTATCCCGTTTTATTAACATTTTACATTAGTATGGTTCATTTGTCACAATAAATGAATCAAGGTTGACCCATTATTAATAACTAAAGCCAATACTTTATTCAGATTTCCTTTGTTTTTATCTCATATTGCTTTCCTGTTCAGGATCCCATCCAAAACATCACCTTACATTTAGCTGCCTGTCCTCCTCAGGCTGCTCTTGGCTGTGACAACTTCTTACTTTCTTTGTTTTTGATGACTTTGACAGTTTCCAGTATTGGCCAGGGTTTTTGCAAGCTACCCTCTATTGCACTTTGATATTTTTTCTCATGAGTAGACAGGGCGGGGGGGGGGGGGGGGCAAAAATGTGTTTTTGAGAGACAGACCACGCAAGTGAAGTGCCCTTCTTGTCACACTGTATCAAGGATCCAGTAATGTCCTTTGTCTGGTCCAGAAGCCAATCCAGAATCCAACATTGCATTTAGTGTTTGTTTTTTGTTTGTTTGTTTGCTATGTGTGGTGTTGGTTTGTTTTTTTAATATTTTTTAAATTTATTTCAGAGAGGAAGGGAGAGACAGAAACATCGACTGGCTGCCTCCTGCACTCATCTCACTGGGGATCGAGCCCACAACTCAGGCATGACCAGAAATTGAACTGTAGCCTGGTCCACAGGCTGATGCTCATCCGCTGAGCAATGCTGGCCAGGCTGCATTTCGTTCTCATGACCATAGTCTCTTCCATCTCTGAAAGGTCCTCAGTCTTTCATGACCTTGACACTACTTACAAGTGCTCAAAAGTATCCCTTCATTTGGATTTATCTGATTTTTTCTGAAGTGATAAAATTTTGGTAAGAATGTCAGAAAAGCAGTGTTGTGCATCCTGTCAGGGGTATGTGATGTCACTCTGTCTTATTTTACTCCTCATCACTTGGTTAAGATGGTGTAAGCCAGGTGTCTCTACTGTAAAATTGCTATTCTCCCCTCACAATTAATAGCTTGGTGGAGAAACATTGAGATGGTATGAATATCCTGTTTATCTTCAGATTTTCGCCAGCAAATTTTAGCATCCATGAATGAATCTTGCGTGCAACAATTATTGCTGTAGTGTTCTAAAAGTGATTTTTCTATTTCCCTTATTTATTCTCTATTAATTGCAGTTAGGAGAATTCTCTCCATGAACTTAGTTATTTGTTTACATAAGTATGGAGTCATGAATACTTATTTACTTTGTGGGTTTTATTCCAATACTCCCATTATTTACTTTGTTGCTGAAATGGTTTTAGCTTTGCCCATTGAAAGCCCCTTCAGGATGGGTCCTGGGTCCCTTCAAGATGCTCCCATCAGTTAGTTCTGAGCATGTTCTGGCTTCCTGGTACACAAGGTGCCCTGGGACTATCTTGCATTATCCCTGTCCCACTGGGAAGAGCAGAACTTCCTTTCTAAGATAAAAAGTTCTTATTAGGTGGAATTATGGAGAGGTTTCTTCTTGTGGAAGAGTTCAAATATCTGTAAAAGGGCGCATATAGATAAAGGGATGGAATCTGCCAGTTAACAATGTATTGCCTCTCAAGTCCAAATTCACCCTTTGTTCCCTGATAAGCAAAAATTGAGTTCATGGATTTAGTTTCCTTTGTCAGCTGGCACCAGGTTCTACGTTGTCAGGAGAGGGCGATGGAGAGACACTGCGGGAGGAAGAGGAAGACCTGGCCCCGGGGGTCCTTCTGACAGCAAGAGTAGCTTTTTCAGCACACGAAGTGCAGGCAGCTTCTTCCCTGTGCAGACAGCACCCCCCGCGCCAGATTCTAGCCGCTGGCTCCTGCAACATACAGCAAGAGGCGCCAGTGCCCAGTGGCTCCCCTGGACCTCTGTCGGCCAGTTTCATGGCAGAATACCTTCCCCCGCCCCCAGACTCCTCCCATCCAACCCCTCCTGCTGCCACGAACAGCTTTCCTGCCCCACAGCGGGAGGATTTCTGGCAATTTCTGCCAGCACACCACAGCAAGGACTTGTCTGTCATTTAGTGAGCCACGCCCTCTTCAACAGGATCTGGATCCACCTTTGGGGAGGCAGGCTCTTCCCTGGCTTGTCTCTCTCAGCCCTAAGCAGTGGCTGCTACTTATACATGATATTCCTATACTAGAGGCCCGGGGCACAAAAATGCACGCACTCAGGGGAAGGGTCCCCCTCAGCTCCCCGGGGAGTGGGCCTAAGCCGGCAGTTGGACATCCTTAGCGCTGCCATGGAGGCGGGAGAGCCTCCCACTGCTGCTGTGCTTGCCAGCATGAGCCCAGCTTCTGGCTGAGTGGCCTCCCTCTGTGGGAGTGCACTGACCACCAGGGGGCAGCTCCTGTATTGAGCGTCGGCCCCCTGGTGGTCAGTGCACATCATAGTAACCGGTTGTTCTGGCATTCAGTCTAATGAATTATATACAGTTCACTCCTCTGTGAGAGCCGTAGAGAGAACCAAATTTACTAACTAAACTACAATCTTTGTGTACAGTCCTTTACATCTTTAACTCATACTATCTAGTCAAATTATTGTTTTCCAAAGTTACTTCAGTTAGGTTATTTCTCGCCTGCCTCCTCCATACGGTTACATTATTTATTTGTAGTACACTTAGATTCCTTATTGCTGGTGTTCTGTTTTGGGGTTCCCTTCTAATCCTGGTTGACTTGAATGATTTATTTATTTTGGAGGTATGTGGTTCCAAGAGTCCCAGCTACATAAAAGCATGTAGGTATTTTGGCGTCTCATTCTCACTACCTGTTCCCATTTCTTCCTTCTTTCCATCCCTTCCCCATCCCCTACCTTCTACAAGTAACCAGTTTTCTTCTTAGCACTGGGTTTAATTTCCCTGGATTTCTTTTTCCATTTAATACCTGGGGCCATATAGGAATCCTACGCCTTCTTAGAGGGAAAGACAGGTTCATATTCCTACTGTCCCTGCTTTGTTTGGAGCTCAGGGTGAGTGAGCCTATCCCAAAGCTTAATAAAAGAAATACTCGCTGGATCTGATGAAAGTCATGTTGGAAGGAAAACTGATCATCCCTATTAAAATAAAACATATGAATAACTTCTATTTTTTACCCCACATCTATTCTATTTCTTGATATTTAATCTTGGTGGGGAAGGGGGGTGTCACATTTGTGCACAGATACAAACTTGTTTTATGCAACATCATTATTATTTTGAATGGTGAAAAACAAAAACAGAAACAGCCTTGATGTTTATCCATAAAGAAATGGCTAAAAACATAACAGGGACCCGACAGGGTTGGCTCAGTGGTTTTGAGCATTGACCTATGAACCAGAAGGTCACGGTTCAATTCCCAGTCAGGGCACATGCCCAGGTTGCAGGCTTGATCCCCAGTGCAGGGCATGAAGGAGGCAGCTGATTGATGATTCTCTCTCAATCATTGTTTCTATCTCTGTTTCCCTCTCCCTTCCTCTCTGAAACCAATAAAAAAATATATTTTAAGGAAATATAATATGAAACAGCCAAACTGTAACACTATCCAATGCAACAAGTTTGTTTTAATAAGCTATGAGGAGCTTAGAAAAATCACTAAGATATATCAGTAACTGTTGGGGGCAGGTAATTATAGAAAAACAAATATGGCACACTGTAGTACCATTTTTAAATATATATATATAATTGATTTTTTACAGAGAGGAAGAGAAAGAGACAGAAAGCTAGAAACATCAATGAGAGAGAAACATCAGTCAGCTGCCTCCTGCACACCCGCACCGGGGATGTGCACGCAACCAAGGTGCATGCCCTTGACCGGAACTGAACCCAGACCCTTCAGTCCGCAGGCCGACGCTCTGTCCACTGAGCCAAACCGGTTTTGGCTGTAGTATCATTTTTAAAAAACCTCACCTGAGGATCTGTTGTTTGTTTTTGTGTTTTAAATTGATGTTAGAGAGAAAGGGGGAGGAAAGAGAGAAAAATATCGATATGTTGCCTTCTGCATGCATCCCCACAGGGGACCGAACCCGTGAACTTTTGGTGTACCGGTCAACGCTCAATCAACTGAGCCATACGGGCCTTTAAGTCTATTTACGAAAAACTAGCCATACCACATAAAGGTGAGTAGGTATATATGTATAAAAACCCCTAAGAAAAAGATTTGTAAGCATGTAGAGCAAACTGAAAATGTGATGTCATTTGGTGGGGAGAAGGGTGGGAAGACTGGGATTTGGGGGGCAAGGGTTTCAAAGGAACTTTTATTCGTAATGTGTTCATTCTTTCAATATTAATGTGTTCACATATTATTTGTATAAGTAAAAACAGACAAATACACAAAATATTAACTATGTTAAATCTCAAAAGCCTTAAAAAGGGACCACAACCTGTTGTGGAATCAGGTGACATACTCAAATACTCAGTATCTGCTTTTCCTACACAAAATTCTGGGAAATGACAAGCCCCTAATTCTCCCTCTCCAATAAAATGTAAGGAATCCTTTTCTAAACGTTGCCTGCCACGAAGGCTTATTATCTGCTAATAAAACCAAGTAGTGTAAGACAAGCAATAAGTAATCTAGACTCTACATGTACAGTGGACACCATATATCTACCACCTGCAATGTATAGTTCACACTCGGACTAGTCCTGTTCTCTCAGGTTAGGTCATTAAAATGTAAAACCCCACTTCTCCTACTACACCCTGTCTGGCTTCATCCTTTGCTTTGCTGAACTACAGGGGTGCATGTTTGACGTGAGGAAGGCAATTAGTGGCTAAGGTCAGAGTCCCAGCATCCCAAGGCCTTTGCTTTCTATTTCAACCATTTGATGACGGAGGTGAGAAAGGAGACTTAACATTCCCACATCAAGGCTGTTAAATATTTACTAAAGATAAGAAGTATAAAAAATAACTTTATGCTTGTTCTTAAGTTGTTTTTCTTCTGGAGGAAAATAAAACTAGAATCTTAGTCTTACTTAAAACAAACAAACAAACCCAAAACACAATGATTATGAATATAGCGAGCCCGAAAGCTGACTGAGCCATTAATCAAAGACAGAGACACAAACACAATTAGTGTCCTGGGCAAGTTGCTCTGAGGATTCCTGGCTAATCCCGAGGCATCCAGAGGTTTCGCATGGAGAGCCCCATTGGGCCAGGGCGCAGAAAGGCACTTCCTGCCACTGCTTTCTGTTTGTGTGTAGCCTGAGGTAAGACCATGCAAAATAAACAACGAATTTTGCCCAAGCATCACATTCCCTTCTGGGAGGAAATTACCACACTCACTTTTCAGCTGCTCTGTTTGGAGTATATTTTCTGGAACTTTAATTCTTAAATCCCCTTGTCCCTCCCCTGCCTTTTAGGAAAATTACTTGTGTTTTCTAACTTTCTAGAGTCAGCTATATCTTTTGAAAACCTTTCTTTGACTTAGACAGTTTGCATAAACAGTAAAGAAATCCTCTTGAGTTAGGTTCAGCTTCCCCTCACTGAATTTAGATCTCAGACGCACCTGGGATCATGCTCTTTTATTCAGTGAGAAAAGCGCATTATAAGGTAGCATGTAATGTGTGGTGGGATTCTACTTGTGCAAATGCATGTGTAGAGTTATGTCTGCAAGGACACTAGTATCTTGGTGGTGGGATTGCTGTTGACTCCTTTTTTTTAACTTTCCTGTATTTTAAAATATTAAATATTGATAATATATTATTTTTATCATAAAAAGAACATTTTCATTTTGAAAAACAATAAAAGGCAGGGACAGATAAAATAACGAACGGGAGGAAATGCAAACAGTTAACAGTCAGATGCACCCGGAGTGAAGTTAACACTCAAAATCCTCAGTCTTAATGGCTGTCCAGTTCCCTACCCATGCCCCCCGCCACCACCATCTCTTTTGGCCTCTCCCCCTCCTAAAGCCTCCTGTCTGGTTCTCCTGCCCGCCTTCTTGCCTTTCAATAATCCTTTTTCCATAGAATAGCCAGAGTGATGTTCTTAAATTGGAAATCCGATCTATAGCACCTGCCACGTAACACTTTCAGTGGCTTCCAGTCACACTTAAATGAAAACCCAACCTCCTCGTCCCTGTCCTCAAGGCCCTGCCCACTCTGGCCCTGACTCCTTTGTCTCCTGCCCCTTTTCCTTTTGCTCCCTTTGTGTATAGTTCCCAGCACTCTTTCCTGCCTCAGGGCTTTTGCACTGTCTGTTCCCAGCGCTCAGACAGATCTTCCCTCCACTCTTCACATGGTCAGCCTTGATTCTTAGATTCTGCAGGGGTCGGGGCCAGGGATCTGCATCTTAAATGTGTACTTCACACGATTCTCACGTTGGAGAGTCTCTGTCCTAAAGCATTGGCTTTTGCTAAGTAACCAAGGAGCAGCAAGTTCCATAAAGGGACTCTGACAGATACTGGGGCGCTATTCTTCTCTCTCAGGTTCTGTGAGTGAGGCCACATGGGTGCTCTGGCCCAAGATGTCCCTCAAGAAGAACCTGGCTGTGTCAGCTCACAGAAGGGGGAGTCTTCAGTCTCAAAGTTCCTCCACCAAAGTCCACGATGCTCACAAATTCAGTGTGCACTGTTATTCATCTACTAATAATTTAAGCATAAAGTGCCTAGAACAAATTGGCCCTTCCTTTCAGGTGGGGCTTGGGGACTGAGCCAGGAAGCTTTCTGAAACAGGAATATTCACTTCCTGCCTGAGACTCGGTGCACTCTGAGGTCCACAGAGGACATACCGATGATCTTGATCAGAGTAAGGGGCTCCCCTAGAAGGTACTGGAAACATTAGCAAACATTCTCCGTGCTTATGCTAAGGGCAAGCTCCTATGCTAGGAACAGGTCTACGGGAAGGAGGACACACCCAGGTCTGCCCAGCCTGCCCACAAGGGCTTACAGTTGCTCGGAGGAACTTGTCAAAGCAGTTAGGGTCGTTTTTGCCTTTTATTGTTTTTGAGGAATTTACCTAGTCATGCCTGGTGGGCACAAACAGAAGTCAGAACTTCCCAAGTTGGCTGTGGCAGGACAAGCTTACTTTTTTGTTGGTCTCTCCTCTCTGTGCTGCCTTTTAAGGCTCCCCCATCCCCACTTCCTAGAGTCCTAGAGGGGCCCTTTCTCTCCCACCCCAAGAGCCGGGCCTGCTTGTCAGATTCTGGAGTCAGTCTCTCTCTGCTGAGCTTCCTAAGCTAACCAGAGGTGAGCCGTGTACTGTCCGATCCATCACGCTCACCCAGCAGAGAAAGTTTGAGCCTAAGAGAGAGAGCGCCCAATTGACAGCATCCAAGCCTCCAGATCAAGCTAAACCTGAAGCTAAACCCACTCCTAGTCTTTCCATGACAGGTGCCAATAAATCCCCTTATTACTTCAATTCGTGTGAGCTCATTTTCTTTCCTTGCAACAGAGAGAGGCCTGACTAATGCACAGGCCCCAGGCTGTTTCTTTCATTATTGTTCCAAGTCTCCAAATAAAAAATGTGCTATTGGCAGAAAATCATCTTTTTAATGTAAAAGTGAGGCCAATCTCAGAATGTGGATGGGCAATGTTACAGTCTGACAGGGTGTGGGGCTTCTATAAATACTGGGCCAGACACAACCCTACCATTCGCAGCTCACTTGAAGTTGTTCTTGGTGTGGGAGCATCACAGTCACCACCAACCGCTCTTCAAGTCCACACTGATTCTGCATTCCTAACCCAGCTCCACAGGGTTCATTCCAGCCTTCCTCCCTTTCCCTACTTGTAACTTCCTTTCCCGACAGTGAGAAAATCAGCTCCCATTATCCTTAACATATTTACTTGCTCAAACTATAATGCAAAGAAAGTAGTGTTGGAATTGCTAATCCATACCACTACAAAATGACAACAAATACATACCTACCAACAAGTGAATCTAAAAATCAAGTGAATGGAAAATCTGATGAACAGAATGGACTGATGAATATAATAGAATCAGGGACATAGAAAGGGCGTGGACTGACAATTCTCAGGGGGAAGAGGGTATGAGGGGTGTGGGAAGAGATTGGACAAAGGTCTTATATCTATGGATGAAGACAGTGGCAGGGGGTGAGAGCATGGGGTGGGGTGGGGAATCGGGTGGAGGGAAGCCATGGGGGAAGAAAAAGAGAAACACCTGTAATAATCTGAACAATAAAGATTTATTTAAAAAAAAACTAATACAATTCCTTAGCAAAAATAAAAGAAACCAAACCAAACAAAAACACATAGCCCAAGCAATGCAATATAAACAGGGGCATAGGAACTTACCTGACATTTTCCCAATGAAGACATACAGATGGCCAGTGGGCACAGGAAAATGTGCTCAACATCACTAACCATCAAGGAGATGCAAATCAAAATCACATGAGATATCATCTTACGTGGATGAAAATGGCTATTACAAAAAAAGACAAGAAAAAGCAAGTGTTGGCAAGGATGTGGGAATTTAAATTGGTGCAGCCACTATGGGAAACAGTATGGAGATTCCTCAAAAAATTAAAAATAGAACTACTGTATGATCCAGCAATTCCACTTCCGGGTATTTATCCAAAGAAAAATGAAAATGCTAATTCAAAAAGATATCTGTACTCCCAGGCTCACTACAGAATTATTTACAGCCAGAGGCCTGGTGCATGGATTCGTGCATCAGTGGGGCCCCTCACTGGGCCTGTGGAAACTGTGCCAAAACTGGCAGTCCGACATCCCCAAGCGATGTAGTAGTGCACGAAGCAGCAGGCGGCCAGGGAGGAGCCCAAACCCGCTTATCCCAACCCCACTGTGCCTGCCAATGCAGGCTTGCTATGGCTCCACTGCTGTCTCCACACACCTGTCCTAGGGTGATCTTTGTGCGCCCATGACCGAGAAGCCGCTGTGGGCTCACACCCAGTCAGCCCTGATGCCATCCTGGACAGGATGGGGGAGGGGCACCCAAGGCGGGTGTCTGCGAGAGAGGCTAGCACCACTACAGTGGTGCTCGCCAGCTGTGAGCTTGGCGTCTGGCACCCATAGGTCAGCTGAGTGGCACTCCTGGTATGGGAGCACACTGACCATCGGGGGCAACTCCTGAATTGAGCGTCTGCCCCCTGGTGGTCAGTGAGCATCATAGCAACTGGTCAAACAAATGGTCAGACACTTAGTGTATTAGGTTTTTATATATATAGATAGCCAAGATATGGAAAAAAACTAAGTGTCTATCAATGCATAAATGGATAAAAATTTTTTATATATAATAAAATATTATCTTTATATATGAAAGGCTAATAAGCAAAGTGTCCCCACAGGAGTTTGATCAGGAGACCAGGAGTTTTATTGCTTGTTATGATGTGCGCTAACTACCAGAGGGCAGCATGGAACAAAGGAAGGCCTCGGCTGGCAGCCGGCAGCCAGGGAAGGGAGGCCCTGGCCAGCAGCTGGAAGGAAGGCCCTGGCCAACAGCTGGAAGGGAGGCCCTGGCCAGCAGCTGGAAGGGAGGCCCTGGCCAGCAGCTGGAAGGAAGGCCCTGGACAGCTGCTGGAAGGCCCCAATTGGCCCTGATTGCTGGTCAGGCCTAGGGACTCTACCCGTGCACAAATTTCATGCACTGGGCCTCTAGTTTAGCCATAAAAAGGGATAAAACCCTAATTCTTGCAACAACATAGATGGACCTTGAGGGCAATATGCTAAATGAAAAAGTCAGAGAAAGACAAATACCAAATCTCACTTATATGTGGAATTAAAAACAAACAAACACACAAAAGACCACAAAAAAGACCCCAACAAACTCATAGATACAGAAAACAGATTGATGGTTACCAGAGGCAGGGTTAGGGAGGAACAAAATGGGTAAAGGTGGTCAAAAGGTTCAAACTTCCAGTTATAACATACATATATCCTGGGGACATAATATACAGCATCGTGACTTTCCTATATAATAAAAGGCTAATATGCAAATTGACCGAATGGCAGAACAACCACTTGCTATGATGCACATTGACCACCAGGGGGCAGACACTCAAAGCAAGAGCTGCCCCGTGGTAGTCAGTGTGCTCCCACTGGGGGAGCACCTCTCAGCCAGAAGCTGGGCTCACAGCTGCAGCATAGCAGCCGTGTTCTAAAAACAATGGGAAAATATCCTGGGGTGAAAATTAACAACAACAACAAAAGTTGTTACAATAGAAAAATCTTAAAAGGTCTCATTACAAGAAAAAACATAATTTGTATCTGTGTGGTGATGGATCTTAACTGGGCTGATTGTGGTGCTCATTCAGCAGTAAATGCAAATGTTGAATTATTGTTACGTCCTGAAACTAGTATGTCATATATCAATTATATCTTTTTAAAATAAAAAAAGGGGGGGGGGTAAAAAAGTCTTTGTCAAATATTTCCAACATCTGAGTCATCTTGGGACTGGTGTTTGTTGATTTTTCTTTTCCCATAAGATTGGTCAGACTTTTGTGGTTCTTTGTATGTTGAATGATTTTGGATTGTATCTGGCCATTTGAATGTTATGTTATGTGATTCTCTGAGTCTTGTTTCATTCCTCTTGACAATTTTTTAAATCGTCCTGGCTAGATTCAGGCTACAAGTTCTGTTCTGCCTTCTATGGTCTGTGTTTTCAATGTCAGTTCAATGTTCAAAGCCTTTATAAACCTATCCTGCATGTTTGCCACTCACAGGCCAGGTGATATTTAGGCAGATACCTACCCTGTTGTTTAGTTCTCAGAAGCTTTGGTGTTCTGTTAGGATCAGGTACATCATGTGCAGCACCAGGGATGTCCAGGAGTTTGTTCACAATCTTGAAAGATTGTTTTCTCAAGTCTCTGGTCCTGTTCATAGGTGCTCCCCCTTCTAGTCCTGGCCAGATAGCACTTTCGTCTCCCTTCTTTACTGGGTACTTCCTGTGACTGTATCTCCTGTGGAGATGTGAGAGGAAAATGGGGAGGGGTGAATCTAATGGGATGTGTGGTGGGAGTCACCAAGAGCTAGCTGCTGTGTGGCTGTTGGGCTCCTGCTGTGGGCTGGTGCCCCAGCAGGAGACAGAGCAGCTAAAATGAGCATTAAATTTAGCCAAAGGCACACGGAGAGGTTTTCAGTCCAATGGGGCTCAGTGAAGTGGAGCTAGCAAGTCACCATCTGTCATACTTTGATTTGGGTTCCACATGAAGTAAATGGACTGCTCTTATAAGTAAGTGCCAGGCCCAGGTGATTCTATTTGTTGGGTGCGGGAATGGGGAATTGATGCCACTCTTGTGATGCAAGGTAAAATGCAGGGGGGTGAAAGCACCTATTAACATGGATTAACTCAAAAGCTGACCACCAGCACACACATCCATTGTTCCCACCAGCACTCTTTAGCTAAGATGGGCTTTGTCTGGCTGGCTTCACAAGAGACAAATGCCATTACAGGAGACCAAATAACCTTATTTAGGCAGTGGCCAGATAAAAGAGAGGCTCCAGGTATTAGCCTGACTGCATTAGTTTGATTTGTACTACTGTTCACTTTGTCCTGGGCATTAATGGAGACAAAGGCTTGGAATTACAGGAGCAGAGATAAGCTGTGCACTAGTGCCTGTGTGCTTTGAGGAAAGGATAATTCTATCTTGTGTTTTCATTTTCATCATGTTTGATTTTTCCTCACAGTTAAAGTCCAGTCTCCTCCCCTCCCCCAAATATCCACATATTTATTCTCTCCAAATTACTATCAATTATAATTGATAAAAAAAATTATTGGCCCATTATTTTCTTTAACAAGATCAGCACTTATGTTTTAGGTTTTTGGAAATGATTTTAGGGGAAAAACACAATTGATCTTGCATATTATCTTGCTTTTTAAATATTCTTACATATTATGGGCTCACTTCACAATATTTAATGATATTGTTATTAGTCTGAAAATGTAAAAGGATGTGTAATTACATTCATAGTTACTTCTTTAGTATTATAAATTCTAGTCTTTAAAATTTTGACTTCAGTTATTTGTTTTAATTATAAATGTGTCTTTATTATAAATTATTTCAGTTATGTATAACTTCATCTATAAACACAATTTATTTCAGTTATAAACAAAATTGAATTTTATTTAAAAAATATTTTTAATTCTCATCCAAAGATATGTTTCCATTGATTCCAGAGAAAGAGAGGAAGGGGGAGAGAGAAAAAAACATCCTTCAAGTTGCCTCTTATTCAATATAGTACTGAAAGTTCTAGTCATAGCGATCAAACAAACAAACAAAAAGAAATAAAAAGGCATTCAAATTGGAAAGGAGGAGGAAAACTGTCATTATTCACAAATGACATATTGTACACAGAAAACCCTAACGAGTCCACCAAAAAATTACTTTAATTAATAAATGAATTCAGCAATGTAACAGGACACAAAAATAACACCCAGAAATCAATGATCTCTCAGAAAGAGAAACTAAAAAAACACACAAAAAAACCACAAAACAAAACAAAAAATCCCACTCACCATTGCAACAACAAAAAAATTAAGATACTTAGGAATAAACTTATGGAGGTAAAAGACCTGTATTCAGAAAACTATAGGACATTGAAAAAAGAGATAGAGGAGATTATAAACAAGTGGAAGAATATACCGTGTTCACAGATTGGTAGAATTAGTATCATTAAAATGTCCATACTACTTAAAGCAATCTATAGATTCAATGCAATCTCTATTAAAGTACCAATGGCATATTTCACAAATCTAAACATTTATATGGAACCAAAAAAACAAAAACAAAAAACCCTGAATAGCTGCAACAATCTTCAGAAGAACAAAGTTAGACGGATCAACACACCAGAATCAGGTTATACTATAAAGCCATTGCAATCAAAACAGCCAGGTACTGGCACAAGGCATACAGAACAATGGAAGAGAACAGAGAACCCAGAAATTGACTCAAGCCATTACGCTCAATTAATATTTGACAAAGGAGGCAAGAGCATACAATGGAATCAAGACAAGTCTCTTCAATAAAGGGTGTTGGGAAAACTGGACAGATACATGCAAAAAAAAAAAAAAAAGGAAACTAGACCACCAAATTACACCAAACACAAGAAAAGACTCAAAATGGCTAAAAGACTTAAGTGTAAGTCGCGAAACCATAAAAATCCTAGAAGAAAACATAGGCAGCAAAATCTCAGACATCTCTCATACCAGTGCTTGCTGATACATCTCCTAGGGCAAATGAAACTAAGGAGAAAATAATGGGACTACAGCAAAAGAAACAATCAACAAAACAAAAAGGCAGAAAATATTTGACAATGATACATCTGATAAAGAGTTAATATCCAATACATATAAGGAACTCATAAGAGAAGGAAGACAAACAATCCAGTTAAAAAATAGGCAAAGGACCTACACACTTTTCTAAAGAGGACATACAGATGGCCAAGAGACATGAAAAAATGCTCCAAGTCACTGTTCATCAGAAGGATGCAAATTAAAACAAAAGTGAAGTATATCATCTCACACCTGTCAGAATAACAAATCAATAAATGACAAGTGTTGGCCAGGATGTGGATAAACAGGAAACCTAGTGCACTGCTGGTGGGGATGCAGACTGGTGCAGCCATTATGGAAAACAGTATAGAGTTTCTTCAAAAAATTAAATATGAAACTGTCATTTGACCCAGTGATCCCAGTTCTAGGAATATATCCTAAGAAACCTGAAATGTCAATCAGAAAGAATGCTACACCCCTATGTTCATAGCAGCACAATTTACAATAGCTAAGATCCGGAAACAGCCCAAGTGCCCGTCAGTAGACAAGTATTACATGATCTCACTCATATGTGGAATATAAGTAACAAAATAAATTGATAAATGGAGTGGATCCAGAGACATGGAAGCCTAGAACAGAGTGAGGAATCTTGGAGAGAAGGTGGGAGAGGGTGGATAGGTGGGAGGTAATCAACCAAGGACCTTGTATGCATATATGCATGGCTCCTGGGCACAGACAATGGGGTGGTGAGGGCCTGGGGTCGGGGGTGGGGGACATGGAAGGAGAGGGCAGGGGTGGGCTGGAGGGGGCCAATGGGGGGGGGGGGGGAAATTGGACATATGTAATACTTTCAACTAACAAAGAAATTTTTAAAAAATTAGTGCTTCACATCTTATATTAATGAAAGCAGTTCTTTATACTGGAAAAATGGCTCAGTCTGGCAGAGGAGTTTTCCTTGGAGAACCTTTAGTGCCTCTGGGTCTCCCAGTTACTGCCACTGGGGCCCTTCTGACCTCCTCCCTCCCATCTCAGCAATAG
This sequence comes from Antrozous pallidus, assembly GCA_027563665.1. Taxonomy (NCBI): domain Eukaryota; kingdom Metazoa; phylum Chordata; class Mammalia; order Chiroptera; family Vespertilionidae; genus Antrozous; species Antrozous pallidus. Next base: position 16,466,988 of record CM050524.1, on the reverse strand, counting down.
TGGAGCAGAGTAAGTACAGCTCGGTGCTGACCAGTTGTTGAGACACAGAGCTCTCTATCCCCAAATGTGCTCTCAGTAAATGATTTTTGAGAGCTTCAAAATCTGAGTCATGCTACTTTTCCTCAGCAAATAATATGCAAACTCCCTCTAATTTTTTTCATGCAATAGGAAAAAAAGGAAAAAATCCAATAAGAACCTTCAACTCTGGATATCACTGGACAGAAAAAGATAGAGGAATAGGGGGAAAAAAAGGGAAACAAGAAAGAATTCAATTCAAATGGGCAAAGTTGAAATAGGCTTTCAGAAGACAAAGTCAGAGCCCTCAAGCTAACATTTCAAAAAGAACACCCACTTTGGCCTTCCAGTAATTAAGTGGAAAACAAACACCCAGATTTTCAGTGGTTAAATGCCATTCTTGGGATGCTACTTAATTCTATTTGCATCCTTAATTGACAGATACAATGGCAAAAGCAAAGAAAATACATAGTTTTTGTCTCAGAAAGTGCCCTGATTATTTCCAACAAGTATGTCAGAGTACATACGCAAGGCAGGTCTTATCCCACTTTCTCATTCAACATATTACTTGTAACAAAATATACAGCCAATTGGAGATCACTACACTAGAAATAGATATAAGCCAGATGTTCATTATCATTTTAAGGAATGAAATTAAAGTACAGCATTAAATGAATTAGAAAAATATTTAAAAATTTGCATTTACTTGCAGTTCAATTCTTTTGTGCAATGGTATGAATATGACAACTGATACTTTTATATTTCTACTTTGGTATAATGACTTTGCTTTTTAAAAAAGCTGAAATTGGCATTCTTTAAGGATTATATTGCTATATGGTGAAAATTTTTCACTGATTCATGCCAGAAATCAAGAGAAAATAAGATTTATGAATAAATCATATTTGGTAATCTATTAAAACATAATCATGCTTCGAAATGCATTGGAAGGAAACTAACTGAAACAAGTCACACCTTTGTGCCACTCTCCAGATTGTTTTACTTGAATTGTTTTGTAAACGTACAATAACTCAGTTTGGGAACCACTCAGTCACGACTTCACTGATTTTAGCAAACTAGTTTATTACATTAAATTTGCTCACTTAAAAAATAGCTGGCTGTTTCTGAAAATGTTTATTAAAATATATAGAAAAAGCCTTTCTTTATTATATTTAAAAGTGCCCAAGTATAACAGGTACCGTGATATAGCAACTATTTACAATATATTTTCAGAAAGTGACAAGGTTCAGATTAAATGCAAAAAATAAAACATCACATTTAAAAAAACTTGGTATTTCCACTGGTTCTTCGTGTATGCAATTGGAAGATAACTTCACAAGTTTAGTTTTCTATCTATTCCAAGAGATTTGTGTTGAAGTTTTTCTTCACCATTAGAAACTGTGATTCTCTGTGAGACCGCCTCAGTTTGGCACGCCGGTTTTGGAACCATATCTAAAATTAAGAAGAAATAAAGTAGATCTCAGAAACATTATTTCATTATTCTTAACTTTCCAATAATCAGGAATAACAACTAAATTTGAAAATTACCTGGATTCTGTCTTCCTCTAGATTCAATTTTTGAGCTAAGTCTTCTCTGATACCAATGCCAGGATAACAGTTTACTCTAAAGACATTTTCCAACACTTCAATCTAAGAATAAAGAAATAGTTATTTAAAATGTTGCTTCTTGGAATGTCATTATAAAATGGACTTTAATTTATTTAGCAAAATAATTTCATTTAAATCTTGGACGATTATTTCATATGTCTTTTTATTTTTAAATGACTACCCACAAATTGTTTAAAATGATAGATTTTCATTAATAAGGCCTAAATTGAAATCCTAAAGTGAATGGGCTTTTGCTCAACAGGGTGCCAACTAAAGTCTTTGTATTATTATTATTATTAGTTGAAAAAACTTCCCACCTGGTTTTGAGTAAAAGCAGTTCTTGGTCTTCTGCCTCTATACCAACTCAACTCTCTTTTCAAAGACAGTCTTTCTGAGGTTGAAAAGTAAGTTTCATGTTTCATAACTCTCTCTTCTGGCACTGGGTGATCCACAGTACAAGAGAATAAGAGTCCATTTGGAAGGCTTGGGACATGTAGACATAGGTTAACATCTTTCTCTAAAAACAGAAAAATAAACCCCTTCTTAGAAGTCCAAACCTACATTCCACAAAGTTCTATAAGGATTTCAGAAACTTGACTTTAATTTTTCTAGTGACATTCTTCTGCGTTTCACAGGAGACTTGGCCTCTCATCAACCAAAAACCAAAAAGCAAATCAAAATGAAGATCCTCCTCGGTGATAGAGGACCTTTTGGTCTCTGAATGCCATTTATTTGTCAGTGAAAAAAGACTTAGAATATCTGATGTGTCAAACAAACAGAGATCTGCAGGTGCTTGGCCTTTCCTGTGAGTGACATATACCCACTGGATTCTAGGCTGATAGTCTTTTTATTTCCCATAGGACTCAGCTGGAGACATTCAAAGTCCTAGATAACTTAGTTATGTAATTGGATGAAACTGCAGTTTCTTTTTAACTCTAGGTAATATAAAATTAAAGGTCAGATTAAACAGTGCAAAAGAAATAAGAGTTAAAAAATTAAGCATACCTGAGGAGCTGCAGGTGTCTGCCCAAGGCCGGTGGGGTTTCATGGATGGAACACCGTCTTTCTTCTGGTCCAGTCCTAAAATGCTCTCAATTGAAAAGGAGCAGGGCGCGGGTTTGCTTTCTCCAAGCCGAGCGCCCTCCGGAAGGCTAGGGGACATTGTCTCGTGGGCTGCACAGGGCGGCAGCTCTGGCCTCTGCGCACCTCCTGGCTGGCTCTGCCCCACACGTACAGGGCAGTGATCTTCCTGCAGGTCACGTTAGGGCTCTGCTGACAAGGGGGCTGGATTTAGAATGTCACTAATTAAAATCCTGTCTTAGAAAGTTTTAGCAAGTCAATGAACACCCGGTCAGCAGCTTGAGGAGTTAATTGTTTATTTGTTTGCAAAGTAATTAGCAACTAATGGCTACACCAGGGTGGGGGACACCTACAGGGACAAAATGTGTTATCTCTCCTAAGCAGAACACAGACTTAACTTTCTCAAAAGAAGTGATGCACAAACTAGCACTCATCTTTTATTTGAAACCATTAATGCATAAAATCATGCTTTTATTCTGAAGTTTATACTTTCATGGACTCCAGTTACCTAAACATACAGGCGAGATAGGAAAGCAGTCAAGTAATAAATAATCTAATTTAAGTGAATTTCCTTCCAAAGAAATTGGAAAAAGTAATAATCTCTTAATGCTATTACGGTAATTCTGATGAAAATCCCTGTTTTTCATATGCATATGTAATAGTAAATGTTGTCAATGAAAGCACAATAGTATTTGGAGTGCAGCATACTGGAAAAGGTTGGCAATGTTATTAACACTGAGTGTAATTGTCTTCCAAGTGCCTGGATTAATTCATAAGAAACAGTTGCACCAAGTATTTTAAATAATTAATGAGAACATTTCCTTCTTTCATCTCTTGTTTTAAATGAGAGAGACAGAAATTTATATAAAGATTCACATGTAACTATCTCCAAGCAATTTAAAAGTATGGCTTCAACTGAAAGGGAAGGATTTCTCTCACCATAGTTATTTCAAAGAAAAGAACATAGTGTACTCTATTTCAAAGAAAAGAACATAGTGTACTGTATTTTTAAAGAAAAAATTCCCTTTGAGGGATTGGGGGTTTCCATGAAGACAATAGGTTTGTGAAAAATAACCAAGAACAGAATGTTTTAAATTTGTAATCCTAAGAAAACTTGATCCTTAGCTGGTTTGGCTCAGCAGATAGAGCATTGGCCTGTGGAATAAAGGGTCTCTGGTTCGATTCCAGTCAAGGGCATATGCTCTGGTTGTGGGCTCGACCCCCAGTAGGGGGTGTGCAGGAGGCAGCCGAACAATGATTCTCTCTCATCATTGATGTTTCTATCTTTCTCTTCCTCTCCCTTCCTCTCTGGAATCAATAAAAACATATTTTTTAAAAAAAGAAAACTTGAAATTAAGAAAGAAACATAGCTGCTAATTGGGAAAATTTTAAAGAGGCCGCTCCCTGCAAAAGGTCTGGCACTTTCAGTTCTGTGCTCTGCTGCAGCTCTTCTCCCAGTCCCTTCCCGATGATCAGCTTTATCATGCTTTTAAACAACTCCTGGACTTTTGTTTTGTTTTGTTTTCAGGAAAAATAGGCTGCTGATAGAGGAAATAGCCTTTATAGGATGGAATTCAACTTGATCAGATTTTATCCCCTCATGATGTCATAAGCATTACGATAAATTCTCCTATGCAAGCTCTAGAGTGAACAAAAGATTCACATACACAACATCAACAGGCACACAGAGATGGTGTGCAGACATACAAGCCATGCTGAGAACTGTGAGACAGACGTGAGCAGAGCAAGGACCATGGCCAAGTCCAGAAAGCCCAATGCCTAACAAGAGGCAAAACAAGAACCTTGCTCCAAGGTAATATATCTTCCCCTCACATATCATTGATCATGAAGTTTAGACCCCCTGACTTTTTCCTCTCTAAACATAACATCTAGAGAGGAACCAAGATGGCAGTATAGGTAAACACCTATATTGCTGCCTCACACATCAATTTCAAAACTACAACTGAAAGACAAAACGGACATCATCCAGAACCACCGGAAAGCTGGCTGAGTGGAAATTCTATAACCAGAAGGAAGGATAAAAGGACACTGAGACCCAGAGGAGGTGCAGAGGGCAGAAGTGTGGAGACAGAGAACTAATGGTGGAGAAAGCCAAGATGGCAGCATAGGTAAACATCTAAACTGCTGCCTGGCACAATTTTAAAACTGCAACTAAAAGACAAAACATTTATCACCCAGAACCACAGGTAAGATGGCTGAGTAGAAGTTCTGCAACTAAAAGGAAAGAGAGAGGAGCGTTGGGGCGTGCACAAACTCGGAAAAGCTGAGGTGCAGAGGTGCAGAGGTGCACGAACTGGGCTGGTGGCGGGCAACTTTGGGCGCTGCTTTTTTCAACCCAAAGGGAAACAAGCTCCTGATAACTGAACTCCAGTTTCTAGGGAGACACTGGGGACCCAGACACCTAGAGGAAGAAGCAGGATTGTCGGCCATTGGGTCGGAAAGTGAGGGTGGCTCCCTTGCAGAGGTGTGCGCAGCAATCATTGTTCACTGTGCAGGGGTGCAGGACATGGGGACTTGGAAACATGGAGACACAGAGAGGCTGATTGGCAGCCATCACTGTTTGCCATGTCCTAGCCTAGTGACTCCCTGAGACCCCACCCCGCACAATCTACAAACCTGCCCGATCTCTGTGCAGTAGCATTTGCATATAAATGGCCTGCCCTATAGCAGCTTAATCTAACAAACTGCAGCTCTGAGCAGGCAGCTCCAAAACCTCCAAAACCCAAGCAAAGAGGAGAAAATTGTAGTTCTTGCTGTAGCTCCTGCTGGGTTGCCTCAGACAGTGGCTGGCCTGCACCCCATTGGAGTCGATCCAGAAGCTAGTGTGTCTAGAGGTCAGTGTGAGACAACACCAGAATTCAGCTACTCACATCCATAAGTGACACGTTCAGGGAGTGGACTTGGTGAGCGCCAAAGCCCCACTGAAGCAGGTCCTGCCCCACAGGTGTGTCTCCAGTACAGCAGTTCTTCTGCTCCGCCACACTGGGAAGCAGCAAAATGCGGAGACAAAGAAACATGTCACGAATGAAAGAAATGGAGGAAAGCAGACTACTGGACATAGAGTTCAGGACCACATTTATAAGGTTACTCAAGAATCTTCTGAGAACCACTGAGAAACTTAATGAGACTTTCAAGGACCTTAATGAGAATGTCAAGAAAATGGAAAAGGACCAGTCAGAAATTAAGCATATACTCTCTGAAATAAAGAATATATAGAAATTCAACGGTAGATCAAAACACCCCAAGAATCAAACCAAAGATCTGAAATATGAGGAAACAAAAAACACCCAACCAGAAAAACAAAAAGAAAAAAGAATCAAAAAGTATGAAGATAGTGTAAGGAGTCTCTGGGACAACTTTAAGCGTACTGACATCCAAATTATTGGGGTGCCAGAAGAAAAGAGAGAGCAAGATATTGAAAACCTTTTAGAAGAAATAATCACAAAAACTTTTCCTATCTGGTGAAAGAAATAGACTTACAAGTCCAGGAATCACAGCAAACCCCAAACAAGAGGAATCCAAAGAGGACCACACCAAGACACATCATAATTAAAATGCCAAAGGTAAAAGACAAAGAGAGAATCTTGAAAGCAGCAAGAGAAAAAACAGTTGGTTACCTACAAGGGATTACACTGTCAGCTGATTTCTCAACAGAAACTATGCAGGCCAGACGGGAGTGGCAAGAAATATTCAATGTGATGAACAGCAAGAATCTACAACCAAGATTACTCTACCCAGCAAGGCTATCATTCAGAATTGAAGGTCAGATAAAGAGCTTCACAGACAAGAAAAAGCTAAAGGAGTTCATCACCACCAAACCAGGGTTATATGAAATGCTGAAAGGTATTCTTTAAGAAGAGGAAGAAGAAGGAAAAGGTAAAGATAAAAATTATGAACAACAAAATGACAACAAACACATACCTACCAACAAGTGAATCTAAAAATCAAGTGAATGAAAAATCTGATGAACAGAATGGACTGATGAATATAATAGAATCAGGGATATAGAAAGAGTGTGGACTGACAGTTCTCAGTGGGAAGAGGGTGTGAGGGGTGCAGGAAGAGAATGGACAAAAATCTTACACCTATGGATGAAGACAGTGGGGCAGGGGGGGGGGGAAGGGAACGGGTTGGCGTGGGGGATCTGGTAGAGGGGAGCTATGGGAGAAAAAAAAGAGGAACACCTGTAATAATCTAAACAATAAAGATTTATTAAATAAATAAATAAACATAACATCTAGGCTTTAGTTGTATTTCAGCTCCAGGCTCGGAAAAGTAGCAAAACAGAGAAGTGACACTGTGGCTGACCTCAGAACCAGCTCGTTGACTGTGAAATGACCCCCTGCCCTGGCACAGACCAAACAGTGGAGACCACAACCCTGAAAAGCACACCTGGAAAGCTGATGAATATTCTATTGAGATATTCCCTGAGACCTCCCCTAAGATTTCCACCTACAAGAGACAAAGGCCCCATTGGGCACTCTTCTATCCCTCTCTTCTTCCCCCACAGGCATGCATCTCCTAACCTCTAGGGGAGCCCATGAGACTTGCAACCAGGGGAGCAATGGACAGCAGCAGTTTCTCCCAGGCTACCTCTCTGACCCTGTCTCCAAGACTCCCTTTTCTCTGACTTTTCAGTGAGTCCAAACAGCCCAGGCTAAGCTTCCCTGTTGCTTTTTTAATGACCTTCCTTGTTTCACTGTCCTTAGTATATTTTTGCTGCCGTCATGGACCCAATACCATTTGGTTCAGTGCTGTGTACCAGTGATATCTCCATCAACCAACACTTTTTCCTTAAATAAATTCAATTTTTCTTTTCTTTTTTTAAACTATATTTTATTGATTTTTTTACAGAGCGGAAGGGAGAGGGATAGAAAGTCAGAAACATCGATGAGAGAGAAACATCGATCAGCTGCCTCTTGCACACCTCCTACTGGGGATGTGCCTGCAGCCAAGGTACATGCCCTTGACGGGAATCGAACCTGGGACCCTTCAGTCCGCAGTCCGACGCTCTATCCACTGAGCCAAACTGGTCTCGGCTAAATTCAATTTTTCTTTATTCGCCATCTGAGAAGGTTACTTAGCCTGTCCAGCACCACTGACTCGAACATTTCAAGAAGGAATAAACTAGTAAACATTTATACCCAATGGAAGTTTTACCTATAGTAGATAGCCTGTAGGAAAATGGGGGCGAACTTAATCTGGGATGATTTGGAGGAAGAGAGACTTTATGCCCTTCCCAGATTCCTTTCTCTCCTCTAAAATATTCATTCACTCCACAATTGGTTGAGTACCTACTCGGTATCAGAATAAATAGAATAGGATTTGTGCCCTCATGAAGCTCACCATGGTGCCAGGTGAGGTAGGGGTGGAAAGACAGGCAATGGACAATAATAAATAAATAAATTTGTACATTAATTAGAAGAATGAAAAAAGAAAGCAGGTGAGCTAGGTAAGCTGGATCAACAACGCATAAGGTAGAGAAAGCCTCACCGAAACTGTGACCCCACAGAGTAATACCTCAGAGGTGCAAGTTGACAGGATGCTATAGCACATGCTGGAGTCACTCCAGTCCCAAATTTCTTCTTTATCAATGTTTTTATTTGTCTTGAGTTGATTTTATGTGGATTTACATACCAATTTATAAACAGACTAGGGGCCTGGTGCATGAAATTCGTGCACTGGGGGTGGGTGATCCCTCAGCCCAACCTGTCCCCTCACACATAATGGGAGCCCTCAGGAGATGTCCTACTAACTACTCACCCCAGCCTGTCCCCAGCCATCGCCCTGCAATGGGGCCAATGGCTGGCTCCATCTCAGCCACATACCTGCTCCCCCCACCCCTGCCCAGGCCTTCGCCCCAGCCAGCTTGAGCCGGGATAGCACGGCACTCGGCCCAGTCTCCCCTAGCCCAGGCCTTCTCCCTGGCCAGCGCATGCTGGCCGCCTCGACACTGCCCCCCAACAGCCCAGGCTTCCTCAGCCCCACCCCCTGTGGCCTGGCCACCTTGGCCCCGCCCCCACAGCCTGGACCGCCTTGGCCTCGGCCCCACTCCTGATTGGCTGGTGGGTGTGACTTGTGAGTGTAGCGAAAGTACGGTCAATTTGGATATTACTCTTTTATTAGATAGGATGAGTTGATAAAAATCAAAGGTAGGAAAGAATTCCTCTGAAAATGGAGGTAAATGTTTTCTCATATATTCACTCAAAAGATTTTTATAGAGCACTTAATATATGCCAGACACAAGTCTATGCACTAGATATTAGTATTGAATAATACAAGGTAATCAGAGAATGATAAACTCATTTAAAGGAATAAACAAGGTGATGGTGATGAAACTTAACAGGGGGGTGGATAGGTAGGTGGGGAGAGGATCTTTAAGTATAACAGTTGGACAGGCCTCCCTAAGGAGGTAACATGTTAGCTGATGCTGAGGTTGAGAGAAAGTCAGCATGCCAAGATATTGAGAAAGAACTTTCCAGTTTAGTAAACAGCAAATACAAAGGTCTTGCAGCTGAAAAGCACTGGAATATTTGAGAAAGAAAAGGCAATAGCCAAAGGGAAGTGAGTAGTACCACATGCTATTTTTTGGAGAACCAGGCCGGGACAGATAATGGATGGCCTTTTAAAAAAAAAAAAATGATCAGGCTGGCAGGCAGGTGAGCAGTTTGGAGTCAGCAGTCCTGGATCATGAGAAGAATGTCTGACTGCCTGTTTGGTCTCAATCCCGGTATTGGGCACATACCTGGTGGAAGGCAACCAATCAATGTATCTCTCATCTTGCTGTCTCTCACACTTTCTCTGTCTCTCTCTCCCTACTCCTCCCCCTCCTCCTTTTCTCTCCCCTTCCCTTTCACTCTCTCTAAAAATCAATGGAAAAGTATTCTTGGGTTAGGATTAAGAGGGGAAAAAACTGCTCAGACTATCCTGTCAGTCCCAGCTTAAAATTCTACCCTGGCTTCCCCTTGCACTTGAATTCATTACCATGATTTTTGTCCTTTCCATTTACAGATGACATTTGGTTTATACTAAAAATCCTTGACATTTGGTTCTGTGAGAATGTCCCTGGGTTCAAATAACTAATAGCATTAATTTAAACTTTGGTTTATAAGATTAATACATAAACATAAAAGTCCGTTTAAACGGGCAGTCAGACATCCCTCTCACAATTCCAGGACTGTTGGCTCCCAACTGCTCACCTGCCTGCCTTCCTGATTGCCACTAACTGCTTCTGCCTGCCAGCCTGATCACCCCCTAACCACTACCCTGCCAGCCTAATTGATGTCTAACTGCTCCCCTGCCAGCCTGTTTGCTCTTAACTGTCCTCCCCTATAGGCCTTGTCACCCGTAACTGCCCTCCTCTACTGGCCTGATTGCCCCCAACTGCCCTCCCTTGCAGGCGTGGTCCGTCCCAACTGCCCTCCCCTGCTGGCCATCTTGTGTTGGCCATCTTGTGTCCACATGGGGGAAGGATCTTTGACCACATGGGGGCAGCCTTCTTGTGTGTTGGAGTGATGGTCAATCTGCATATTACTCTTTTATTAGATAGGAATAGAGGCCCGGTGCATGAAATTCATGAATGGGGGGGGTGTCCTTCATCCCAGCCTGCACCCTCTCCAATGTGGGACCCCTCAAGGGATGTCCGACTGCCCGATTAGGCCCAATACCAGGATTGAGCCCAAACAGGCAGTCGGACATTCTTCTCATGATCCAGGACTGCTGACTCCAAACTGCTCACCTGCCTGCCAGCCTGATCATCCCTTAACCATACCCCTGCCAGCCTGATCAATGCCTAACTGCTCTCCTGCCAGTCTGTTTGCCTCCAACTGCCCTCCCCTGACAACCTGGTCACCCCCAAATGCCCTCCCCTGCATATTCCCTCTTTATTAGATAGGTTTTTTTTTTTTCTGTTTTTTTTTTATTCTTTTTTTTTATTGTTCAGTTTATTAATTACATTGTTTCCCCTTTTTTATCCCCCTATATCTTCCCTCCCCCCTGTACCTATCCCACCCTCTGCCCTCACCTCCCCCTCCCCAATGTCCTCTCCCATTGTTGCAAGATTTTTGTCCAATCTCTTGCTGCACTTCCCACAACCCTTTTCTCCCCAAGAATTGTCAGTCTATTCCCTCTCTATGTCCATGTTTCTGTTATAGTCACCCGTTTATCTTGTTCATCAGCCTATCAGTTCACTTGATTTTTATGATCATTTGTTGATAGATGTGTATTTGTTGTTCATAATTTATATTTTTACCTTTTTCTTCTTCCTCTTCTTAAAGAATATCTTTCAGCATTTCATATAATACTGGTTTGGTGGTGATGAACTCCTTTAGCTTTTTCTTATCTGCGAAGCACTTTATCTGATCCTCGATTCTGAATGATAGCTTTGCTGGATAGAGTAATCTTGGTTGTAGATTCTTGCTCTTCATTATTTTGAATATTTCTTGCCACTCGTGTCTGGCCTGCATCGTTTCTGCTGAGAAATCCGCTGACAATCGGATGGGTGCTCCCCTGTAGGTAACCAACTGTTTTTCTCTTGCTGCTTTTAATATTCTCTCTTTATCTTTTGCTCTTGGCATTTTAATTATGATATGTCTTGGTGTGGTCCTCTTTAGATTCCTATATTTTGGGGTTCTGTGTACTTCTTGGGCTTTTAAGTCAGTTTCTTTCACCAGGTGGGGAAAGTTTTCAGTCACTATTTCTTCAAGTAGGTTTTCATTAACTTGCTCTCTCTCTTTTTCTGGCACCCCAATAATTCGGATGTTGGCTTGCTTGAGGTTGTCCCAGAGGCCCCTTACGCTATCTTCAATTATCTGAATTCTTTTTGTTTCTTGCTTTTCCAGCTGAGTGGATTTTGGTTCTTTGTATTTCAAATCTTTGACTTGGTTCTTGTGGCCCTCTGGACTGCTTTTAGGACTTTGTGTAATATTTTTTATTTCAGACTGTGTATGCTTGATTTCTAGTTGGTCGTTTTTTTTATCTGTGAGGGTCTGGTTCGTATCCTCAGAGGTCTTGTTCATTTCCCTGAGGGTCTCATTCATTTGCTTGTAAGTATCATTCATCTCCTTGTAATTCTCATTCATTTGCTGGTTGGTCTTGTTTATTTCCTGGTAATTCTCATTAATTTGATCGGCCTTTTGTAGGAGCCTCTTGAAAAGCCTTATAACCGTGGTTTTGAACTCAATGTCTTGTCGTCTTTTCTCCTCCATTTCTTTCACACCTGATTTCTTTCCATATCTCTGCATGGTGGTTGCTTTATGTGGTGGATATCCTCAAAGGGACAGTGGCTCAGTCTCCCCGGTTACCTGAGGTGGGTACTCTTACTGCAATCCTTTATGGGTTGTATTCAGTGTTTTTGAATTTGAACCCAGCTTGTTGTTGTTAGCCCTAGGAGGGTTTGACCTCCAGGCCAATTGGCTGTGAAGGGATACTGAGTTCAGATTGGATGGGCGGAGTCTCTTGGCTGCGCGCAGCGGCAGCGGTGGCGATGGCAGCTGGGTCCTATGCGGTGCTCGCGCGCGGGTCTCTGTTGGATAGGGTTGGCTGCAGACTCCTCCAAGAGAAAGCTGCTAGTCTCTTCCCCTTGCCAGACAACTCTGCCTTTCCCCAAATGTGCCTGCACACCAAAAGTCCAGCCCAGGGCTGTAAAATAAATGGTTTCCGGAACCAAGTTTCCAGGGGGCAAGTCGCGGGTTTGCGCACCGCGCCCCGCTTCCAGGGTGCGTCCCCCGGACCTCGGACCGCGCCCAGTTCCGGGTAATCTATGCAGGGGGACCTCTCCTACCCTGGATCTCAGACCTCGCCCGGGAAATCTGGGCAGTGAGACGCCTCCGCTCTTCCTCATGGGCGAAATCCGGCCGGTCCCTGCTCCAGCCCCAGCCCGCGCGCGCGCGCGACCAGAGCGGCCCCTAACTTCTTTCCCTCTGAAAGATTGCGCTCCCGCCGGTCCTGAGTCTGTGTCCCACCTTTGCTCCTATTAGTGGAGTTTACATTCAGCCAGCTTTCTGGCGATTCTGGGTGCTTGTCTGTTCTGCTGTTATGTTGTAGTTCTTAAATAGTTGCGCAGGGCAGAACAATAGGTGTTTGCTTATGCCGCCATCTTGGTGTTCTCTTATTAGATAGGTTTTTTTGTTTGTTTGTTTTTTGTTTTTTAGCATATTGGACAGCCCTGTTTGGCTCAGTGGATGGAATGTCAGTCTACAGACTCAAGGGTCCCAGGTTCGATTCTGGTCAAGGGCATGTACCTTGGTTGGGGGCATATACCCAGCAGGGAGTGTGCAGGAGGCAGCTGATCAATGTTTCTCTCTCATAGATGTTTCTAGCTTTCCATCCCTTTCCCTTCCGCTCTGTAAAAAATCAACAAAATATATATTTAATAAAAAGCAACATTTAAGATTCCTCCATATCTGCCTGGCTGGTGTGATTCAGTGGTTGAGACCCCAAGCTGCCACCACTGGAAAGGTATCACACCTCAGCCAGGTTGAGACCCCAACCCAGGTTGCCATCTCAGCCTGGTCAGAGATCACTCTGCAGAGGTGCGCACCCCAGCTAGGCTGAGACCCGAGCCCAGGGTTACATCCCTGGCCGGGGAGGGCGCTGAGGAGGGTGCCCTCCCAGGCCAGGCTGAGACACCAGCCCGGGCTCCATCTCAACGTGGCCAGGGATTGTGCCATGGAGTGCAGGCCCCAGCCAGGATGAGAGCCCGGCCTGGTCTCAGCCTGGGCTGGAGTCTCATCAGGCTGGCCAGAGATTACACTGCCATCGGAGGGTGCACAACCCACCCTGGCCAGGATGAGACCCCAGCCCGGGCTGCTGTCTCAGCTTGGACAGAGATCGTGCTGCCGTGGGTGGTGGTGGTTAGGGGATAGGGGGGTGCACACACCACCCAGGCCAGGCTGACACAGCAGCCCGGTGGGGGTCTCATCCTGGCCAGAGATCACACGGCCACGGGGGTGGGGGTGCACACCCCTCCCTGGCCAGGCTGAGACAGCAGCCCAGGGCAGTGCGCCTGGACGGGAGGCCTCCCCTCCAGGCATGCCTTGCACCGTGCTGGCCTCCTGTCCTGAGGCCTCCGCCCTGTGTGCCATGGCCCCGCCCCTGCCTTGCGCTGCTCGGCCCTGCCCTGCTCCTGATTGGCTAGTAGCCTAGCGAAGATATGGTCAAATTTACATATTACTCTTTTATTAGATTGGATATGTATGTGTGTGAATATATATATACATCCTAATAAAAGAGTAACATGCAAATTGACTGTACCTCTGGTACGCTACCAGCCAATCAGGAGCAGGGCGTGTGGCCAGTGGACAGGGGGCGTCACCAGCGGACAGGGGCCATTGCCAGCAGGCGTGGCCAGCAGGCAGGGGCGTGGCCAGCGGGGGCGTGGCCACAGTGCCTCGTAAGTAAGCACCACGCTATAAGCTCTGCCCACACGGTACTTAAGGGCCAGTGAGATCCCTCCTTACAGTTATTTCGACTGAGTCACATGCAAATGAGTGCCCGGGGCACCTTGGGTAATGAGCACCAGGTGCGAGGCGGGGCTGTGATCCAAGCGGCAGTTTGGGTCCATGCCCCCAGCCCAGTGCCTATGACCCTCTGGAGCATACGGATACCCTAGTGGCCATTGCTGTGTGAGGTCCAGGGGTCCCTGCATGTCCCCCAGCCCAGTACCCACGATGGGGGTGGGGGAGCTGGCTGCCAGTCTCTGGGGTGTGCGGAGACCCCGGTGGTCACCACTGGCTGCAGGAAGTTCACAATCCTCTTGGTTCATGCATAACTGAACAGAAGCAGACATCGAGAGCAGGGAGCACCAAGAATGCTGGGAAAGGTAGCTTTGGTGGCAGATGCAGGGGGCATGGCCAGCAGAACGAGAGGCGAGGCCAGCGAAGCCTGTGGGGGCTTGGCCGCAGTGCAGCATGTGCTCCCCAGGCCGGAGGCCCTGCAGTGCCTTGGCTCAGCATGCATGCACTCCCCAGGTGGGGCCCCGCAGAGGAGTGGGATGGCTGCAGGAGGCCCACCCAGGGGCAAGGCAAGCTGTCTGTGGGGTGTGCTGTTGGAGAGGTGCCCACCTGCTGGGTTGGCACGAGACCCCCCAGTTCTGGATGCATTTCTCTTCTCCTTCAATCTCCATGAACTCACACCATTGTCAGTGGCAGTGTGTGTGAGTCCAGTAAGGTCACCCTTTCCCTAAGCACCATGCACACTCTGTGGCTCCCTGCCTCCTTGGGCCAGGATCGGAGTCGGGAGTCTTCCAACCACAGCGCCCACTAGCCAGGCACTTCAGCTTCTGAAGATGCTGAGGAAGGCGTGCCCTCAGTGGGGCTGCAGCATCTCCAGCTTCTCAGCTCGCGCCCTCTCCCCAGGAGGCTGGGGAGAACATATTTGGTAAAGTTCTTTAAGCCATGGCGGTCAGAGTAGTGGGACTCGGTCAGGCAGGCACATAGAGGGGTGGGGTCCCTTTCTGGACCTGGGGTTAGGCAGCATGCCCTGTGGTCTTGGGTGCCTGCGGCTGCCTGTGGCTGCAGCCGGCCTGAGTGAAGCTGGCCCAGGTCCTGGGTGCCTATAGCTGGCTAGAGGGAGAGAAGCCTGGGTCCCAGGTATGGGGCAAGGGAGAGGCAGTTAGGAGAAATCAGGCCAGCAGGGGAGCACTTAGGGACGATCAGGCAGGCAGGCAGGCAGGCAGAGGGGTTAGGGGTGACCAGTCAGGCAGGCCATGAGCAGTTAGGAACCAGTGTTCCTAGATTGTGAGAGGGATGTCCGACTGCCAATAGTCAGACATTTCTGACTGCCAATAGTCAGACATCCCCGAAGGGGTCCCTGATTGGAGAAGATGCAGGCTGGGCTGAGGGAACCACCTTCTGCACATGAATTTCGTGCACTGGGCCACTAGTCCTATCTAATAAAAGAGTAATATGCAAATAGACTGTACCTCTGATCAAGCCACTCCCACAGTCACACCCATCAGCCAATCAGAAGCAAATTACGTAAATAAACCCCAACCAAGATGGCAGTGGCCACTGAGGGCAGGAGGGAGGCTTGGGTTTCCCTGGAAACAGAGGAAGCCAAGCTTTCCACTGGCCCTTGCCGACCTAGGCCTCCACTCAATGTTACAAATTTGCAATTATAGAATATACATAATCCCAACAGAAATGGTGGCAGCCACAGAGCTGGAGAGAGCAGAGGCTAGGGTGGCCGGGGAGATGGAGGAAGCCAAGCTTCTGCAGCCCTAGCACCTAGGCCTCCACTCTAGGCTAAAAAGTATCAATTATAGAATTTAAGTAAAACCAAACAGAAATGGCTGTTGCCAAGAAGCGAGCAGAAGGCTTGGCTCCACTCCAGACTACAGTTTTAATTGTAGAACATAACTTAATCCCAGGTCCCAGGGCCTCTGATTGGGTCGCTGGGGGTGTGTGGCTGGCCTGCAAACCACCATAGGCTCTTCGCCCAGGCCGCCCCACGCTCCAAGGAAACCCCCATCCTGATCCAGGACATCCTTCAGGGCAAACCAGCTGGCCCCCACCCATGCACCAGACCTCTATACTATCTAATAAAAGAGTAATATGCAAATTGAGCATCACTCCAACACAGAAGAGTGCTGCCCCCATGTGGTCAAAGATCCTGCCCCCATGTAGACACAAGATGGCCACCACAAGATGGCCAGCAGGGGAGGGCCATTGGGAGATTCCAGGCCTGCAAGGGAGAGCTGTTATGGGCAATCAGGGGAGGCAGTTAAAGGTAACCAGGTTGGCAGAGGAGGGAAGTTGAGGGCAAACAGTATGGCAGGGAAACAGTTAAACTTCAATTAGGCTGGCAGGGTAGTGGTTAGGGGGTGATCAGGTTGGCAGGCAGATGCGGTTAGAGGCAATCAGGGAGGCAAGCAGGTGAGAAGTTTGGAGCAAGCAGTCCTGGATTGTGAGAATGATGTCTGACTGCCTGTTTAGGCCTGATCCCAGTCGGACATCCCTCGAGGGGTCCCAGATTGGAGAGGATGCAGGCTGGGCTGAGGGACATCCCCTGCCCCCCTGTGCACGAGTTTCGTGCACCGGGCCTCTAGTGTGTGTGTGTGTGTGTGTGTGTGTGTGTGTATAAAGAGAAACATGCAAATAAAGAGAAACATGCAAATTTGACCGTACCTTGGCTCCTGATTGGTTATGCTACCAGCCAATCAGGAGTGGGGCCAAGTGGCATGAGTGCCAGGCCCTGGAGGTGGAGATGAAACAGCAGTGGCTGCGAGTGCCCAGCCCCCAGGCACTGTAAGGGGAAGCGGCGGTGGCAGTGGCAGGGAGCATCCAGCTCCCGGGCGCTGTGAGAGGAAGTGGCAGTGAGCGTCCAGCCCTCGGGGCCAGGTGGTGGCAGGCAGCCGGGGCTGAGCTGAGCAGGACGATGTCTGGGTGCCCAAGGCCTACAGCCTCTGGTGGGGGTGAGCCATCAGCTGGACATCCCCTGAGGGCTCCCAGTATGTGAGAGGGGGCAGGGTGGGTTGAGGGACCACCCACCCCCAGTGCATGAATTTCATGCACTGGGCCCCTAGTATATATATAATTGACTATATTCCCTTTGCTGTACTTTATATCCCTGTGATTATTTTGTAACTACCAATTTGTTCTTCTTAATCTCTTCCACTTTTTCACCCATTCTTCCAACCTCCCTCCCATCTAGCTCTTAGTGTGTGAAGGTACTTCTAGTTTTCTGTGAACCAGTTATATATCACTCCAGGGTAGTCCACAAATTAGAAAACATTATGGCAATCTGTAATGACAATTTAATAAAAGTGAGATGCAGATTCACTTTAAAAATCTGAGCTTCAAATTTAAAAATCTCGAGGCCTGTTAAACAATTCACATCTGTGGGCCTCTGTTGTTACATTGTTGTTCCTTGTGACACAAGGGATCTTTCCCAGTGATTACAAGGTTTGGGAGAGTTCAGGCTGTTTCATACACTCTTCTATCTTTCCCACACCTATCACAGTGCCTGTCACATAGGAGATACTAAATAAAGGTTCACCATATTTGTAATATTTAAAAATCTTTCAGGCCTTATTCACAAATCTCAAGAGCACAGTTTCACATTTTTATATTTTCAAATCATTTAAACTGGTCTTCAGTAAAATATGGTGTTTTGCACTTAGCAGGCCATTGATTTTAAAAATTGATATGAAGTAATTTGAAGCTTCTTGTCAAGATGGCGGCATTGGTAAACAGGGTACTCGCATCCTCCTACAACCACATTAAAATTACAACTAAACCACAGAACCACCATTATTCAGCACTGTCAGAAATCAGGCTGAATGGAAGTCCTACAACTACAGAATTATAGCAGAAGCCACACTGAAACTGGTAGAAGGGGCAGAGGCATAGAATGAGCTAGTCTGACATCTACATGTGGCATATTTTTAATTAGGAGGGATGTTTTGGCTGTGGAGGTCTCTGTGAGGAGCAAGGTGTCCTGGCCCCATACCAGGTATCAGAGGCCAGAGTTGCAGTGCCAGGAAGAGTAGTCCCATGACTTCAGGCTGTAAAAACCAGTGGGGATTGTAGCTGAATGACACAGAGGCTCTTGGAGTCCCAAGGAGTTCCTCTTAAAGAGATGCTGCAGAGACTTACTCAGACTCACTCCCTCTGAACTCCAGCACGTGGGCAGGAGCTTGAAAAGATCCAGAGACACATGGGGAGGAACTAAACTGCCTGGCATCAGGGCAAAAATTGGAGGAAAGTTTTGTCCCAACAAAAGTGCTGGCAGAGGTCATTGTTGCTTTGCTGAGACCTCCCAGCTCCAGTACTGACAAGCA
This sequence comes from Antrozous pallidus, assembly GCA_027563665.1. Taxonomy (NCBI): domain Eukaryota; kingdom Metazoa; phylum Chordata; class Mammalia; order Chiroptera; family Vespertilionidae; genus Antrozous; species Antrozous pallidus. Next base: position 16,448,486 of record CM050524.1, on the reverse strand, counting down.
TTTGCTATATCCAAGTCTCCATTAACATGGCCCAGACTATTCGCCAGGCCCTTATAATTCCCTGAGACACCCACCGCTCCACCCAATTAGTAGTCTCACCCAAGCTGTTTGCAGTTGCTTTTCCATATGAATAGCCTGAACAAGCTCAGGCTTCAGACTTTCCTAAAATCTCTCAAACAAGCAGCAGCTGGCATCAGTGTGCCCCATACCTCCTGGTAAGTGGCCCTAGGACTGGCACTAGCAGTAACCTGCCTTGGTTCACAGGTTGGTCTCTCCTGGGCACCTCTACGGCCAACAGAAGTAGCAGCCACCTGCAGATCATTCTATATCTCGTGCTGGGTGGCCCCGGGCAGTAGCTGACTTTGCACCAGAGAGGTGCAAAGTCAGGGAGTCCCCAGAGCCAGTGCATCTAGTGTTCATCTTCAGACCAAGCCAGATTACAACGCTACCATATCCATTAGCAACACACTCAAGGGGTAGATTTGGAGAGCACCAAAGCCCCATTGAAGCAAGTCTTGTACAGCATCTCCTGTACAGCAACTCTTCTGTGGTAGTTGTAACTGGTCCTCATAGCCAATTGGCCTGGGAGTCAATCCCTCCCAGTGATGGCAACAGCAATGAAGGCTCAACTACAACAGGATAGTGCACACAGCCCACACAGGAGTGCACCTAGAGTGACTATCGCAGTGATTGGTGAGGCTGAGCCACTGGGTCCTGAAGGACACCTACCACACAAGACCACTCTACCAATTCCAGGAGACATAGCAGCACTACCTAATACATAGCATAGAAAAAACACAGGAAAGCAGCACCAATGTGGAGGGCGACAAAGAAACATATTGCAAATGAAAGAACAGAAATCGCCAGAAAAAGAACTAAATGAAATGGAAGCAAGCAACCTACCAGATACAGAGTTGAAAACAATGGTTATAAGGATGCTTAAGAAACATAAATGAAAACTTCAAGAAACTTAGTGAGAAGATCAGTGACATAAAAAGGAGCAGTCAGCCTGGCCAGTGTAGCTCAGTGGTTGAGTGACAACCCATGCACCTAGAGATCACTGGTTTGATTCTCAGTCAGGGCACCTGCCAGAGTTGCAGGCTCAATCTACAGGGGGTGTGCAGGAGGTAGCCAATCAATGTCTCTCTCTAATCGATGTTTCCACCTCTCTACCCCTCTCCCTTCCTCTATCTCTAAAAAAATAAAAAATCAACACTAGTCTGGTATGCAGCCAGCACTCACTATGCTAAATACATGAAGAAATTTCTTCACGAAAGGAAAATAGATCAAATAATGATTCCCGCAGGAATGACGGCCTATCTCCAGACTCTTGATATTGCAATAAACCATTCAATAAGCCATTGCAATAAGCCATTCAAGGACAATTTGCGCATGGAAATTAATGACTACATTGAAAATAGAATGGAGAGAAATCAGCGTGGAAACTTTGTGAAACCTAAACTGCAAGAGGTTGTGACTTGGGTGAAGAATTCATGAGAGAAAATCACTGAGAGTTGCATTGCAAATGCACTATGAGCAGGCTACCTTGACAAGAAGTACTCATTTAAGGACAGTGTTATTGCTAAACATGAGAGATTTGGTCCACTGACTCTGAAAGAAATGGAGTCACAAGAAATTCAACAGGAAATTCAGTATTTGGATTGTTATGATGATGTTCCAGAAGATGATGACATGACTGTCATTGAATAAATCTTACTTTGTGTTCATACCAGTAAATATCAGTTTCAGTAAATGTACCACAGATTGTTGTACATAGAAATAATGGTAGTAACAAGAAATTCTGGATACCGTAGGATTCACAGTTTGTCTGGTTATGCTGGTTTGTGATGACAACTACTACCATACCATATACAGGTAATAAATTTCTTTTTTTTTGTTCACCAATAAATGTGTACCGTATTCTTCTTCATGGAAAAATAAGGCATCCCCCCGAAAATAAGACCTAGCGCATCTTTGGTAGCAAAAATTAATATAAGACACTGTCTTATTTTCGGGGAAACAGGGTATTAAAAATGCTCATAAACTATAAACAAGTTTACTATGGACGATGTTAATTTCCCCATAATACATATCACTAACTAATTCAGCTTCCTCAACATTTTTTCAAATCTTAACTTCTATTAAAGATATTTTTATCCAAAACCAGGTAAAAGTCAAAGTCCTCACAATAGGTCACAAGTTTTACACAACATGCCCTCCTCTTCCTCCTTCTTCCGAGTCAGACTTCTCCTGGCTCATTCCTCCTCTGTCACCTTGGTCTCTATGCAATTCTTGAAAACAGGCCAGATAACTCCAGCCTTAAGTCTGAGGCCTCAGCCCTGGTGAGCTATTTAAAACTGCAACTACCTTCTCATCTCCTTTTCCCTGCTCTATTTTCTATAGTGTGTACCACTTTCTAAAATACTACTAATGACTTACTATGCTTATTTTTTTAAATCATTTTTCTTTCTTCTCACCATCCTCACAGGACAGATTTTTAATATTTTGTTCATTACACAGTAAATAGTTGCGGAATAGAGAACCACTTCCTGGGGTAGTACTTTGAATATCAAAACTAAATTTATAGCACCACCTAGTGCTTTTGGAAGGATGTACTGGTTAACCCTGATATTTATTTGAACTAGCCATAGTTTACTCAAATTCTCACTATTGGTTTGTGTGTGTGTGTGTGCGCGTGTGTGTGTTTACTGCCCTCGGTGGTTCTGTAAAAATTACAAATTTTCAATGACTAAACAGTGTGAAACACACAGACTTCTCTAAGGGCCACCTCTTTTTCTAACCTGCCCCAGAATTCTAGTGGGGGTAGGAGTATCATTAAGTCTTATGTCTTTTAAACTTAAGGCATGTACTCCTCCCCATTGCCAAAACCCAGAAACAGGATAATAGCTTTTGCTGTTTTTGTACCTACAATTGTTCTCCAGAATATTAAAATACATGTTTATTAATTTTTAAATTTTTCTTTTGGCTATAAAACTCCTTAAGTCAAAGTGATAAAACAATCAAAGGCAATATTACTGTTGAAAATAGTTTTAGGATTCTCTAAAAGAATGAGCCCAATCTTTTAACATGAGAAATATTGGTTTCTTTAGATGTGAAAAAAGGGAAAAATTAAGAAAATGAAGCTGCCTTAAAAGCATTAAAATATTTAAGATTAAATAATGAAATTAAGCTAGTTATACTGAATGCTTATTGTATTTAGCACTATTTTGAAAACTCATCAATCATCTTCACAACCTTCTAATGTAGATTCTCTATATTAGGTCCTATTTTTTATGACGGAATGGAGACACAAAGTCACAAAACTAGTAAAGAGGACAGCCCGGAATCAAAGACAGCCAGGCTGGTCGAGGCTTTTACCCACCTCCTCACAGAACGGAGGAGGACTCTGCTTTGATTCAAAGTGCTTGGCCTGGACAAATAAATAAATATAGCAATGTCCTCTTCTTCCAAAAAGGAATCAAACAGAAGCATATCCAGTTATTCTAGGAATAAAGTTTTATTCTTTGTACAGACAAGAAAGTAAAAGCTACAGAATTTAAGGATGCTTGACAAAGAGCAAAGGCAATATCAACATCAAGACCGGTTTGGCTCAGTGGATAGAGCGTTGGACTGCAGACTGAAGGGTCCCGGGTTCGATTCCGGTCGAGGGCATGTACCATGGCTGCGGGCACATCCCCAGTAGGAGGCGTGCAAGAGGCAGCTGATTGATGTTTCTCTCTCATCAATGTTTCTGACTTTCTATCCCTCTCCCTTCCACTCTGTAAAAAATCAATAAAATATATTTAAAAAAAAGATATAAGGTGGAGGATGGTTTGCAGTGGCACAATGAAGAATCTGTTGGTTCTTGCTGCTCTTTTTGAAATCCACTCCCCAGAACTTTTGAGTCTACCCTCAGATTGCCCAAAGCTTTCCTCTATTTGACCACTGGTTCTAATGTTTTAAGGTGAATAGAAATGACTCAATTTTCCAAATTACCAATTAATATGCTCATTTTTTTGGTTCATTTTCGCTGTATGTTAAGAAAACAACTGAGCCCCAGCCAGGTATCTCTGTTAGTCAGAGCACTGTCCTGATATGCCAAGGTTGTGGGTTTGATACCTAGTCAGGGAACATACAATAATCAACCAACAAATGCTTGAATAAGTGGAACTGCAAATCAATTGTTCTCTCTCTGTATTTCTTCCTCTCCTGTTCCTCTTTCTCTAAAATCAATAAAAAAAAAAAATCCCACTTCTAGGAATATATCCTAAGAAACCCAAAGTACCAATCAGAAAGAATGTATGCACCCCTATATTCACAGCAGTACAATTTACAATAGCTAAGATCTGGAAACAGCCCAAGTGCCCGTCAGGAGATGAGGGGATAAAAAAAGCTGTGGTACATTTACACCATGGAATATTACGCAGCAGTAAAAAAGAAGAATCTGTTTCCTTTGAGGCAGCATGGAGGAACCTGGAGAAGATCATGCTAAGTGAAATAAGTCTGTCAGAGAAAAACAAGTATCACATGATTGCACTCATATATGGAATCTAAGTAACAAAATAAACTGATGAACGGTGGAGATCCAGAGACGTGGAAGCATGGAATAGAGTGCGGAATCTAAGAGGGAAAGGGGGAGGGGTAAGGGGGAGAGAGGACAGGTAATCAAAGACTTGTGTGCATATACGCATGACCCATGGACACAGGCAATAGGGTGCTGAAGGCCTGAGGCCGAGGGGAGGGGGCAGCCTAGCTGGAGGAGTCAATGGGGGAAAAAAGGGAACATATGTAATACTTTCAACAATAAAGAATTATTTTAAAAAATTTAAGAAAATTATCTGTTAAAGTGAGTCCATTAAAAAGTGATTTACTAAGTAACATCCAGAATTTGCATTATACATTATACTTTTAAAAAGAGTATGAATTCCTCAAAATTTCAGATTTTTTGGGTCTTTCAGGGAATATCTGTGAAGATGAGGCTTCCCCTACTCTCCGAGTGATTCTGGAAATGGTGCCCCTGTCCCTATTCTCAGATGAAATCCAGGACTCTTTTCTTAAATGTTTACTTGACACTTTAAATTTTCTGAAATACAAGGCTACTCTGGAACGGAAAATGGTTGTTCTCCATTTTGGATAGAGTTTTTCAATATGTGCTTTGAGGATCGTTATGCTTTGACTCACGTGGGATAACTCCCACCCCACTTCTGACCTCTGGCATCAGAATCTTCCAGCTGTGCTAAGAAATATGTATTCTAACAACCTTCCCAGATGACTTGTATGACCTAGGGGGATAATTTTGAAAAGTAAAGTATCAGAATCATTTGTGTTGTTAGAGTCTTTCCTATTACAGACCACAGACCAGAACTTCAAGGAGTATCATGTAAACACCTCATTATAAGATCAAATATAACTTTAAGAGACTAATAATTAACAAATCTATTTACAGGATTGTATGTCTTTTTATTGTAAATTACATGTATGGAACGACTCAAAGAATTGTGTGGTGAATGTCGTTTAATCCTGCCTTGCCTTCCATAAAATTAACCAGGCTGGCCAAAGTTTTTACTCTGCTCCCCACATGTGAGTCTCAGTAGCCCCTGAGGCATTCTCTCTGAACAAGCCTCATTTCCTGTGTAAAAGGAACCGAGTTTGGTTAACTGTACAGAATCTAGTTGATTAAACTTAAGTTGGTTGTCAGAGGAGGCTGTAATTCTGCAGTTGTGGAGATGTTTTAAAATAGAAAATACAATAATCTTTTTGGATGAGCAGAATAGTAACCTAAAGATAGAGGATCCAAACAGAAGGCCAGTTAAGATTCTTTTAGTTTTATTATTTGACTAAATCGCCTCTTCATTCAATTGAATGTCAACTTGTTTTTGTTTGTTTTGTGTTTTTTTTAATCAGCAGAGACTGGTAAGAATTCCTTGTCTCTCCCTGGTAATATAGTAGCCTCTTGAGAATCCATTACAAAAATACAGTTTGGATGCATGTAACACACAGAGGAGGAAACCATTTAACTTGATGAGAATACCCCACCCAGATCATTCAGATACCCAATAGAATTTTTCTCTGAAATTATTGGGTTTGGCCAACTGGCCAAATCTCTTCAACAACACCCTAGAATTATTCTTCTTTCTTACACTTCGTTTTCACTTGTCATTACTCTTGATTCTGGTCAATTGCCACTACCTTTTTTTCCCTTCACTTATAATCGGAATCACAGGTGCACCAAGAAGGCCACTTACCTTGCAAGTTTCCTCCCGGAGAGCCAGGTTGCATGCTGCCCCGCCGCCGGAGTGGAAAGAAATCAGGGAGGACCGACGCGCTGCTGAGACCTGGAGATGCTGTGGGTCCACCTAAGCTGCTGGGAACCAGCAACGCTAGGTAAGAACGGACTCCAAACACCTTTCGAAAACTAAAGATCTCTTCTAGAGGGGGACTAGTTGATAAAAATAAAAAAAAAATGAAGGGGAGAGCTTTAGTTAAAGTTTATAACATGAAGGATACTTCTGCGAAACTATTACAAGTCTACCTGGGAAAACATTTAAAGCCTGATTTAATCCTAAAGAGATTGTGGGAAAATCTAGCATCGGTTGAAAAGTAACTTCCATTCCTGTCGCTGTATCTGGATTTGTTCCAATGTAGAACAAATCCAGTGGAACGAGGCAACGAATAATCTTTATACTCAGCATTTCTTGAATGAAAATGGGATGGGTTGGTGGGGTGAGTGGCTAGATGTTTAGGAGACACTGGGATTTGCCATCTCACCGGGGAGGAAAGCGCCTAACCGCAGGGAGCTGACCAAGGCCGCGGAGGCTGCTGGGAGGCTGCGAGGCGGCCAAGGAGAAAGGCCTTCTGTCCAGTCAAGTCCGAGGAGCAGCGCCCCGCTCTTCCCGACCGAAAACCAGGCCGAAGAAGCCACGTGAAGCTTCTTCCAAGCCTTTCACCAAACGGAAGTGCTCATCAGTTACCAACGTAATTGACCAGGGTATTCTGATTTTTAAAAGGTGTTTTCTTTGTGATTTTAAAGAAATAATGGAAGTCTAAATTGTGGCTTGTCAGTCCTTCAAGATCAGGTCAGAATTGATGATTTGGCGACAGAGGCACACTTTTTAAGCTGAATAAACTGATATCCAAATGTCCATAAAAATAATGTAGAACCTACTGCCCACGAATTAGCCGGGAAAGCCCGATTAATGACACGACTTCGGATCCCACAGACCTCTGGTAGGCAGCACGGTGGTGCTGGAGCGGGAGACTGCATTCGGGGCGGGGCGGGAAGGTTCAGTCGGAGAAACTAAAGAAAGGCAACAGCAGCAGGGCCTCTCGCATGGTCTCTGACGGAAAATGCTGAGGGAGAACTAAAGCCGCCCCGAATTCCCCAGTGAGGTCCTCACTCGAGCCCCTGGTTCTCGAGGCGCGCGCGGGGATGGGAGACGGCGCCCTACGAATTACACCCGAGCGAGAGCGCGAGCGCGCACGGTAGGTGTCCGCGGAAGCTGGGCGCGCCGCCGGCGGAGCCCGCTCTCGCCGCCGAGGTCGGGGAGGCAGGGAAACCTCCGGGCCAGCCCGCCGCGCTGACAGGCGTCGCCGTGAGCCAATGAGCGCGGCGGGAGGCGGGGCATGGATACCGAAGGGGAGGGATTTCCCGCTTGACCGCCTGGCTCCAGGCGAGGGCGGCGCGGGAGGGACCGGCTGCAAAGACTGCGAGAGAGGGTGGGTCGGGGTCAGCTGCTGCGGGTGGGTCGGCGTGGGAATCGAGGGCGGCCGCCGCGTCACCTGCCGTTGCCCTCCCTCCGCCACGATGCCGGGGATCGACAAGCTGCCGATCGAGGAGACTCTGGAGGACAGCCCGCAGGTGAGGCGCGGGCGGCGGCGGGAGGCGAGGGAAGGAGCCGCGTGGGCCGATCCCGTGCCTGACGTCGCTGCGGCCGCAGGTGCCCGCCCCAGTCCAGGTGGGCGCCGCCGCCCCGTGCCCTCGCCCTTGGCGTGCCGCGCCCAAAACCATCAAGGCCCGGCCGCCCGCCTGCAGCCTGCGTGGGCCTGCGCCGCTAGGCCGAGAGTCGCGCGGGGTCTGGCATCTCTGCGGCTCGGCGGTCACGGACGGTCGCAGGGCTTCGTCCTGTTGACGAAAGGTGCGTTTTTATTGCCGCGATGCGCGGTGGCAAATCCTGATCCTGGAATTTTCTCCCCGGAAAACCTCTTCCGAGAAAACCCCCGAGAAAGAACCCGGCAGACTCGTTAGATGATTTCTGAGCAAGCTGGGGAAAGAGAGGAGTGGTTTTTCTCCGGGAGATGCTGAAGGGCTGTTCATTTGCTCGTGTAGAGAAGCCCGACTTGGCCCTGGAGCCGCCCGCCTCGTGTGCCCAGTGTCGTGGCCGCGACTGGAGCCGCCGTCTCTCGGGCTGCGCACAGCGTGTGTGGACGGCGCCTTCGAGGCTCCACGACTCCTGGCAGACTTGGCCCTGAAAAACTCATCAAAATAAAAGCCCGGTGGTCTGTGTTTTGCGCGTTGGGAATGCTGTTGCGAGTGCTTTAGCTGAAGACAATCTGGGAAAACAACCATTTGTTATGTTGTTAGTACTGAAAGCCGTACTGAAGCACTGGGGGCTGCCGCTTGCGTAGAGAAATTTCATCCGTAAGCCTTACACAATAAGCTATTTAAGACCACGGTGATGGCTGGTTACCATTTAGAATTAAGACAATGTTCTTGAAATGCTCATGTATTTTATGAACACACGTTCTTGAAATGACACATGCATTTTATGTGTCTTGGCAGTTTAATATGCCCTTTTCCTGGGCGGCGCATCTGCCATGGATCATTTTAAAATTAAAATATTTATTTATTTGTGAGAGAGGAGGAGGAAGGGGGAGAGAAATGTGGATTTGTTGTTCCACTTATTCCTGCACTCATTGGTTGATTCTTGTATGTGCCCTCACTGGGGATGGAACCCGAAACTTTGGGCGTGTCATGAGGACACTCCAACCAACTGAGCTACCCGGCTTGTGCCAGCTTCAATTGCCAAGTCGAAATTGGGCTCTGATTGTGGAATTGATTTGATTTTTCATGCTGAAAGTTATCTTCACTGGCCAGTTGCCTGCTGGTAATGTACTCTTATCAGCCAGTACTGCCACAAAGAGAAACCCACATCTTGGCTTGCCTGCCAGAATAGCCAGTTCAAATTACTTCTGTAGTGTAAAGTTATAACTATATCTGTTTCATACACTTTGAAAAAATTATGTGAGGTGTGCTGGTTAGGTGCACTCTGTCCTTTTGCTTGTTTATTATCTAAGACTTTGCCGTACCTCTTTCACCTGGCCTGCCTTTACAGCCCATGGAGACTAGACGCACAGCTCACAACAGGCTGTTCAGTGAGAGGGTGTAATCTCTTGACTTGTTTCTTGAACTTTTCACACAATTAGTTTACAACTTAAAACATTAGTTTTTTTCTTTTTTACAGGAATGTGCCACATTAGTGTCAGTTGTACAGTAATTTTTAATGATGTAGCCGCATTGATATTTCAATTTCTAGCAGTAATAATTTTGAACTAAATAACATTCATGTGGGAAAATTAGTTGCGGACAACTGGGATTTGGAAAGGGAGGACACTTGTAAGTGATTCTTAGGGAGAACCTGTGTCAGAATGGGAAGTCCTGGATCTGGACTTAGGATTTAAAGGTTTTAATCTTCACTGCCACTTAGTCCCTTCTGGTTTAGGGCAAGCTACTCAGCTTTTCTGAATCACAGGTATTTATAGATAGCTAAGTTATTTTTGTACCTGGTTATAAAAATAATATTTACTTCAGAAAAATTGGAAGTACAGGAAAAAAAGCAGTTACATGCCATGTACCCAGCCACAAACCCTGTTAATAGTTTACTTCCTTCTTTCTAATTTTTTCTCTCTTATACATTTTAATGTAATTGAGATTACGTTGTATATACAATTTTTATTTGGTTTTAATTTAACATAGTTTAAGCATCTTCACATATTATTACATTCTGAATAAAGGAATTTAAAGGCTGCATGTTTGCTTAGCTGACTTTAAGTTGTCTTACTGGACTTTTAGACTTTTCTCCCCAAATTTTGCTTTTATATACTGGGCTGAGATTCATGCTTGGGTATAAATTTTTGCTTTCATTTGGGTTATTTATTTAGGATGGAGTCCAAGTAGTGAAGTAACAGAGATTATGGAAACTTTTAAAGCTCCTGATATGATGTTATTATTAGATCATTTGATCCTAATCATTTTTAAATTTAAAAATAATTGAGGCTTTTTTCTTTTGCATAATATGAAATATTCCTAGATCATAGCACATACTTGTTTTCACATCTCTGTTAGCAAGATGCCTCTTACAGCTGATGATGTTTTACTTCTAATTGCCTGCAAATGTACACACCTGTCTGCTTTTCCTAGTGGCTTGACCGACCAACTGCAACCTCTAACTATTCAACCAACAAATCAGTTTAATGACTTGAAGCATTAGTTTTTGTTGTTTGAATATGTTGCTTTGACACCTGATGAGGTGAAGCAAGTGCCACCATTAAAATCTGCTGCATGGGCCCTGGCTGGTGTGGCACAGTTGGAGTGGCATCCCTTGCACCAGAAGGTGGTGGGCTCAGTCCTGGTCTGGGTATATTCCCAGGTTGAGGTTTCCATCCCAGGTTGAGGGAGGCAACTGATCATGATGTTTTTCTCTCTCCATCTCTCACTAAATTCAATAAAAAGAAAAAACTTGCTGATAGGTATTGGATGAAATGGTTTGTAAGAAAATATGTATTGGGGACAAAAGTGGAGCTTGTTTAAGAAATATTTGTACAGAATATTATTGGATGAGAAAACATGGATATTGGTAACTCTGTCAAAAAGTGACTCACAAGAGTTGAACTCTGAAGAAATTTTAGGGTTACTGGTATATTAAATTTATGCTGCTTGTGTTTGTTTTCCTTTTTATGTTTATACTAGAGGCCTGGTGCAATGAAATTCATGCATGGATTGTGTGTGTCCCTCGGCCCAGCTTGCATCCTCTCCAATCAGGGATTACTTGAGGGATGTCCGACTGCCTGTTTAGGTCCTACTGCAATCGGGCCTAAATGGGCAGCCAGACATCCCTCTCACAATCTAGGACTGCTGGCTCCCAACTGCTTGCCTGCCTGCCTGCCTTCCTGATTGCCCCTAACTGCTTCTGCTTGCCAGCCTGATCACCTCCTAACCACTCCCCTGCTAGCCTGTTTGTCCCTAACTGTCCTCCCCTACAGGCCTGGTTCCCCCCAACTGCTCGCTCCTGCAGGCCTGGGTCCCCCCCCCCCCCCCAACTGCCCTTCCCTGCAGGCCCAGTCGCCCCCAACTTCCCTCTACTGGCCGGGTCACTTCTAATTGCCCTCCCCTGCAGGCTTGATCATTCCCAACTGCCCTCTACTGCTGGCCATCTTGTGTCCACATGGGGGCAGTCATGTTATGTGTTGGAGTGATGGTCAATTTGCATATTACTCTTTTATTAGATAGGATGGGCGTTATATGTAAAATTCTATCTAAAGGTGTATTTCCATAAAATTTAAATTAAAAATTTCAAGACATAAAAAAAATCCTTAAATTGTAACTTAATTGCCAGCATTGTTTTGTTTGTTTTAGTAGTATATAAAAATGGTGCAGCTCACGGTGGATGTCATTAAAGACTCAGTGAAATGGTACTGATTGTATTTTTTTTTTAAATACTAGTGGCCCGGTGCATGAAATTCGTGCACATTAAAAGGGTATTAATTAGAGGAAATAATTTAATATTGCTATTTGCTCTTTCTCTATAAAAGACGCATCGGAGACTAAAGAAGATTAGTAAGATGTATATGAAAACCTTCCTCCTGTTAGAGTTTGGGGCACACCATGGGACCCAGAGTCAGGTCCCACTCACATGTGCCTCAAAATCACGTGAGACCCAGACCCAGTTGGCCCCTGCATTGGGGTAGATCCAGACCCGGCCAGTCCCACCCTTGTCAAGCCCTGCAGGGCAGGTCCCACCAAGTGGGAGACATGACCTGAGATCCCCTGTCAAGCCCTGCTGGGTAGGGGGCATGGCCTGAGGTCCCCCATCAAGCCCCACCAGGCAGAGGAGCACAGCCTCAGGTCCCTCAGCCCAGCACCAGGAGGGAGGCACAGCCTCAGGTCCCCCGTCAATCCCCACTGGCACGGGGGTGTAGGCTCAGGTCCCCTGTGAAGCCCCACTGGGTGGTGGGCACAGGCTGAGGTCCCCTGTCAAGCCCAGCTAGGCAGGAGGGACACAGCCTCAGGTCCCCTGTCCTGGTGCTGAGGTAGAGGGTATGCTCTGAGGTCCCCTGTCAAGCCCTGCCGGGTGGAGAGAACAGTCTGAGGTCCCCTAACCCAGCACCAGGATGGGGAGTACACTTTGAGGTCCTTCGTCAAGCCCCACTGGGTGGAGGACATGGCCTGAGGTCCCCTGGCCTGGTGCTGGGGCAGGGGTCGAGGCCTGAGGTCCCCTGTCAAGCCCCTCTGGATTAGGGGAGGGAATGTCTGTTTTGGCCGTTGCCACACCAGAGAGGGGCAGGTGCGGCCAAGGTTCAGGCTGTCCCCCAGGCAGGGATGCCTGTGTGTATGGGACACCAAAGGACACCTGTCACACCTAAAACACAATTTGCTAACACAGTTGCAGAGCTCAGGAAGAATCACTGGTTTTAAAACTATTATTCCCTGACATAAAATATACATACATATAAGTATACATGTCCTCTTCTGATGCTCCCCTGCCCTCCACTTAATATTTGGCTATGGCCTTCTTTTCATGTCAACGAATTGGATGTACAGACAAAATTTTTAATGGCTACAGTGTTATCCCTGACTGTCTGACATTACTATGGTTTACTTCACTAACCCTTCATTGTGGGGCAGGTTGCTTCAGGTTTCCCCAGCATCAACAATGACAGTAAACATAATTGCTTATTTGGCTGTTTACTTAGGCCACATTCACAGACATGGAACTCCTGGCCCAAAGCTAATTCACTTGAATTTTGATCCACATTTCCAAATTGACTTTGTAGTTTAGTCCATTAGTTTTAAGTCTGATTACACTCCCACAAATGAGTTAGGAGAAAACTGTTCAACGTGCCTTGGGCAAATTGCAAACTCCTGCTGAATTTGAGCGACCCCAGGGCTTGGGACCTGGAGGATCCGGGCTGGAGGGGGAAGTCCAGGGAAGCATAGGTGACGAGGTTGAGGGCCCTGTGTGGTTGCGGGCCTGTGAGTTCGTGTCGCTCGGCTCCCGTATTACGCAGGCCGGTCCCCGAACCTGACCTTAGTCCCACCTGACCGCCCAGCCCCAGAGGCACCCTGCACTGGCGGAGTCTCTCGCCTCGCGGCCCCGCCTCCTGCCCCCCACTCCTGATTGGCTGGTAGCATAGCAAAGGTATAGTAATTTACATGTTTCTCTTTTATTAAATAGGATTTTTTATTGATTTTTTACAGAGAGGAAGGGAGAGGAATAGAGAGTCAGAAACATCAATGAGAGAAATATCGATCAGTTGCCTCTTGCACCCCCCCCTCCACTGGGGATGCACCTGCAACCAATGTACATGCCCTTGACCGGAATCAAACCCAGGACCTTTCAGTCCACAGGCCAACGCTCTATCCACTGAGCCAAATCGGTCAGGGCTATTGATTGTATTTTTGTAAGTTGCTAATTTTAAACAATCATACAGTGTTAAACTTGATATTTTAGTTTTGGGCTAAGATGACCTTTTTTTTTTTTTTTAATCCTCACCTAAAGCCATTTTTGTCATTATTACTGATTTTAGAGGGAGAGAAACCAATTCGAGAGAGAAATATCAATGGGTTGCCTCCCTTATGCACCCCAGCCTGGGATGGAACCACAACCTAGGTATGTGCTCTAACTGGGAATTAAACCCTAAACCTTTTGGTGTATGGGACTGTGCTCCAACCAACTGAGCCACCTGGCCAGAGCAAGAGGACCCTTTTTAAAAAATGTTTTTATTTTTTAGATTTAGATTTGATTCTTTTTAAGGGCACTATGATTTTTTTAGGTGAGAAAGTTCACTATGATTGAGATTTAACTAAAAAAAAATTTTTAAGCCCTAATTGGTGTGGCTCAGTGGATAGAACATCAGCCTGTGGACTGAAAGGTCCCAGGTTTGAATCTGGTCAAGGGCATGTACCTTGGTTGCGGGCTCATCCCCAGTAGGAGGTGTGCAGGAGGCAGGCAGCTGATCGATGTTTCTAACTCTCCCTCTCTCTTCCTCTCTGTAAAAAAATCAATAAAATATATTTAAAAAATATTTTTATTGACTTCAGAAAGAAAGGGAGAGGGAAAAAGATAATGAGAGATAATTATTGATTGGTCACCCCCTGTATATCCCCCCCCACCACTGGGTATCAAGCCTGCAAACAGGCATGCCCCGTCAACCAGAATCAAACCGGAGACTCTTCAATCTGCAGGCCGATGCTCTACCCACTGGGCCAAACCAGCTAGAGCCAAGGTGATCTTTTAAATTTAGTTCAACTACAGGTTTTTACATAAATGTATGCCTTGAATTAGGATGATAATTTTTGGAGGAAAAGACAACTGATAGATTTTCCTGAAAAATGGCAGAGCCAGGGCCTGGCTCAGATGTGGAGCATTGACCTGTGAACCCGGAGGTTGTTTCTGATCGGGGCACATGCCTGGGGTTGCGGGCTTGATCCCCCAGTAGGGGATCTGCAGGAGGTAGCCAATCAATGATTCTCTCTCATCGGTGATGTTTCTCTCTCTTTCCCTTCCTTTCTGAAATCAATAAAAAAAATTTTTTTTTAAATGGCATAGTCAAATAAGGTTTTTTTTGATACTTTTTACATTTTTTAAAAAAATTGTTTTTTTAAAAATATATTTTCCATTTTTTTACAGAGAGGAAAGGAGAAGGATAGAGAGTTAGAAACATCAAGAGAGAAACGATCAGCTGCCTCCTGCACACTCCCCACTGGGGATGTACCCACAACCAAGATACATGCTCTTGACTGGAATTGAACCCGGGACCTTTCAGTCCACAGGCTGACTCTCTATCCACTGAGCCAAACCAGTTAGAGCTATTGTGTTTTTCACAGAGTGGAAGAGAGAGGGATAGTTAGAAGCATCGATGAGATAGAAACATTGATCAGCTGCTTCCTGCACATCCCCTACTGGGGATGTGCCCAACCAAGGCAAAGGCTCTTGACCGGAATCTGGGACCCTTCAGCCCTAGGCTGATGCTCTATCCACTGAGCCAAACTGGTTAGGGCTTTTTTACATCTTAAAATAGCACGTTGAGAGGTAGGAGTTGAGGTACTAGAGTTAAAAAATAAGAATATTCTGTCAGATCTAAATCTCTGGGGCATGGGACTAGAGGACTGAGAATGTGGACTTTGTATATCGGCGTAATAATTTTGTGCTTTTCCCCAAAAACTGTATTCACTTAGTTTTCTCTTCTAAAAATAGGAAGCTAAGACTAAGTTGATTTTTAAAAACCAGCTTTTAAGGTTGAAGCATTATTTGCAGAGTAAAATACAAAGTCATCTTTTAGATTTTAAGCTGTAGTTATGGCAATAGTTTTTGGTATTTTAATTCTTCCCTGCTTTTGAGATATAAAAAGCTTAGCATACTTTGCCTTGATATGCTGAGTTTCCTTGCCTCTGAAATCCTTTTTATTGACAGTCTTAAATTTACTTATAAATTTTCCCCTTAAAATGAAAAAGTTTACGTACTCATTGGGGGCGGGGGGGGGGGAAGCCTAACAATATAGAAATGTATAAAGAAGAAGAAAAAGAATAACCCCAAATTTTGCACTCAGAAAAACATAGTTAATGTTTTACAGGCAGTGCTGGAGAGGGGCACTAGAGAAAAAGAAATAATCATGCTAAGTTATCTTGAAATAAGACATTCAAAGTATTTACACTTGGAATATTGTTAATTTAGCCTTGAATGTTTCTTTTGATTTGTTCTTAAGTTTAATTGCAGACTTTTTACTTCATAACAATATATCTTTGTTGTTCCTTCTAAAAGTGTGTGTGATTGTATTTGGAAAACCCCTTTGTTTTAATGAAGTGAAACTGAGAACAAAGAATCCTGACATCTTGGCATTACTATCAAAAGAGAAATAATAGATTAATACTCAGGATAATTAGAGCTCTGATGTACTAGGATTTTTCTTCCCTTAAAAAATTTCCTGCTGACTAATGTAACAGTAAACATAAACTTACTGCTTTTATTTTATACAGACAAGGTCTTTACTGGGTGTATTTGAAGAAGATGCTACAGCTATTTCCAACTATATGAACCAGTTGTATCAAGCTATGCATCGGATTTATGATGCACAGGTAACAAAGCTAAAGGCTGACTCCATGCATTTAAAAAATTAATCTTTAAGCACAGAATGTCTGTCTTGTTTACTGGTGCCTAGTGCTGATCTGGAGTCGTAGTAATAAATACTTGTTGAATGGATGAATGAACATTATTTTGTACTATAGAGCTCACATTTCAATTACTAATGCATAGTTTGTAGTACTATAAAAGTTATGAAGATTGAAGCTTCTATTCCTCCCCAAACCCAGTAAGGGCTTATTGAAACTTATTAATAGTGACATTTGCCTAAGATCTGACTGAAAACCCCATATTTCCCCTAAACATGCTTTTAATCTTATGGAATACTTCCCTTTTTTAACAAAGGATTTGAAAATATGTTGCCTGTTTTGTTAATAGAAGGTAATAAAAATTAGAGGTAGCTCTGGGGCATAGGAGATGAATTTAAGAAAATAGAAATGACTAGATTCTCTTGTGGAGTAGGAATAAGATTTGAGGCTTTGTTTATGAAATTATAAGCCTTAAAAACAACCTGGGTTCTATAATAAACTTTTTTTGGGATTAATTAACGTACTCATTTTTTCCCTTTCTAATTTTCTCTTCTTTCTAGACTCACATTTTTATTATGTACTTAAAAGTTGTGATAGTTGTTGTTTTATTTTCTTCTAGTTGGTCTCTCAAATTAGAAGACAGATAGATAGGTAAAGGAAGTGTTATTTTATATTCATCACTGGAAAAAAAACCTTTAAATTAAAAAAGTATTTCTGTTCATGTGTTTTATGACTAGGTTGGCCACATTTTGGTTGTATGTTATTAAATGCTTGTCATGGGCTAATATCAGTATATAGAGAAAAGGATGGTCAGTTTTCAGTGTAGAATCTCTCAATATTTTGCTAAGATATATACAGTTTACTCCTAACTTTAAAGCTTTATTATTATTATTTTTTTTTAATTTTTTTTTTAATGTATTTTATTGATTTTTTACAGAGAGGAAGGAAGAGGGATAGAAAGTCAGAAACATCGATGAGAGAGAGACATCGATCAGCTGCCTCTTGCACACCCCCTACTGGGGATGTGCCCGCAGCCAAGGTACATGCCCTTGACCGGAATCGAACCCAGGACCCTTCAGTCCGCAGTCCGACGCTCTATCCACTGAGCCAAACCGGTCTCGGCCTAACTTTAAAGCTTTAACAATATTTAATTTAATGCCTAGTTTTTATTAGTTAAAAACAAGCATGCACCAGGAGCACTGCTGGTGTATAATTTATGTTTTGAGTTTCCTTTTAGTACTTTAATGGTAGTTCTCTTTCCAGTGATTTAGTGAGGGATTTAGAGAACATGTACAATATTTTATGTTAAGTGATAAATAAAAGTGGTGTAGGTATCTTCAACTAAAAGTTTTTCTTATCAGCAATGTCACATTAATTTGAATTAATCTTTTTTATAGAATGAATTAAGTGCAGCAACACACCTGACTTCAAAACTTTTAAAAGAATTTGAAAAACAGGTACTGTATATGAAAGTTTTAAGCACATAATTTAAAATATGCAATGACACCAAATCTATATGGTTAAGTAGAATTTCTCATCAAGAATCAAACTTTTTAGAATTCACAGAAGTTAATTTTGATATGCCATTGAAATTCCTTTATAGCATTTATATCTAATTTTAATGACTTAATGTTAGCTACAGAGGTTATCTGATTGACCTCTCTTCTTTTTACTGAAGATTGCTTAAGTTACACAGGTGGTTATTGGAGGAATTGGAGCTAAACACCAAATCTTTGAACTCCCAAATATGGTGCATTACTATATACCATGTTAATTGGTTGCTTAGCAGCATTACAATTAATGTTTATTATAACTATACTAGTTTATTAAAATGATACTTTTAGAGCTTATTCAAAGTTTAGAAGTTTTCTAAAGTTATTTAAAAATCTAAATTATAATGTCATTCACAAAAGACATACAGCATTGGTTCTTTACCGCATCTGTTTCTCACCTTGTAGCGTTTTCCATTGGGTGGTGATGATGAAGTGATGAGTTCTACTTTGCAACAGTTTTCAAAAGTTATAGATGAGGTAAGTGTTTATTTTGCTTGAATAAGTGGTCTAATAATTAAATTATTCAAGTTGTTTAGCTTTTATTTGGAACTGTTATGATTATATGAGTAAGCCTATATTAAAAAAAGATTACTATTTATAAAGAACCTTATTTCTTGATGGCTGTCTTGTAAAAACAGTACTTTCGTTGCTTGAGTAAAACAATTGTTTTCAAGGAATAAACATATAGATATGTTCTTCCAGTCCATGTAACTAACATTCAGTGTTTCATTGTCTTACCTGATGAACACAGGAAGAAAAGAGGCTCTTTATGGTTTTTCGTTTTTTTGTTTTTTTTTGCTATCAGGCAACATTTTATCTTCCATTCTAAATAGCCAATATCAACCTTAATTTCTCAAACTAGTTTCAGAACAAATAACTAAAAAAAGAATGGAAGTTAGGAGGAAGAAAGATGATGAGAGATGTTTTGAGAGCCCATAACTTTCCTACTAGTGCAGTGAAAACTTCTTTTCACATGCACCATTAGTCCTGTCTTTTCTAGTCTCTTAACTGGAAAATAAATTTTTGAAATATTTTAAAAATCCATTATAGCAAAATATTGTCCTAGAAGATCAATATAAAAAAGTATTTACAGGAAATGGAATTTTTTTTATTGTGCTAAAATATACATAACTAAAACTTACTACTGGTGACTTTTAGTATATTCACAGTGCTGTGCAACCATTAGCACTGATGAACACTTTTATCATTATCCCAAAGGAGATCCTGTGCCCATTAAGCAGTCACTTCTTACTCCTCATTCCCTCAGATTCTGGCAATCATAAATCTGCTTTCTGTTTGTTTGGATTTACCTGTTTTAAATATTTCATATAAATGGACTCAATATAATTTGTGTTGTCTTTCACTTAGCAAAATGTTTTTAAGGTTCATCATGTTGTAGCATGTATTAGATTACATTCCTTTTTTTTTTCCAAATTGATTTCAGAGAGGAAGGGAGAGAGATAGAAACATCAATGATGAGAGAGAATCGTTGATTGGATGCCTCCTGCATGTCTCCTACTGGGGGAGATCAAACCCACAATCTGGGCATGTGCCCTTAGCCAGATCGAACCTGGGACCCTTTAGACCACAGGCGGACACTTTATCCACTGAGCCAAACTGGCTAGGCCGCATTCCTTTTTTTTTTTTTCTAAATAAAATCTTGTATGAATATACCACATTTTATTTATCCATTTATCAGCTGATGGACATTTGGGTTGTTTTCCACCTTTTGGCTAATGCAAATAGTATTGCTATGAGCATTCATGTACAAGTTTTTTGTTTTTTGGTTTTTTTGAACACCAGTTTTCAATTCTTTTAGGCATATACCTGGTGTAGGGTTGCTGTGTCATATGGTAATTTTGTGTTTAACTTTTTGAGGAACCACCAAACAGATTTTCACAGCTTCCACATACAATATTACATTCCCACTAGTAATGTAGGAGGTTCCAATTTTTTCACCTTCTCACCAGCACATGAGAATGTGTTATTTTTATTTATGTTTTATTGTAGCCTTTGAAGTGGTGTGGAGTCTCATTATAGTTTTGACGTGCATTTTCCTGATGGCTGATGATGTTGAGCATCTTTTCACATGCCAGTTGGCCATTTGTAAATCTTGGATGAAGTGTCTGTTCAGATCTTCCCCCTTTTCTTAATTGGGTTGTTTCTTTTATTATTTAGCTTAAGGGTTTTTTAATTTAAGTTCCTTATCAGATACATCATTGGTAAATATTTTCTTTCATTCTGTGGAATGTCTTTTTTTACTTTTCTTTTTTAAAAAAGTATTTTTATTGATTTCAGAGAGGAAGGGAGAGGGAGAGAGAAACATCACGATGAGAGAGAGTCATGGATGGGCTGCCTCATGCACACCCCACCCCGGAGATGAAGCCCGCAAACTGGGCATGTGCCCGGACCGGGGATCGGACCATGACCGCAGCCACGGAGCCACGCTCGCTGGGCACTTTTTACTTTCTTGATAGTGTCCTTTGGCATACAAAAATTTTAATTGTGATGAAGTTTAATTTATATGTATTTTCTATTGTTTATGCTTTTGGTTTCATATCTAAGAAATCATTGCCAAATTCAAGGTTATCCTATGTTTTCTTCTAAGAGTTTTAAATGGAATTTTTTGACTGTATATTTTATTACATAATTTTGTGTTCTCTTATTATCAAGACCTTTTACTAGATTTTGTTTAATTTATACAACACTGGTTAAATGTTTCTGTTACTTGGCTTTTTTGGTTTTTCTTTTACTAGCTTAGCTCTTGTCATGCGGTACTGTCAACGCAGCTTGCTGATGCCATGATGTTCCCCATTACCCAGTTTAAAGAAAGAGATCTGAAAGGTATTGAAGTCAAGTTGTGTTTACTTTCATTAGCTATCAAAATATTAATGTCTGTAAAATGCCTATTACTTATATCGTAACCATTTCTGAATACAGCTGTGCCACATTTCCTTTGCTTAGTCACTAAACACTTATAGGAGCTAATCAATACGAGGTGTTAAACTAGATACTGGGGAATATTGATGACTAAGATGTCACTTCACTTGAGAAAGTCTAGAGAAGGGTATAGGTAAACAGGTAATGACAACACTGTTTCTTAGGGATGAGCAGGGTGTTGTGAAATCTCAGAGGGTGTCAGAAAGGCTTCACCAAGGATGTGGCATGAGCATTGGCCCATGCAGCGGAATTTGCTAGGAGAAAAGAGTCATTCTGTTAGAAGGACTAGGAAACACAAAGGTATGGGTTGTGGAAATACATGGCTTGTTTTGAGAATGATAAATTCAGTTTGGCTGCAATATTGAATGTGTTGGTCATGACAGGAGGCAAATCTAGAAATATATTAGTTGGGACTAGATTATGTAAAGATGTTCCACTTAAGTTTATAAGGAAAGAGAAGCCAGTGAAGGTCTTTTAAGAAGGAGACATAATCTTTTTGTTTTTGGAGGGTGGGATAGAGTGAATTTGATGTCTAGGAGAATGGATTAGGAAGTTGTGAGAGTCCAGTGAGGTATGACCAAGACTTGAACTGAGACAGAGGCACAGGAGATGCAGATGTGTTTATGGGCTGGAGTGACAGGAAGTGGGTGGTACTGACACAGCTTGCAACCCATCACTTAGTTGTTTGTGGTGGATTTTGCCCCCATTTAGCATTATTAAGTGATAAAATGAGTTTTACAGAATTGGCTCTGCTTTCTCATAATTTACGATCTTAGAAAATTATACACATCTATTTACAAGATAGGTAGATAGAATAAGACATTGAATTAATATATCAGTGGATGGTAAAATATTTAAATTATAAAGAAATAAAAACAAATGTATTTTAGACATGAAGTTAATATTTGTGCTGATAAATCCTCAAGAATAGTCATTCTAAGGTCAAGAAACAAATCTCTTCTCAGTCAAAG
Organism: Antrozous pallidus; assembly: GCA_027563665.1. Lineage (NCBI taxonomy): Eukaryota > Metazoa > Chordata > Mammalia > Chiroptera > Vespertilionidae > Antrozous > Antrozous pallidus. The sequence goes on along the minus strand of CM050524.1, from coordinate 16,426,638 downwards.
GGGACTGAATGTCATAATTTTGTTAATAAAATGTTCTTATTCAACATTTGAACTTATTAGAGTCAATATAAAAATGAATTGTTAGATTCTGATACAAAAAACTATTTCTGTATCTTAGAATTTACAGTGGTTTTACAATATGTTTTTGTGTCATATGACCAATTTGTGATGAGTAGATTTTCTGGAGTTGTAATGTTGCTAATGATAGTAAATGTTCCATAGGCTAGCTGAAATACAGAGTGGCATTGTCACTTTGAATGTCGAAGTATGAGATATTATTTGGAGTTTTAATTATAGCTTAAATGGCAGTTATTATTTTTCAAAACAAAATTTAAGATATTTCATAAATATGCTACACTGAAATTATTCTTGAACTTTTCCAGAAATATTGACATTAAAGGAAGTGTTTCAGATTGCTAGTAATGGTAAGCTCTTAATACTTTACAGTTATTTCTTGTTATGATGCATTTTTAAAATCAATACAAATCTGTGGCCAAATTCTATACAATAATTGAAAAAAATGAACCTAATTAAAAGTTTAAGTGAACATTATTTAAATCAATGTTGTTATTTAAGTTGTACTGTTTACCCTTTAGAAAAATTTAATAAGAAATTAAATCAACTTTTGTGATTTGCTATCCTCATAATATTAAAGAGATGATACAATATTTTCCCTGCCTTGTTTTCCTATATATCCCATGTTTTCTTTAATGAATGTTTGCTGTTTTTGTATTAAAAATATTTATGTAAATTTTAGTGGATTATAGTTTCCTTTGTATTAAAATATTTTTACCAATTTAGTAAGTAGAAACATACTTAGGAGAAATTTGGATTGGGGAACATTTGTTGAAAGATGCACATCTGAAGCCATTTAAAACATAAGTTTTGTAAAGTACTACTTGTTGTTAATAGTCATTTCTATTTTCCAGATCATGATGCTGCAATTCACAGGTATAGCCGATTATCAAAAAAAAGAGAAAATGATAAGGTATGATACATATTTACTTTTTCAGTATTGCAGTTAACAACTGTTTCATTAGTTGGTCTAGTTTTTCCTGTTTAAAATGCTGTCTTTACTGGGGTGGGGGTGTCAATCAGGAAAAAAGTAGACATGTAATACTTTGGACAATAAAACAGAATGCTATCTTTAGTTTTGTACATTGATTGCTAGCACATTCCCCACCACACACACACACACACACACACACACACACACACACACACACACAAAGAGCTCAGGTGGACATGTGCGTTCTTTGACACTTGGGAGAGAGAAGGGTAGGAGGTAAAAATGTGGGAGTCATTGGAAGACGGAATATTCTTTGTACTTGATTTGGTATTATTCTCAGGAGAGCAGGAAGAGAGAAGAACCTAATATATATTACATAGTAGGTGCTTAGTAAATATTTGTTGTCTGAATACAAGAACTTAAGGGAACACACACATTTTAAGTGTAGGTGAAGGGAAACAAGCAAGTACAAGAGAGGAGGATAGTAGGGAGGGAACCAGGAGGAGAGAATGGTATGTTGTGAACTGACAAAGTAATGGCTAAGCTACCCTATTTGATAAAGAGGGAATATGCTAATTGATCTTCACACTGTTGCAAAGATGGTGGTGCCCATAGCCAATAGGGAGGGAATATGCTAATTGACTGCCACACCCTCAAAGATGGCAGTGCCTACAGCCACAGATGGCAGCGTCCAGTCGCCTCAGCCCCATCAGGGCAGCAGGCATGTGGCCACTTTGTGTACTTGCCTTCGGAGTCCCCCAGGCCCCTCAGCCCCCCAGCCACCTAGGGCCAGCCTGAGGCACAGGCAAGCCTTGGATGGCAGCTGCCTAGCTGATACTTGAGGCACAGGTAACCAGGGCCAGCTGAGGCTTGCACTGCCAGCAGTGGCAGCAGCAGAGGTGTGATGGGGCATCACCTTCCTCTGATCACTGGGTTGCCTCCCACCCCTGAGGGCTCCCAGATTGTGAGAGGGGGCAGGCTGAGGGAACCCCTAGCCAGTGCCTGAATTTTCATACACCGGGCCTCTAGTTACCAAACAATTAACTGTCTGCCTTTCCTCTGTGTGGTATACTTTCTCTGACATGCTTAGTTTATTGTACCAATCTTAGATATAGCAGAATTCTGCTTTTAATGTGCTTTAAAATGAAGTGGTTGGTAGTAAGACAGGAAAGCTATCTTGGCCAATGTCTTGCAGGATTTCTAACATCTGAGAAATAAGGGAGCAGTGCACAGTTGGTGATGTGCCTTTTTCCTTGGGTAGGCTTTTTCACAGCCACTGCTAAAGGTCAAATTGAGTACATCATAGTATTTTTAATTTTTTCTCTTAAAGGCAAAATATGAAGTAACAGAAGATGTCTACACTTCCAGGAAAAAACAACACCAGACCATGATGCATTATTTTTGTGCGTTAAATACTCTACAGTACAAGAAGAAAATAGCATTGTTAGAACCTCTACTTGGGTACATGCAAGCTCAGGTGAATTCTACACTGTGTTTTGGAGTATAACTGCCCTAATTATATTAAGTATGAAATTAAGTATGATATTTATGTTAAATATAAGTATATTACATTGCAAACTACAAATTACAATTTTGTGTCTGTGTTTTGAAAAAAGTAATTTTAAATTGTCATCAGGATGTTATTTTAAGGAAGTTAGAATGGTTTTCCTTGCAGAAGAAGATTTCAAATATTTTATGGTAAATGAAACCACTTACCTTATATGTAGATCTTGTTCATCACAATTGAGGACAGGGAACAGAAAGCTAAATGAATTGTGTAGTTACATCTATTGCTGGAGCTTCCAATCATTCTTGCTTCATAATAGATCTGAAAGAAAAGTTTGAGTTTGCTTCAAGTTGCTTGAATACTTCCTGAGTTAAAAATATTAATGAACTCCAAAGTGTCTCAAGAGGTATGCATCAGGAAGGGGGCTAGAAAATTAAATCTGGGTAATATAAGATGAGATGGCAGCCCTCTATTTCTTCAAGTATGAATATTATTATTCCTCAGATACAGAACATTTTAATCTTGCTGAAACCGGTTTGGCTCAGTGGATAGAGTGTCGACCTGCGGACTGAAAGGTCCCAGGTTCAGTTCCGGTTAAGGGCATGTATCTTGGCTGCAGTCACATCCCCAGTAGGGGGTGTGCAAGAGGCAGCTGATCGATGTTTCTCTCTCATCGATGTTTCTATCCCTCACCCTTCCTCTCTAAAAAAAAAATCAATAAATATATTTTAAAAATTTTAATCTTTGTATTAAACATGAAGTAGTTTATCAATATGACTTACCTGAAATGTCTTAAAATTTATTTTCCAATTAAAAAAATTGCTTATCATATGCATGTGTCTATAATAATAAAAGCATAATATACTAATTAGACTGGATTCCAGATGAAGCTGGGGCAGTGAGGACGGAGGCAAGCTGTTCGGCTGCTAGGGCCCAGCTGCTTCCATGAATTTTGTGCATCGGCCTCTAGTTAACATATAACAGAATCAACAGTGAAATTTAAGTTTATTTCTTCAGTGGCTTCATGTCCAATAGAAGTCATTGTAAACTACAACCTATTTTTACCCAGATCAAATAATCCTTTGTTTTTTACTTATCCTGCATCTTAGAATTTGTTTATATGATTTATTTAAGTATTTTGTTTGTGTATGTGGGTGTTTCTGTTGTTCACCTTCCCACTCTCACACCCTCTTGCCTCAGATAAGTTTCTTTAAGATGGGTTCTGAAAATCTCAATGAACAACTAGAAGAATTCTTAACCAATATTGGAACAAGTGTACAGAAGTAAGTATTTTCTTCCTAAAAATTGAAAATGAAGTTATGTGAATAAGTTAACAGCTACATGTCATAATCTAAAAATATTTACCATTTAATTTCCTGCCGTGAGAGTGTCTCTTGTTTCTTCTTTTTCACCATCGTTTCCACAGAATCTGAACTCTGAATTTCGTAATAGTATCAAATCTGCTATTTTATTGATTCTAAACTAAGTTTTATGTCTGAATATAACAGACCATGATAGTAATTATAGTGAGTTATCTTCACAGTTACCGCAGTTGTGGTGGATAGATGGGAGATCACTAAATAAGTCTTGTTTTTCAAGCTATGAAAACTTAGAGAAAGCAGCTTTAAGGTTCGAAAGTCTGAGCAGTGATGTGGCCAGTCTGAAGTAGAGAGGGAGATGAAAACGTTTTAAAGGCACGGGACAGAACAGTTTGAAAATTCCTCTGGAGTTAGGCGTTGAATGTGGCTTCATTAAGTTCTTGAATTTAGTATTGTTTCCAAAATATCTCTTTTAAATAAAATGTAAAGCTGTTTTATAACGTGTTCATGTTACTTTACCCATACCACTGTTGCTCTCTTTAAGAAAATATATATAAAATAAATTACAGATAAATGTGATTTGAAAGGAGTACTTCGTTGTGGTTGGTAGTGAATAACCTGCTCTCTGTGCTAGTGTTCGCAGGGAGATGGACAGTGATGTAGAGACCATGCAGCAGACGATAGAGGATTTGGAAATAGCCAGTGACCCTTTATATGTGCCTGACCCTGATCCCACGAAATTTCCTGTTAACCGAAACCTAACCCGAAAGGCCGGATACCTTAATGCTAGGAAGTAAGAAAACTATTGTTATTTTCTTATATTGTGTATTATTTAGCTTAGTAGCAAGCAAATATATAATTGATATTGCCTGCCAAATTGTTTTGATTTCACTAAAGGTTGGGTCTTTTTAGTTAGTGGTATTAGTATTTAGTTGAACTTTTTGACCTATGGGATACATGAATAATTTTCAAAAGTAACTAGATATTTGTTGAATAATTTAGAATTATCTAAAAAGTGAAACCAATTTGAGTTTAAATCTAGCATAATGTGAATGCTATAAAATATTATTTATCATACTTTAAAAATGTATGTAATTACACTATTAGGTCAAATTTTAGTTTTTACCTGGAGATAAAGCAAGTTAACCCTAGGAGTAAAATAAGTTCTTTTCTTTTGAGTTTTGTTTTGAAAAATTGAACTATATTTTTGAAGCATCATTATAGCAGCTTCAGTTTAATAATTTCCAGCCTTGTTTTGGAAATATATGTACACCCACTCATGTAAGTGGTCAGCATACATGAATTTATTTTGGAAACTGAAAAACATATTTTCTAGGCACTTTAGTACCTTTTTGCAAGCTGGTTCTTTGTGGTGTGCTTTATCTTGTGTCTGACTTATGATGAGATTTCATGTGTGCTGTAATTAAAGAGTGAATGTACTTTCTTCGTTTAGTAAAACAGGCTTGGTGTCATCTACGTGGGACAGACAGTTTTACTTCACTCAGGGTGGAAACCTGATGAGTCAGGCCCGCGGGGACGTAGCGGGAGGCTTGGCCATGGACATAGACAACTGTTCAGTGATGGCCGTGGACTGTGAAGACAGGCGGTACTGTTTTCAGATCACCTCTTTTGATGGAAAAAAGTTAGTATTTTTCCTACTACTAATAAAGTATGTAATATTTTAAACTCCTGAAATGTAGGATAATTCCAGTTCACTCAGGCATTTTATAGATATTTTAGGCTTGTTATATATTCAAGTAATTTTCTTATAGAAGTGAGTTGAATTGTCCTTTCTGACCTGGTTAAATGATGTCTAGTATTTTAAGGTTACTAAAGTGAGGTCATATGACAAAGACCCGTGATTTCATGCTGAGACCAGTCACTGAAAATCCTGCATGGGTGGGGAAGGTAGCACAGGTTAGTGGAAAGAGCCCCAACCTTAGAGTTAGAAAGTTCAAATTCTGGACCCACTACTTAGTGTGTGATCTTAGACAAGTTACGTAACCTCTCTGAGCTTCATTTTTGTACATGTAAGATTGGGGGGGAGGTCATAATCCATATTTTCTAAATTGTTAACAAAAAATTGCGATCTAACATATGTAATGTGTCTATCACAGTGGTCGGCAAACTCATTAGTCAACAGAGCGGCAAACCACAGCTCGTGAGCTGCATGCGGCTCATGAGCCACAGTTTGCCGACCACTGGTCTTGCATGTATTAGGTGCTGGCAATAATAAATATTTCTAGCCCTGGCCAGTTTGGCTCAGTGGATAGTGTGTTGGCCTGAGGACCAAAGGGTCCCGGGTTTGATTCCAGTCAAGGGCCCTGGTCCAGGCTCCCGTAGGAGACAACCCAGTGTGTTTCTCTCACATCGATATTTCTCTGTCTTCCCCTCTCTCTTCCGTTCTCCCTAAAAGTCGGTGGAAAAACTATCCTCGGTTGAGGATTAACAAAAAAATTATTTTATTTCAAATAAATATTTCTGATAAAATTACTTAGTCCATTAATGGTTATATGCCATTTAAAATTTTTCTATTATCTTTGTATTAAATGAGAATCTGTAGAATTTTTGAAAAGCATAAATCTGAAAAGGAGCATGGAAAAAAGCTATGATCTCACTAACCAGAGAAACAATTAACTTTTTAGTCTGTTGCCTTACGATTTTTATTTTTTAATTATAGTTTGTAAATAGTTGAGGAAATACTGCCGTGTGCAATTTGGACCTGTAGTCACTTTATAAAAACATTTTATAATGGCTACATTATAATATACATAAGGATATATACCATAATCTATAAAAAATTTTAATGGTAGGTGCTTAAGTTATTTACAAATTTTCCCTACTTAATTAAGTTACTTTTGATCTTCCTTATTGTTCAGAGCAGCTCTGGATGCCCTGAAAGTCATTTCCCCCCTATATTTACTAGTATTACAGTAAGATGTTACAGCTCAGAATGATTATCTAATTTCATATTCCTCCTATAAACATATAATGAATGCCAGTTACTATGTATCAGTTATCATGGTAGATGTTGGGAGTCCCTGTATTCATTTGTCAAAATTGTCAAACTGTTAATAACTCACTACATAACCTACCTTTTTGTATTTTCAGTTTTTTCACTAATGCTTAATATGATTTTTCCATTTCACATTCCTGGTTTGATTCAAAATTAGTAAAAAATATTTTTTGTCCGACTTTTAAAACATGAACATCTATAGAAAAGCTAAATGTCCCTATGTTACTGATCAATATGTTGAAAAAATTTTGTTTAACCATATTCAATGAGAAGTAATAAAGAATGAAGTAAATAATGTTTTATATTAGGGTTGGTTATTTATATTGGAAATATGTATGTCAGCAGGTTGAAATGGGTTCTTAGTTGCAGTGCACCTTTGCTATAGGCTGTCTTCTGAAAACTGGCCCGTTTCTTTGGGGCACACTTTGGGGCAGATAGCCCAGGTTAAGAGCTGCTGACATCTGAGTCCTGGTGCCTTTGGTGGTCTCTGTCTCCTAGCACATTGGCTATGTAGGTTTTTTTGTTTTTCCGTGTGTGTGGTTTTTTTATACTGATTGATTTTATATGTACCTTTTAAAATAAAAAAATTAAAGTACTGTTAAAAGTACTTTAAAAGGAGTTGAGGGTCAAATTTTTCTTTTTCTTTTTTTCAGATCTTCAATTTTACAAGCAGAGAGTAAAAAAGACCATGAAGAGGTAAAATTTTATGTAGTTAATTTCTTTAGCAACATCAAGATATTTTGCTGATGACAAAACATATGTTCGAAGTTTGAAAATTTTGGGTTAATTAAAAAAATATTTTTAACAGAAGTTTATCATCCTTAAAAACCATTCTTAAGTTTCACAAAGAATTTATAGTTGGACCTCTGAGGAGAGAACCTTAGAGATCATCTCTCTACTCTCTTTTTAAAGGCTGCAATTCAGTAATGGCCCTGTGACTGTTGCTGACAGGCTGTTAGTATCATGACAGTTTAATTTATTCACTCCTTTCATCAACCCTCTAAGACAGTATTTGCTGCATTAAGAATATATAGTAGCAGCAGATTGGCATGGGATGAAGCAACTAAAGTTTAAAATCTTAGGGAAATGAAAGATAGAAAGCGAAAATTTGGGAGTATTTGTTTTTCCTCACAAGTATTTTATTTTTGGTTCTATTTTATTGTAGTACACCAAATATGGAAGGCAGGTTATTATTAAGAACTGATACTTTAAAAACTTTGTCTTGAGAAATATTCTTCAATGAAAATGTATTATAGGTTGATTTTGAGCCATCTTATCTGCTATTATAATTGTTTTGATGAAAGATAAGGTTACCAATTATGTAGAGGTTACATTTATTTACTTCTGGTGGAAAAGAATAGCTATTAAAACTTGGTTTTTGATCTCTGAAGAACACAGACAAATGTCTGGAGCGTTTACCAAACAGAATATTAGTTTAGTTTAGTAAGGCTCATCAAGCACTGTAATTCTCAAGAGTGGAGCAGAAGGTGTGAAGCAGAGAGTTTTCTATGTTAATTTTTTATAAATCTGAAAGAAGGGGAGTATGTAAAATCTGTTCACCAGGAATATATTTAGCTCCTAATTTTTTGCATTGGTGTTAGTAATGAGTTCAGGCTGTCTTGTTTGGTAGGGATTAAGGGGGGAGTAATATAAAAAGATATAGACTACTAAATTATAACTTCACATGATTACTATATTTTTAAATTTCATTGTAGGAAATTTGGCATTTAAAAATAATAAATCTGTTCAATGTTCTGTTTTTTCCTCAAATACTATAAATATATATGCTTATGTATATAAGAAGGTATTTATTTTATAAGAAAGATTATGTGTTACTTCTAATGAAATTTATATTTACTTCAAATATTGAACATTCTCTTTAGAAGAGAAGCACTGTAGAAAAAAATATTAATCATATTTTTTTATTTTTCTCTCTTACAGTGGATCTGTACAATAAATAATATTTCTAAACAAATATATTTAAGTGAAAATCCAGAGGTAATATTTTTATTTATCATATTTAGATCTGGCAAAATTAAATAATAATGTGGCTAATATAGCTTTTATTAAGTAATTCTCAAGTTCTATAATCTCTTAATTTGCACTTGAATGGGAGGCTTTAATGTATCATGTATATAATGAGTATCTGGTCTTCCTAAACAATAGATTATTTCAAAGGTACTTAAATCAGCCAATAGACATATTTAGTGGCCCTGACCTTGTGTTTAGTGCTGTGTTATGCACCATGGCGAAGGGGGATGGAGAAGAAAAATAAGCCATGGCATCTGTCTTCCAGGAGTTTATGTGTATGGGAAGACAAAACTAAAACTTTAACATTTCAATAAACAGTAGAAATTGAAAACCTACTGTGATGACTAACAATTTAATATTTAAGAATGTTAAGATCAGTGTGGACTTTAGAGAAAACTGTGGAGATGGTGGAAACTTGCACTGGGTAGGATTGGTCCATGTTTTGTGGAAAAGAGAAGACATTGTATATAAGAGAACAGAAACAAGCACAAGTGTGGATATGCTATGCATCTAACTGTAATTGGATTTGAAGGTTCTTGTTAGGGAATAATAGAAAACGGAAATGTGTGTACAAATCATCTGGGATATTAAAATGTGTTCAGTAGATCTTGGGTGACGTGGCCTGAACTCTTAATTTTGCCAATTATACTTCAACTAGCAATGGTATCAAACTCAGCAGTGCAGACCTAGCCATAGGTTCAGTCCAAACACACCGTACAGGCAGAGTCCAGGTGTGCAGAGAATCCTGGAAGGAGCCAAGTGGGTCCATGCTGCAGTATAGTTGGAGCTGCCTGGCCTCTGTCTGTCTTGGTGGGCCCAGCTATTCTGTGAATCTAGGCGCCTCCTGGGGCTGGGTGGGGGCTAATGATTTCAGTTGAGACAGAGGGAGGACTAATTTCTCTAGAAAGTCCTCACCGTCTAGGTTTTAAGCTATTGGTGTAATGGATGGTTAGATGGGAGTGTCTGGGGATATGTGGGAGTCCATTATCATAATTCAGGTATAAACTGAGGAAAGACAGAAGAAATAATGAATCATAGAAACAGGTAAAAAGAAATTGATTGGACTAGTTAGCATTGGGACTGATTAAAGGACGAAGAGAAAGATGACTGACTTCCAGGTTTTCAACTCAAGTGAAGGGGAAAAATTTATTTTATTTTTAATGTAATAAATCTTCATTGTTCAGATTATTACAATTGTTCCTCATTTTTCCCCCATAGCTCCCCTCCATCCAGTTCCCACCCCACCCTCTGCCCTTACCTCCCCCGCACTGTCCTCTTCCATAGGTGTACGATTTTTGTCCAGTCTCTTCCCGCACCCCCCACACTCCTTTCTCCCTGAGAGTTATCAGTCCACTCCCTTTCTATGCCCGATTCTATTATATTCACTAGTTTATTCTGTTCATCAGATTTTTTATTCACTTGACTTTTAGTTCCACTTGTTGATAGATATGTATTTGTTGTTCATAATTTTTATCTTTACCTTTTTCTTCTTCTTCCTCTTCTTTCAGCATTTCATATAATACTGGTTTGGTGTTGATGAACTCCTTTAGGTTTTTCTTATGTGTGAAGCTCTTTATCTGACCTTCAATTCTGAATGATAGCTTTGCTGGGTAGAGTAATCTTGGTTGTAGGTTCTTGCTATTAATCACTTTGAATATTTTCTTGCCACTCCCGTCTGGCCTGCATAGTTCCTTTTGAGAAATCAGCTGACAACCATATGGCTGCTTGTAGATAATTAACTATTTTTCCCTTGCTGCTTTTAATATTCTCTCTTTGTCATTTGCTCTTGGCATTTTAATTATGATGTGTCTTGGTGTGGTCCTCTTTGGATTTCTTTTGTTTGGAGATCTCTGTACTTCTTGGACTTGTGAGTCTATTTATTTCACCAGGTGGGGGAAGTTTTCAGTTATTATTTCTTCAAATAGGTTTCATTACCTTGCTCTCTCTCTTCTCCTGGCACCCTGATAATTCGGATGTTGGTATGCTTGAAGTTGTCCCAGAGGCTCCTTACACTATCTTCAACTTTTTGGATTCTTTTTTCTTTTTGCTCTTCCAGCTGAGTGTTTTTTGCTTCTTTGTATTTCAGATCTTTGACTTGATTCTTGCAGTCCTCTAGTCTGCTGTTAGGTCTCTATAATATTTTTTATTTCAGTCAGTGTATGTTTAATTTTTAAAAAATGTATTTTATTGATTTTTTACAGAGCAGAAGGGAGAGGAATAGAAAGTCAAAAACATCAATTAGAGACATCGATCAGCTGCCTCTTGCACACCCCTTACTGGGGATGTGCCCGCAGCCAAGGTACATGCCCTTGACCGGAATCGAACCCGGGACCCTTCAGTCCGCAGTCCAACGCTCTATCCACTGAGCCAAACCGGTCTCGGTGTATGTTTAATTTTTAGTTGGTTCTTTTTCATATCCTCGAGGGTCTCACTTATCGGCCTTTTTTAGGAACTTCTTGAAAAACCTTATAACCGTGGTTTTGAACTCTATATCCAATCTTTTGCTTTCCTCCATTTCTTTCATTTGTGATCTGTTTCTTAGTCTCTACATTTTTGTTGCTTCCCTGAGTTGGTCAGCTGTGTCTATGCTGGTAGAACTTCTGTGCTGGAGACATTCTTATGAGATAAGACTTGCAAAATTGCAAAAGCTTCTGTGCTTAGCTTGGATGGGGCAGTGTCTCAGGGCAGAGCAGACAGCCTTGGCTTCCCATCAGCCCTGCCCCAAGAGGCCCTCGGGTCTCAGTGTCCCTCGGTAATCACTGCAAGCACCTCTGAGAGCAAGCCACCCTCGAGTTTCGCCTGCTGTCAGTCCAGTTTCTCCCCGAATGAGTCAGGGTTCCTGGAAACTTGCCTGGAACTGGAGTTCAGCGTAGTCAGGAGCTTTTATCTCCTTCCCGCTTTAGAAAGCCAGCTGCGCACTCACCTTCTCTGCAGGCACACGTGCCTCTGGACCTCTCCCTTCCGCAGCTCTCGAGTCGGTGTGCTTTCCCTTTTCCTGACAGTCCAAATTCCCCCCGAATGAGTCTGGTTTCCCAGTGTCTCGCCCAGGACTGGAGATCAGTGCAGTCGGGAGCCTCTGTCTCTTCCCGCTTTAGAAAGCCGCCATGCACTCAGATGCCTGTCCACACAGCTGCCCTTCCTCTCCGTGTGCACGTCTATGTACCTCAGGCTTTTGCAGCTCTTTTATTTCTCAGTGTGCTTTCCTCTTTCCTTCTAGTTGTAGAATTTCCATTCAGCCAGCTTTCTTGTGGTTCTGGTTGGTGTCTGTTTTGTCTTTTAGTTGTAGTTTTGATATTTTTGTATGTGGCAGTTTAGGTGTTTACCTATGCCGCCATCTTGGTTTCTCCCAGGGCCAGCTCTTTTGGGAATCCAAAGCTAGACCTTCATGAAGGGAAAATTTTAGAAGACTTCTTTTGTTTTTCGTTTGTTTTATTTTTAATCATAATGGCTTTGAGGTGCTCCTCTAACACATGTGATTTAGATGTCTAGGGCAGTGGTCGGCAAGCCGCGGCTCACGAGCCACATGCGGCTCTTTGGCCCCTTGAGTGTGGCTCTTCCACAGAGTACCACGGCCTGGGCGAGTCTATTTTGAAGAAGTGGCGTTAGAAGAAGTTTAAGTTAAAAAAATTTGGTTCTCAAAGGAAATTTCAATTGTTGTACTGTCGATATTTGGCTTTGTTGAGTAATGGGTTTGCTGACCATTGGCCTAGGCAAAAGTTTTGAACCAGATAAACAAAATCTCAGACCTCTAAAATATTAGTAATTTCTGACAGTTTTATAATAATCTTAAGAGTTTAAGTAATCAGCTGAGACCGGTTTGGCTCAGTGGGTAGAGCGTTGAACTGTGGACTGAAGGGTCCCGGGTTCGATTCCGGCAAGGGCATGTACCTTGGCTGCGGGCACATCCCCAGTAGGGGGCGTGCAAGAGGCAGCTTATCGATGTCTCTCTCTTATCGATGTTTCTGACTTTCTATCCCTCTCCCTTCTGCTCTGTAAAAAATCAATAAAATATTTAAAAAAAAGAGTTTAAGTAATTAGTACTCACTGTAGAGAAGCCTTTACTTTTAGTTACTTAATTTCCCACCAATCTAGCTTTTCCTTTCTGTTGTTAGTTGAGCAACAAAAAATTAAAATGCAAATTAGATGACTTGTAATACCTCAGGAGTACATTGAGAATACAGTGTTTGGACTTGAAAAATTCAGGCTATTTATACTTTCCTATCAATGATTAGAAGAACTTAAGTTTTAATTAACATTTTCTAGATTATCCAGAATTATTTTATGTATATTGATGAGAGAAGAAATTTTGATCATTTTGTGGCATTAGTATTTTTGCTAAGTATAAGACACAGAAATGTAAATATATTTTGTGATTTTTTTTCTAATGTAAATGCTATTTTATTTAGCTAGTGTTTTAAATAAAAGAATAAGTTTATAAATATTATGGAAAGCTTTCTTGCTTTCAATTTTTGGCCTGAAAAAATTTTATCATGATAAAATTTTTACATGATAATTTTATCAGTTAATAAATTATAGATATTCCTGAGCATAAATGTATTCTTGAAAATTATGAAAACTTCAGCAGCATAGTTATATTTTGTGACTATTTCCTACTCTTTATAAATTTCTTTATTTAGCGAATGTATTGAGTGTCCAGTATGCTAGCAATATAAACTTGGTCCAAAAAAATCTCATAGTTAAAAACAAAAAAACCCCCCAATATTTCCTGATCTATGTATAGGAGGCAAAAAATCAGATTCACTCCGCCCACATTTATAGGAAGTAAGAAAAAGCAAGTTATAAATGCTTCAAAGTTAATTATATATCCTAATATTAAGACAAAGTACATGGAACTACTTTATTAACTCCAATTTACATTTATGTATAACTCAATTGAAATAATTATACTCAAACTTGTGGTTTCCTTTACTAATGTTAGTCTTTTTTTTTTTAAAGGAAACTGCTGCACGAGTAAATCAATCAGCTTTGGAAGCTGTCACTCCTTCCCCATCTTTCCAGCAGAGACACGAGAGCCTGCGGCCAGTGGGGTGAGTCAGCACTGTGGGTAACTTAGAGAACTGCATGAGGTGGTGAAACGGATAGGGAACACTTTGCTTATAGCAGTGCTGCTTAGACTAGTATGAAATAGTTCCCAAACAAAATGGAAACTGTATTTTCACATTGGTAAAGTTACCAGCCAAGAGTGCTGAATAAAATGATTCTAAGTTTTCCTTTGTGTTTATCTCTAGATTGAGGTGATTTATGGTTTTGAATTTAGTAATTGGGAAAAAAGAAGTCTATTATTAAATAAGTAGCTATGATTTGGGATTGTGTCTATTAAAATTGGTTCTGTCCTCATTGACTTACAAAGTTGTGTTTTCTTACCTCACAGTTTGAGTGTTCAGTTTCCAAAGAGAAAACTAAGTGTGCCTTCCTGTTTCCTTTTGTGCTTAGACACTCGCGACCGTCCGCAGCTCGAACCAGCAGTGCAGGGTCCTTAGGATCAGAGCCCACAAGTTTGGCTGCCCTCTCTCTCGACTCTCTCGTTGCCCCAGACACCCCGATACAGTTTGACATAATTTCTCCTGTGTGTGAAGATCAGCCGGGGCAGGGGAAAGCCTCTGGCCAGGGAGGCAGGTGGGTGACGGCATCTCAGGGATATTGTGCTGTGGTCTGCGAAGTTTATGATCTCATTTCTATCTTTTACGTATCCTGTGCATCAGCTACGTTGTGCCTTATTTAATTACCTAAAATCATTTTGATAGTTAGAGAATAATCATGGCAGATTTTTCTTTTTGTTTCTGCCTTAGAAAAATGAGTTAAGATAATTTAGTATTTAAAAATATTTAATTCTGAATTGCTTATTGATCTTCATAGTATTTGCTATTAAAATTGCAGGAGAAAGCTGACAATTTTATCTTGAGGTCAATATTTTTAAAATTCTTGGGAGTAATACACATGCTATAGATTTATTAGAAAATATTATCTTGTATCAGAATAAGAGATCTCCAGGAAGGTACTAAATCATTATCATACTACAAATTACTAATGAGCCGTTTTTTGTTTATATAATGAGAAATATCTTTGTCAAATCATTAAAATTTTTCTTTGGCTATGGATGAAGGGAACATGACTTAAGGCAAATTACTTATTTAGCAGGTTAGACACCTAATAAACTGATAATATATTAACTTGGGTATACATGGCTGTGATCAAGAAAAAGTAATTTAAATTTGATTAAAGAAATATACTTAGCATCTGATATAATAGGTCAATCAACCATGTATTAGGGAGATAATTTTATGTCAACTTCATGACAGTGCTATTTTGGAACCTCTAGGCTCTGTTTGCTTACCAAACTTACTTTGAATTGTACTTTGCTTCCTTCATGTGGGTGTGCAAGAGCCAAACACACTAAGGAGGAAGGTAGCTTCCATCTTTAGGTGGCTTTTCTTGCGTTGTTACATATGCCTTGAGAAATACAGGTTTAAAACTAGAAACTATTGAAATGATCAGAGTCAGCTTGTGACATCTACATAGATAACCTGAAAAGAGGTTTTTACCATCCTAGGAAATGTCATTTCTCAAGTAGCTAAAATTGAAGCTACCTTAGCTGTTTTTCTGTCCTAGTTTTTTTAAATTCATGACCTTTTGCAACATGGTTTATTAGGGGGTGTGTGTGTGTCTGTCTGACTGTCTGTCTGAATTTCCAGTCCATCCACATTTGAAAAAATGCAACAACTTTTGAGTTGAGCCTATTAACTCAATCTGAGGTTTGGGCCTTCATCAGACTAACTTGGTCATTAGTAGTGTTCCTTAACAGGATTGGTTATTTTAGAATTTTATTTTAAGTGTATGTACAAGGTTTTGTGATTTACTTTTTAACTCTGGTTTCAATGATTGATAATCCTTCCATGTGGCTCACTGTAACTAACTGTTGGTTCATAATTTTAAAAAAAATTTTCAGGCGTACAAATCCATTTGGAGAATCTGGAGGAGGCATGAAATCTGAAACTGAAGGTAAAACAGATGTGCAGTATTTTTATGTTTTAGAAATTCTAAACAGTACACTGAATAATTTGTTGTTTATATTTGTTTTGCTGTATGCTATTTTAATGGTATCTTTATTTACTTCACAATTTTCTCAACTTATACTTAAAGCAACAGAACTTAATTGGACTTATGATTTTGTTATTCACAAAAAATTATAGAATATTATACTTTTGACCTTACAAAGTCTCAATGTATAAGATGTCCTTTAAGCTTTTCCAGTAGATGTTTTCTTCTGGTATTGGAATATAACTTCTTTTATTCCTTTTTCTAGTAGCTTTTTATTTTTATTTAACTTCAAACTTACAGAAAAGAATAACATAGGAATTCTTTTTAGCCATAGCCACCAATTAATTGTTGAAACATAATCTTTGCTATTTGAATTTAATACCTTAATTCTCCTGTAACTTGAACACTATAGTTAGGAGCTAGGTTGAATTTTTCACTGGAAAATCTAAAATGAGGCAGTGTATTTTAATTCTTTAGGTAAAGAAATGTGGGATTTAAAAATACATAATATACCTTGTTCTATTGTAGATTCTATTCTTCATCAGTTATTTATTGTCCGATTCCTTGGTTCCATGGAGGTGAAATCAGATGACAATCCAGATGTTGTTTATGAAACAATGCGCCAAATCTTAGCTGCCCGAGCCATCCATAACATCTTTCGTATGACAGAATCACATTTGTTAGTCACTTGTGATTGTTTAAAGTAAGTAGTAACCTCTCCCTCAGAAAAACTGTAGGAAAAACGTATATATAATTCCAGCCTAATTAAAATTTGTTCAAATTTTTAATTATTATTATAGGTTAATTGATCCGCAGACACAAGTTACAAGGCTCACGGTGAGTTCTACATGTTTAAAGCGTTAAGTCTCTTGGGCGAAAATACACCTTTAACATCTTTATAACAATCCTGATTCTATATATTCAGACATGGTAGTGTCAACTACAATTGGTCTTTAAAAGGCTGTTATAATTAAGTCATTGACTATCTCTCCTAAAATGTTACAATTGAACGTTCCATGTAACTTAAAGAATCAGTGCAATTTGGTGTGGTATGTAGTGTTTATCTGTAGCTAGGGAGTGTATATCACTAAAGAGACGAACGGTAGGATTGTCCTGGCCAGGTGGCTCAGTTGGTCAGACCATCGTCCTGACAAGCCAAGGTCGCAGGTTTTGTTCCTGGTCAGGGCACGTATAAGAAGCAACCAATATACAAGAATGAATAAATAATGGAACAACAAATGGATGTTTCTTTCTCCCCTTCCCATCTCTCTCCCTCTTTCTCACTAAATCAGTAAGGTTTTTTTATTTTTATTTAAAAGAATAAAATAAAATAATAATAGGAATTAAAAGGAGCATGATTGAGTTTATTTTACAATTAGCTATTTTGAAATTGTTGCAAGTATGTGCTTCTATGTAATCATTTCACAATATAAACCACTTTTGTTATTGAATTTGACTTTGTAAAATGTATTATGACTAATAAATTCAGTATTTAAGAGCCTCTTATTCTGCCTGGAAAGCCAAACCAAATAAGATGTTATTTGTTCTTGGGTTATCTTTCTGCTAAGAAAAACATTGGCTTTAATCTTTTATTTAGGACATTTCTATAGCAGCCTAAGTTTGTGATACATATGGGTTCCGTTGTAGCCCAGCTGGTGTGGCTCCCGTGGTTGAGCACCAGCCTATGAACCAGGAGGTCACACGCCTGGGTTGCGGGCTTGCTCACCAGTGTAGGGTGTTCAGGGGGACTCTCTCATCATTGATATTTCTCTCTCCCTCTCACCTTTCCTCTCTGAAATCGATAAAAATATATTTTAAGAAAATTAAAAAAAAGTACTATTGTCATGGCTTGAAAGATCTCATGTTTGTCTCTGATGTTTTCTGTGGCAGTTTCCATTACCTAGTGTAGTTTTATATGCTACACACCAGGAAAATAAGAGGCTATTTGGATTTGTTCTCCGGACATCTGGAGGGAGAAGTGAAAGTCATCTGTCATCCATCTGCTATATATTTGAATCAAACAACGAAGGGGAAAAGGTACCTGACTTTTTAAAGCGTGTCTCTGTTGTGAAATGCATATCTTAATTAAAGTTCTTACTAAGATTTCTGGAAAACTCAGACTTTGCCTAGTTCAGTTGAGTTGCTTGATGAAAGCCTGTTGCTCTGGAGGGAACTGAGGGGATATATTGGGCTTTCTTAGATCTTTAGACCTCTTATCTTTCTAGCTATTGGTAGTTAGTGCAATCTTCCGACCTCATTAATTTATCCTAGAAATGCAATAATTTCCATAACCTGCTATTTTTTCAGATGTCTTCAGCTTAGAGTAGCATCAACAACTGCTTACTTTCTTTGCAGACCTTACTAGTTCAGTCATGAATTTTAGATAATAAGTGCATTATGTTAAAAACGTGACAGCCAGTAGTTGAAACAAACAAACTGAAGAAAATACACAAAATCTTGGTTTGGGGCTTGGAACATTCTTAAATCAGCCTTTTTTTTTTTTAAGCAGTGTATTCTAATGAGTTATAAAACTAGTTACATTCGCCATTTGGATACTTGAAATTATTCATTTGATAGGAGAACTGTTCAACTTTTTTTCTACTCTTCCCCCTTTTAGATTTGTGATTCTGTTGGACTGGCAAAACAGATAGCTTTACATGCAGAACTGGTAAGAATCCAAGACAATTATCCAAGATTGTTAACTAATGTAAGGCAAAATTTTTCATGATGACAAAAGAATTTTGCTCAATAAAGTTAACATTGGATACTATTGCTGATTTAGTATTTAGAATTTGGGTAAATGACTACCATAGCATGTAAATTTTTGGTGTGTTTTCTCATATATATGCAGAAAATAATTTGAAAATTTACAAAAAATATTAATTGAAAAGTCTAAAATTTAAAGTTATTTCATACTTGATTCATTAGTTGTATTCATCTGTTCTTCAGGATCGTAGGGCATCAGAAAAACAAAAAGAAATAGAGAAAGTAAAAGAGAAGCAACAGAAAGAACTCAGTAAACAAAAACAAATTGAAAAGGTATGCGGTCCTAATATCTGGATCTTCTCTGATGTTATTTTTGTAAAGAGTTTCCTTAATTCAGCACTGACTTCATTCCAAATGAAGGTCTGTTTCTGCTTGCTCAGCTACTTCATAACCAAAGTACTCATAGCATAGCAGAAAAGGATGACATCTGTCTTCTGATACGATGTTTACATTATAGTTATACTGACATGTAGAATAACTTGCCATTTAGCAAACATATCTGAACTTTCATATTTTCATATTCCAGTGACAGTTGTTTCTAGTAATGCAGGTCTTTTGAGAGGCTGTGTCATATAGACTTAACTGCCATTGATGAAATCTACATTGGCTTCTAGGAATGTATATATTATGTATATATACTAAAGGCCGAGTGCACAAAAATTGTGCGCTTGGGAGGGTGGTACCTCAGCCTGGTCTGCACCTTCTTGCAGTCTGGGAGCCCTCGGGGGACATCCTTAGTGCTCCCACCACTGCCTCTGTGCTCGCCAGCTGTGAGCCTAGCTTATGGCTGAGCAGTGCTCCCCCTGTAAGAGTGCACTGACCACCAGAGGGCAGCTCCTGTGGTGAGTGGGATTGGGCCAAAACTGGCTCTCCAATGTCCTCTGAGGGGTTCTGGATTGTGAGAGGGCGCAGCCTGCCCAAGGGACCCCAGCAGTGCATGATCAAGGCTGGGGAGGGTCGTGGGAGGTTGGCTAGCCAGGGAGGGAACAAGGGATGGCTCCAGGACATGTCTGGCCCATCTCAATCCTGATCAGCCAGACCCCAGCAGCAAGCTCACCTACTGGTTGGAGTGTCTGCCCCCTGGTGGTCAGTGCACATCATAGCAACTGGTTAATCAGTCGACTGTCTTCCCCCTGGTGGTCAGTGCATGTCATAGCAAGAGGTTGAGTGGCCTTAGCATATCATTAGCATATTAGACTTTGGTTGAACAGATGACTGGACGACCAGACACTTAGCATATTAGGCTTTTATTATAGGACAATGTATACACACACACACGCGCGCGTGTGTGTATATGTGTGTGTGTGTGTATTAATGTTACCAGGAGTGTCAAATCATTGTCCAAAGAATAATTTTAAGCTAGACAAACTTTGGAACAAAATCTGGAGAATACATTAGATAGGTGATACATGAGATTGAGAAAGCCAGTTATGGCGTGTGGCATTGACAGCAGTGGAAAAGATAACGGATTTTTAATGAGAACAGATCAGCAGAAATTGTCAAGGGAGTGATGTATGAACAAAGGAGAGGGAAGTGGCAAAGATGACACTGAAGTCAAGGCTTCCTGGATAGATTAGGCTGAAGGAGGATGACAACTGATTTAGCAAGATAAACTGGACAAAAATGGAGAAGAGAGCACAGGGAGGGAAGGGAAGGGATGTGCAGTGATTCATTCGAGCGTTTTACTGTGTGGTATAGTGATAACAATGTCCTGAATTTGGTTATTGACCATAATAATGGAGAAGACAGAAGTGTTGGCTTTTATAGGATTTATAGAATGGAACCAGAATTCACTTTGGTGCTGCATTTGTTGTTGTAGCCTTTCTTCTCAGTGAGTTGCCAGCATTATGCATTATTTTACAACAGAAGGATTGAAGTGATTCTCAAGTATGTATTTCAACTGCATAGTTTTCCATTTGATTGCAAATAATTAACTTATATTTTCTTTTCTCTCTTTTCCACTAGGACTTAGAAGAACAAAGTCGGTTGATAGCTGCTTCCAGTAGACCAAACCAAGCCAGTAGTGAGGGGCAGTTTGTTGTCCTTAGCAGTAGCCAGTCAGAAGAGAGTGATTTGGGAGAAGAAGGAAAGAAGAGAGAGTCAGAAGCATAAACTTATCCTTGCTTTTGGTTGATAATTCTCCCTTTCAAATTTATTGACAATTTCTGTGGTGAAATGACTCAAGGTAACAACTATGTTGAAATATCATGGAGGAGACTAAAGTTTATATTCGCTTGTTTGTTTTAACTTCATTTGAAAAAATAAGATTGACCTTGATGACTTAGGTTTGCATTGATTTCTTTTCCTCAAAAATAATATGCTATATGCAGTAACATTGAATTCCATATGTCTAAAAGAAACCTTGCTGAGGAATTGCACTTGCTCAGGCCTTTTCCCTTCGAATTGTGAATTTATTGTAACTGGCCATGGCTGCAAGAAATCATTTATTCTTCAGCGTCAGATGTCCATGGTTACACTCCCTCTCTTTCATTCAGAACATTTTGTCGGTGGCACGCTCTCCCTCCCAGGACCACCGCTGCACCTCTCCCTTCTGAACTCTCTGGTTCCCCCTCAAGCACACATTTCCTAAACTCTAAGGAACCCCATGAGACTTGCAACCTGGGAGTATGGGCAGTGGCGTCCCAGGCTAACCCCGGAACCTGTCTCCAAGGCTCCCTTTCCTCTGACTTTCCAGTGGCAGCCCCACCTGGGCTCACTTCTTTCACTGTGACGTTTGTTTCCCCGTGAGTCCACACAGCCCTGCCGAGGCTCCCTGTCACTTCTGCCCTAAGCCCTTCCTGTTTCACCGTTCCCAGCTTTAATAAACTTACTCTCTCTACAAAAAAAAAGAGATAATTCTGTTGGTAGTGAGGAAGCTTTTGACTGAATAGGTTCAAAACTTTATACAGAGAATTATAAGTTTGCAAATATTTTAACAATATTAAATGTGCAATAGAATTTTTATAAAATAATTAGAAAAGACATTTTAGACTTAAGATTTTAAATTGTGGCAGGTGGTACTACTGTTGATTCAGGGTACTTTCTTGGATTGCTCACATTTCTCTGATGTACTGCACCTGGTACCATTGGGAAAGAAGCTTAAATGTCAGTTCAATTACTGTTACAGCGCTGGGCATTTTATTATCACAGTCTTAGTTCTCAGGTTGGTACTTGAATTATTGCTGCAGAGCAGTAATGGTTAAAATAAGATTTTGGAATTTATAAAAAGGGATTTTTTGTTGTTGAAGTACATTTTAGATTAAGATTTAACATGTAAAGGTATTGTTAAAGGGTAATACATTGTATTTTCTGCATTGAGTGAGATACTTTTTATTGAAAATCAAGTGACATTTCAAAAGTTCTATAACAATTATGTTTTCTGCTTAAAGTAAAAATCCCCAGAGATTAACTTAGAAAATGTAGTCTTCTAAACTTCAGATTGATACCCATAGTATTTTCATAATTTCATGTTTTGATAACATACTGATCACCACTTTATATCCACAAAGGCAAATAACAATATAGGAGAATAGAATAAGTTGCACTAATTATTGTAAATACGTATATTCTTCAAATGGGTGAAATGTCTCATTCCATGAAAGACTGAAAAGGAATTGAATGCTTGGAATAGGAGAGTTGTCCATGGAAGGATTTTAGCATGGTGTTAAGATTAAAATGACATTTCTCTACTGCCTACTTCTGTGTCAACAACTGATTTTTTTCTTTATTCAGATTTTTAACATTGCTAATAAAAATTATGTTCCTGTGTTTCATACGTAAAAGTATATGTAGACAAGTTAGTTATATTGAATGAACTATTTTACAGTTATACATTTAAAATTTTCAAGAGGTCAGCCACTAAGACTAATTTTAATTTTTAAAAATTTATTTATTTTTTTAATTGATTTTTTTTTTAGAGCAAGAGGAAGGGAGAGGGAAAGAGAAATAGAAGCATAAATGAGAGAAACTTCATCGATTGGCTGCCTCCTGCATGCCTCTTGCTGGGAAATGAGCCTGCAACTCAGGCATGTGCCAATGGGAGAGAGGCGGGGGATTGAACCAGTGACCTCTTGGTTCCTGGTGACGCTCAACCCCTGAGCCACACTAGCCAGGTAAGACTAATTTTACAAGGGAAAGAAGCCTTTGTGTTGTTTTATGTAGTTAATTTTTAGTTCTGATTAGAAATGGCACTTATTTAATTATTACAATATAGTGTGACTTTCACACTTTATGTACACTGTTTTCTGTATGAATGGGATAGGTGTTTGTATATAAAGATCATGATACTCTTTTATCCATGTGCCAAATGGGAATAATGATTACTTGACAATCATTGTGAAGCCTTATGTTACCAAAACATTTAGTAAAAAATAAAAAAGTAGAAATTTATGTGATATTTTTTGAAAAAAAATTTTTTTTATGCTTACTAAAGGAAATGCTTTCACAATAGCTTGTGTATTGTTCCTTTAATAGAAGGTAAATTTTCTTCTGTGATCAGCACTTGATTAGTCTTGCAAGTCATGCTTTTGGGACCTTTTTGAGAATTAGTAAGCATTCTGTTTCATTAAGTCTTTTGTTAATACTATGAAGTTGGCAACTTACTTAGCTCAGGTGAAATTTGTTACCCAACAAGGGGCGTGGTCAGCATTTGGAGGCAGCTTTACTGGGCTCGAGCTTTACCTGGTAGCGACATGCTGATCTTCGTCGGCACTCTGGTCAGTGAGGTGTAGAGTTAAGGGTATGAGAAGGCATAGGGCTGCTGGACAGACTTACAGTTCCTTTTAAGTTACATTTTGATAGGAATTTCCACAGTCATACAACCGTCCATAAGTCAGACTAAAGCACATTCCAACACCCTACAGAAGTTAATGTGTGGGTTTAATAATTTTAGATGATTCACCTTCTATTCTATTATTAGGACTGTATGACTATTCTATTACTGCTGATATTTAAGCACCAACTTTAATAAATTCTTTTATTAAAGAAGGCTGCCCGTGAGTTTTGCATAATGTTAAACTTTATCTTTGTTACCCTTTTGAAATCTCTTCTAGGGTTGGGATGCTTTGGTGTTAATTGAATTAGATTTTGGGATCTTTTACTCAGATTCAAACTTACACTTAATGTTTTGTGTTTTTTCTTCTTTTTAAGAAATTAACCAAACAGGTTCTTTAAAAGGAAAAAAATTAAGCCTACCTAGTTTGCTATGTACTCTGGTACCTATATTAATGTGCCAATGGTAATGAAGTCAGTAGATAGGAAGCAAGTTATTCCTTCTCCCTTTTAAAATGTTCAAAACTTGCTAATAAGGGACTGAAACCATTACCTTAAGCAGAATTCCCAAAGTCAGTGTAGTTTTTGCCATATCTATAATTATTACTTTGTGGTTAATTTCAAAAGAATTCTCAGCCTCTACAGTCTAGAGATGGTAGATTTATTTTACCTTTATGCTTGTGCATAACATTCTATGTAATCTATAATATTGGGTAGTAAAGGCATCAGTTAATTTTGACTTATATGTAGGAACTTGAAGTATTTAAGAGTTAAGTCTTATAAATGCTGAAAGACCCTAATAAGCCATGTATTATATAAAACCTTCTGCCACCTGAATTAATAAAGTGAAAATATTAACATTGGTCTTGACAACACCCTCCTAGCATTTAAACTGTACTTTAAATTTCCAAACACACTGACTGTATGTAGCAAGACTTTCATTTTATTACTTGCAAGTTTGGTTTTCTCTTCTTTCATGAGATTTTCTTCTTCTACATTAATAAGTAATACATAAAAATTTGAAACTGGAACTATATTATATTTTTTAACCAATCTCTTGTGGCTAAACTCATATGTAATTCAGTTAATATAAGAACTAAATTATTAATCTCACTAACATGAGATTAAGTTATAAAATATGTAAAACTGCTTTATATATTTGTAGTGTAAGTGAATTGATTAATTCTTATTTCACTGATGCTATTAATCATGCAGGACTGAATTCATGCTACATTTACCTTTAGAATTGGATTTGAAGAGCTCAAATGTAATTGTGTTCTTGTACATGTGGGGTGGAGAACTTACTTTTTCATTTTGTCAAAACAGATATTCTCTGACAAGGCTTCAGAAACTATGCTGTTAGGAGATTTTTAATGTATAATAAAGTCCATGATTTTTGTACCATCATTTTTGTATGAAATATTTGACGTGTTCTGAATTTTATTTCTCCAAGTAATTTCAAATGATGCTTATACATCTAGCCCCATTGCAATTCCCTAACAGCTAAAATGAAAAAAAAAGTGTCACTCATTGAAAAGTAATATAATTCTTCACTAGCGACTTACTTATCTTTTAGAAAAATAAAGAGACTTCCCAGTAATTACCTGGACATGTGACAGACAGTGTGGCTATGTGTACTATGTGTGGTTCTATTCAAAGAAATTCCTCTCGTTTAAAGGTCATTGTGTACACCAGCTTAAATGTCTTGGGCCTGTAGTTGTAATATTACTGCATATTCATCCCATGTGTTCTTTAGAGTTTCCTGTAGCATTTACCAAGTTCTTTTCTGCTACTGGGAGTTTCTGTTCTTGCTTTGAATTTTATAAAATGTATATACATTTTAAAAAGTCTGGGGGGGCGGGGAGAGTGGATGGAATTAACTTTAGAATTATGATATAAGTATATACATATATATCTCCTAAATATCTTCCATATATATAAAAGGCTAATATACAAAGTGTCCCATCAGGAGTTCAACCAGGAGACTGGGAGTTCAATTGCTCGCTATGACATACACTGACCACCAGGCTGTGGCATGGAACAAAGGAAGGCCCCAGCTGACAGCCAGAGGTCCTGATGGGCCCTGATCACTGGCCAGGTCTAGGGACCCTACCCATGCACAAATTTCGTGCATTGGGCCTCTAGTATTTGTATATTGACATACATATAATTCACCAGTCACTTATAAACAGATGCTACAATTTGATTTAAAATAATCTATGCCAGCTAGTTTTACAATTTTTGAGAAACTGTATTATTAAAAAAAATTAAGTCTGTGCTTATTTAAATAGTCTATATAGCCATGAGAAATATAACTTCAGTTCACCTAAGATGGACTGTATCATGCTAAGAAAGTACACTAAGACTGAACATGTAAACATTAGGCCGTAGCTGATTGGGCCTATGGTGAAAAGATGGCTATGCCATCCTACCTCTCTGTGCTTCCGATTGATGTGCCATCTACATGCTACACAGCTGTGGCTGAGTGAATGTCTTCTATTTCCTTTCTTACTTCCACACGTAGAAACCTGCACTTAACATACAGCATAGACAATACACAAGTAAAAGCTTAAACTAAGATCTTGTAACTACTTCTATCAATGAGCCCCTCATGTCCAGTACTGGTCTAGTAGGCTCAATGTAGAAATGATTAAGCCATCATCCATTTGAAAACAATTGTAATTTCTATTCCAGTGATCACATTAACCAATAAATAGTAACCCTTAACTAGGGTTTTGTGGAAAGGGATGCATTATTTCCCATTAACAATGAAATTAAAATTGAAGATTCTATTTTAATTAACCTACCTCACCTCAATACTAGACTGGAAGTAAACAGATACTAAACTGGCCTTTTGTAGTGTATGTACTTCTCTATAAAAAGGATTGCTGTTAATCATCTTGCATGGTCAGAGATAGCATCTATTGAGCATGTAGAAATATGTATTCATACACTTAATATTAGATCAATATTTAGAATTGATGTATTTCAGTTAATTGAAATGTTTACTGTTTGGTCTTTTTAAACTGCTTTTCAGAATGCTAGCAATTGATATATTGAAAGGCTATGTTCAAAGCAACTTTGAAGAATGTGGACTGAAGGCTTTAGTTGCTAGGTAAAGTGAGAAATAGGAATCATATAACAAGTCAAATTTTAAGGAATACAGCTAAAGAACTATACCTTTTTAACCAGAACAGTTTGATTACCAGATTCCTGTGAAAAATCATTGTCCATAAAGGTCATATTCTTTGTAAAGGACATAAGCTTTTAGACGATTGGGTAATGGAAGAAATGACATGAAGACAGGGCAACGCAAATGCAGACGTCCCATACACTTCCGGATCTTTAGGCGGCACAAATGTTTTAAGGAACGAGGGTTTGCTAA
The DNA here is from genome assembly GCA_027563665.1 of Antrozous pallidus. Classification (NCBI taxonomy): domain Eukaryota; kingdom Metazoa; phylum Chordata; class Mammalia; order Chiroptera; family Vespertilionidae; genus Antrozous; species Antrozous pallidus. The sequence continues at coordinate 16,399,776 of CM050524.1, read as the reverse complement.
AATGAGAGAAACAGATTATCCAAAAGGAAAAAGAATTGATTTTTTAAATGACTAGCGTTTAATTAGCAAATGTATTTTATTATGCTTAAGCCATCAAAATTTTCATTTCTTGTAACAAAATGGGAATTTAATAGGGAAACAGCTTTTTACTTTTCACTCAAATCCTTGTAGAGAATGATTTCAGAACCATGTCAAATGAGAGTCCAAGGACCAGCAATTGCTCTGGGTCTGGCCTGTGAGATCTGAGGTTCTGAAGTCTGCCACCTCTACCCAGTCCAGCCCCTCACCATCAGGCCAGAAACTGAAGACCACTACTCAGGAAGAAATTAAAGGAAATTCTAATTTGACTTGGTTCTACTGTGACAGAATTTGGTTTGAAAGGGTCATTTGATATCTTTGCTTTTTTCATCTATGTTTTTATTGCCATTTCATATCTTTTACTTCCTACACTGTTACATAGGATTAGGATAAAAATAATACCTACCAATATAATAGTGCAAGTTAAATATATTTACAAACTAACATTTTAAAGATAGGAATCTCATTTTTCTTGGTTTCGTTAAGTCAAGTTTTTAATGAAGAGAAAAATGTTTTATAAACAAGTAAGAATTCAATTAGCATTTTTTATAATCTTCTGCAAGAATGATACTCACTCAAAATATTATGGATTTCTGACCAGAGCCCCTGTTTCTGGAGCACAGCTTTCAACTTAGAACATATCCGAACTTGATCAACATAGTCAAGCATTACTCGAACAACCTTTCCAGAGAGATGTTGCAGCCATGACAAAGTTATTACTTCACAGAACTGAGGAAGAAAATCAGAACTATGAAAACTAAGTATATATTGTTTATTTAGCATAGTAATCAAAAGAGCAGTAAACTCAGAATGTAAGGTCTCAAGCTTCTCATTTATAAACTAGGATGTTGAGCAAAAAAATCTAGTTCTTAGCTTACCAATTGGAAAAATATTTACTACTATGTCTTCAGAGCTAAGTGAGATGTAATGAAGGTGTGAAAGAGACTTATATAGTATCTATTATCCCCTCCGCTTGGCCACGAATAAAGGTTGTCTTTCATTTGTGCTGAGATGTGGCCACCTGGGTTCTAGCTGGTGAGATGTAAATGGAAGTGTGAGCAACCCCCAGAACGCCCTTAAAGAAGAGCAGAGTGTGCTGCTTCCTCTGCCTGCCTTCCTGGTGGCTGGAATGTGGATGCACGTTTCTCTGTGGATTTGTGGAGCTGTCCATTTAGAAGGCTATTTACTTCCTGGCCTTTATTTATTTGAGAGAGGAATGAGCCACCATATGAGAGCCACTGTTAATTTTGGGTTTTCTATATTTTATAACCTACTCCCACCCTGTTACTTGAGGGGTCTGATAGTTTCTATCTTTAATTCACATGGTCTTACAGATGTCCATGTAAGAAGTCAAGTAACAGTGTGAAAAGTCAGAAAATACAACAAGACATATGCCTAAATACCAAATCCTAAACTAATCATAGCCTAAAAAATAATAAACCATACAATATTTTATCTTTTACTTTTCAGAATTGATTCGAAGTACTTTCTTCACTCATTTTCCGACGTTACTATGAATTCAAGTGTCTAGAGTACATCTACTGTGTACTAAGCACAGATCTGTAAGTTGAGGAAAGTGGTGAACAAGAGCTTACATTCATGTATTTGTGAGGAGACATAATCAGTAAAATTAAAAAAAATTCAGAAATAAGTGCTATCAAAGAAATAAACAGTGTTATAAGAGTGATTAGGGAAGGGAACTTAGACAAGGGCCTGTTTGAAGAAGTGATGTTTGAATGAGACCTGAAGGGCGGCAGGTCTGTGAAAGTGGGAAGAGCTCAAGTTGGAGGAAGGGGAAGTCCAGTGTGATGAAAACCAAGAGAAAAATGCCTCAAGGAGCGCATGATCAATTATTGTGATTCTTGTTTTCATCTTAAAGGTGACTAAAGAAAGACGTTTAATTAATTGATAGTGCTAAAAGAGCCAAAAACCTAGGGGTGCAGGTATTGGGAACCCAGAAGCATTTTAGCTAGATAACTTACTAAAACACCATGTATATGAGAGCACCTTCATTCTTGAAACGTTGCTCAGATGTTGCTTCATTTGTAAAACTCCCTATGTTGAGTTAAATTACTGTGGTTTTTGTTCTGTTTCTGTATCTTTTACATCTTTCTATTGTGTTTTTCCCCTTTGAAACCCAACAATGCACTCTGGAGAGGATGAATGGAGTCTTCCCTAGTGCTATGTCAGGGCCACTGGTAATGACAATTTAAGGTGATACAGCCAATACTGCGGACTCACCAGAGTGTCTTTGATAACTGTAGATGTCCAGCCCTCAAAATCATAGATACGATGAACTTTGTCTCCATGAGGACAATCAAAGCATCGTTCTGTGTCATACCCATAATTCAACAGCATCCTGAGCATGACTTCGTCTTCCAGGGTGTATTGCAGTGCTGATGGGAAGTGTAACGGGTTGACTCTTACAGAAGTAATTTACGTTGGCCCCATGCCGTAGCAGCAGACTTATCAGCTCATGGTTGCCCATCCTCAGGGCTATCTGGAGGCAGTTAACCGGGTCTTGGTTAGGCAGGGCTCCGGCATGCAAAAGCAGCTTAACTGAAGAGAGGTCACCGTTTGATACAGCAAAATACAAAGCTGACTTCCTGTGGTCATCATAGTGTTTGCGAATTCTCTGATCTAGCATGAAATTTACATCAAATCCAGCCTGGATGAGAAGTTCAAGGCATTCAGGGTGTGCTCCTGCTGCTGCAGAGTGAACTGGACTGATGCCACTCTGCTTAATTGCAACAAAATTCGTAACTGGAATCAAAATCTTTAGAGCTCTGAAAAAAATTTCAAAGTGCATAAAAAAGAAAAAAAATATTTTTAAAGGTGCAGCTGGGTAGCTCAGTTGGTTAGAGCATCATCCTGATACACTAAGGTTGCAGGTTCAATCCCTAGTCAGGGCACATACAAGAATTAACAAATCCACATTTCTCACTCTTCATCTCCCTAAAAAAGATGCAGCATTAAAAAAAAAGATGCAGTATTAGCATGTTTATGATTGTCTTATATTAGCACTGGATGGTATTAGTAGTTCCTGATACCAAAAGCTCAGATACTAAGTAAAGCTAAATGAAACTACTGTCTAGATTACAAACTCAGAATTAGCCCAGGCAATGAGACTTGAGCTTTGTATTGCCTAAAGACCTCATAATAAAATAATGTTATGTCCCTTCATTGGCTACAGAATGTGCCTGACTTTACCACTTCCTAGGTCAAGAGTTTATCTTTTAAAGGGGTATTGGAGCCCTGGCCAAGTAACTCACCTGGTTAGAACATCATCCCAATACACTAAGGTTGTGGGTTCTATCCCCAATCACAGCACATACAATAATCAACCAATGAATGTATAAATAAGTGGAATAAGAAATCAATGCTTTCCCCTCTCTTCTACCTCTCTCTCAAAATAAAAAATTAATAAAGGGGGGGGGCAGGAAATAGATCAACCAAAGGGCTTGTATGCATGCATATAAGCACACCAACGGACATGAGACACGGGGGGTGAGATGAGGGCATGTGACAGGGGAGGCTGGGGGAAGGTCAGTGGGGGGAAAAAGGAGTTATATGTACTAATATATGTAATACTTTAAACAAAAGTAAATAAAAGGGATATTGGAGTTGCAGGATCAGAGATGAAGAATATAAAATTCCCAGAAGCTGCTCCAAAAAAAGTAGCTATTATTTATTTCTATTATTTTCAATAATTTAATTGAACTTACAACAAGTGGCCTCTGTCGGCTGCCACATGAATGGGTAGGTGGCCTGAATTCTTAGGGACATTGGCATCAGCTCCGTACTCTAGCAAGAGAGTCACAGAGTCTGGATTCCCTCCACGAGCAGCTTCAAGTAAGATGGAAGAAGAATCTGAGGCCTGGCCACGAGCATTAGCTCCTAAGAGGAGAA